>JAIFZK010000020.1:12390000-12545000 GCA_027481765.1 Tenualosa thibaudeaui | reverse complement strand
AGCCATGACAGCTCTTTGGAAAACAAGACTGAAACATGTTACTGGGTGTTTAGAGTGGGTCTTTTCATAGGGAAAATGACTAGAGTCTTGGGAAAGACCAGGCAGATTATAAACTCGCTGGAGAATTGCCAGGGATCAGTAATATATGAGGAACAAATTATCTACTTTATAGACTGAAAGATATTTATGATGTGCGGTTGAATTTCTAATTTTCTTGCAAATCATTGGTTAATGGGACAGGTGTGAAAACTGCTCGGTTTCTGTGTTAAGATGTGTGTTTAGTTTATTGTCCTCATAAAGGTGGACATAAATGACATAAATCGCCAGCCTGATGCATCACATTGTTTCACATTGTGCAAAGCGTCTGAACCTTACCAATTGGCATGTATTTCCTCCACGGTGGGAAGATACTTTTTGCTTCAACCAGTCGGTACTGTTTGGTCGTGACGTAACGCGGTGGAACTCGTCGTTTATTTCAACGTTCAACGAATTCAACGTTATCGCTTTCAGTCCTCCCTCTGCTTGCTGATTGGCCTGTCCCACTGAAAACCGAAGCTTACGCCTGGCTCCCTGACTGCAGTAGTGGAGCAATCACGAATTGAGCGGAAGCACTAGGTGGCGCTAGCCTGGCTAATTAATCACCTCCTCTTAACACCTTTCTTACCCTCACAGGTCTGCTTAGCTCAACACAGACACCCTGGACAGGGTGTGAAAAGGCAAGCCATGTTGCCGTGACATCTACTGGGAGCGCTTACATGTTTGTGTGTGTTTGTACAAGCAGAGAGGGTAAAAGCGGAGCGAGGCACCAGCATTTGTTAAGTTCTGTGTTCTATTTTCGCAAGGAGGAGGGGGGTAAATCCTCACTTTATGCAGACCGGAACTATTCACGCTTTCTCCCATTGTAACGTATTATGTTGCTTTATCTTGATCAGTATTCAATGATCTTTGGTACAACTGCATGTGCTGTATGATGCTATAACAGTGCGTGTGGTATGGTTTTCCATGGACAACCTGATAGACTGGAATGTTAGGAGGCCCTGGTACAGAACTGTGTAATATAATGAATCATAAAATATGGTGGGGTTTTGGAGTGAAGCTCAGAACACAGCCTCTGGGGCCGGGGGGTGGTTCTTTCCCACAGGGCATGAAAGCTGTTGTTGTTCCTATTAACAGTCTCCTCCGGGGAAAACCAGTGGAGGTTTTTTACCCATGCTTCCAAAACATGCCCTGCCAGTGACCGCATACCCATGCTGGGGAGGGGGGACAACAACTTCTCCACAGCAGGCCTCACAGTGGGCAAAGCCCAGAATCAGGATGGAGTATCTAACCCTGATCTCTCTCACTGAAAGACAGCAGAGACAGGTACCACAGCTTGAAATCATGGCTATCCTGACACCAGGGTATAATAAAGGTGGAGGAGTGTTTTTGTAAAGATGGAGGAGGGTTGATGGGAGCTGGTAGGGAGTAGGCCTGTAGCAACGCGTCGATTACGTCGACGCATCGACTTCAATATATCGTCAACGTCATATTTTGTAGTCAACGCATACGTGGGTCACCCAAAACAAACTTCGTTATTTGAACGATAGAGACCGAAACAGTGACCTCATCAGAGCATACTGTCATGCCTCTCTGTCAGTGTCACCCATTCTCTCCCTGATCACTTGCCCCTCCCACTCATTCACGCCAATCTGATGCAATCATTACTTCCACCTGTTGCTTGTTACCTGTTGTCTGTCTTGTATTTAATCCCTTGTCTCCCAGTGTTCCCTGTCAGACCGTCCGCGAACCTACTGCTACTCACGCAAGGCAAGCATTTAAAGACCCTGACTCCTGAACCTGTTCCCGTTGTTCCTGTGTTTCTGTCATCTGCCTGCTCCCGTGTCTCCGTCCTGTTTCCCAGCCTGTCTTTGTTCTCTGTCTTCCGTATCCTGATTGATTGCCTACCCGCTGACGACCCCGGACCGACTCGACCTCCGCTCTGCTCTCCTGTCCCTGGTTTCGACCTCTGCCTGTCCACGACCTCCGCTCTGCTCTCCAGTCCTGGTATTGACCCCTGCCTGTCTACAACCTCCACTCTGCTCTCCAGCCCCTGGGTTCGACCTCCGCCTGTCCTCGACCTACGCTCAGCTCTTCCGCCCCGGCTCCTGACCCGCTGCCTGCCTACGACCTACGCTCTGCTCCCTATTCCCAGTTACCCGACTCTGCATCCGAAGAGCATTCACACACTCCCTTTCCCTTTATCCCAAATAAACTGTTCTTACGTGACGCTTTTGGGTCCGACTCACTCTGTTTTGTGACACATACACAACAAAGCTCTTCAAAAGCCCCGCCAAAAACAGCTCGCCCAAAATCCTCAAGGGTATGGGAGTACTTTAAATTTAGTCCGAAACGTAAGGGAATTGTCATTTGCAGTCTTTGCCACATTGAACTGGCATACCACACCAGCATAACAGCCATGCTGAAACACTTGAAGCGGAGGCACCCCTTTCTCTCGTGTAGCGGGGACAATAATAAGTACTAACTTTGGCTAAATTTATTTAACGTTTGTTTAGTGTCTTGTGCAGTTTGACCTCAGTGCACTTCAGTAGTGTTAGTTATCTTAACTGTCTGTGCAGTTTGGTCGTGCTTGTTTGGTTAGTAGTTAATGTTAGCTAGCACAAGGAGCTAAATTATTTTTTTCTGATTTTCTGATTGTTATTTGAGATGCATTATGATGTTTATTAATCAAACAACATAAAAATAAACGTTAGACTAATCGTCCAATTAGTCGTTAGATTAGTCGATTAATCGATAAAATAATCGGCCGAGTAATCGTTTTAAAAATAATTGTTTACCCCCAGCCCTAGTAGGGAGGACAACTCGCTGATGATGGAGGTCCTCTGTGAGAGGCTGTCGTGGCTCCACTCTGCGTTAATGTGGCGGGAAGATGCATGCCATAAATGGCACCGTTATTCACCTGCAGCGGTTTGTTGTTGCTCTCTCTTTTTCCCCCTGTCTCTCTCTCTCTCTCCTTGCCACAAACGCACAAGCACAGACTATTTTTAGCAAGGGTGCGGGCGGACAGTCAAGCAGGCAGACAGGCAAGGAGGGAGGCAGGCAGGCAGGCAGGGGAGGCAGACCAGCGTGTCGCTCAGCAAATACTGATAAATAGCAGGAGAAAGGAGAGCGACACATTCCATGATAACCTGGACTAAGGCCAGCCACTCCAGCTCCAGCCCTGAGCGAGTCCCCATTAGATGCCACCTGACACACTGCCTTCAACACACATACATTACTCCTTTTACACGCTAATGAATACAAATGGGATTTTCTTCCAGTCTGGATCTGAGTTGAGACACTCATGCTAGACTTGAGCTGCTGAAGCGAGTGGAATCTCCCAAAGCCTTGAGTGTAACTGAGAGCATCCATTGCTTCCTCTGTGCCATGCTGATTGTCATCAGCACGGCACACATGAATTTTGGAAGCTAAAAGGGTTCTCATGTACACTCATGTACAAAATGTCTTATTCAAGAGAGCATCTTTACATACAGTACATGTGTGTGGCAGGGGTGTAGTGGTAAAAAAGGTGGGTAAAATATAAAATGATTGGGGGAGGGCACATGTGATGCACTAAGGCAGACTGCGGCGCACCGGTGTAGCCTACAGGCTATTACCCAATGTTTGTATGCTACTATATTCTAAACACATTGCTACCATCTGATGATACCAAGGACATCATTAGGTGTTCCTTAAGGTCTCCACCCAGTCACTACATTTGCCTGAATTCATTGCTGTTATATTGAAAATGTGGGGCAGAGGTAATTGTATGGGCAAAATGTGAATGTGAATGTGAATGTCTCTGCATTTAACCCAATTGTGAATTAGTGAAACACACACAGCACATAGTAAAGTGAAGTACACACTAAGCTGGAGCAGTTGGCTGCCTGCTATAGCGGCGCCCGGGGAGTAGTGAGGGGTTAGGTGCCTTGCTCAAGGGCACTTCAGCCATGGTCCACTGGTCGGGCAACCCTCGGGCCACCACCAGCAACCCTTTGGTTACAAGCCCAAAGCCTTAACCAGTAGGCCATGGCTGCCCATTAATTAGTAATGTACATCTGCCTGTGTTGTACTGTATACTGCAATATACTAACTCAGTTACTGTATATCAACAATCTTTGTCTCATTCTATCACTTACAACTTACAACTTTTCACTATACATGGAGAAATGTTTTTTTCATAACTTGTTGGAGCAGTTGGTCTTTGTCGTCTTTGTCGCCATTCTGGTGAAAAGAGACTGGTGAAGCTGACGGATGGGCCAGCTGTTTGGGTGTGATGGTGTGGGTGGTGGAGGTGGATGCAGCGTGGGTGTGTGCATTGTCTGTGGAAGGGTCTCCTATTAATTGTGTGCCATATTGGGCACCTGGTGTCTTTTCGGCTGCAGATGCCCACAATCTTTGTCTCATTCTATCACTTACAACTTACAACTTTTCACTATACATGGAGAAATGTTTTTTTCATAACTTGTCACAGAGTTACACTGCACATGAAATGTATAGAAGATGAAGTTTCATGAAGTATTGTGGTTGTGTACAAGTGTGTGTGATGCCTCCCACACCTGTTGAGAAAGGTGCTGTGCTGTGCAGTGGAGGCCTCGTCAAAGGAATCGCTCTGCTTGCGGCTGAGGGGCTGCCGGCGGCATCCGAGCTCGTCCACTGGGGCCGAGATGTCGATGTTGCTCTTACTGAGGCGCTTACTGGCGCTGAGGCTGGAGCTGGCCTCTTCCTGCAGACCAGGGCTATTCTGTGTGGGAGACATAGGAGAGAGAGAGAGAGAGAAGAGAGGGAGGGAGGAGATAGAGAATATCAAAAAAGAGAGGAAATGTTAGAGAAAGAAAGAAAAAAGTTAGAAAGAGAGAAAGAGAGAGAGTTAGAGAGAGAAAGAGAGAGAGAGCGTGGGACAGTGCACTTTCATGCGCTTAAACAAGCACTGAGATTACATAAATGTGCAAACAGGCAAATGACTCAAACGCTCTCTGGTCAGGAGTGAGTAAGTACTGTGTGGGTCGAGGGATCAAGATATGTTTGCATTTGTGCATTTGTTTGCCTGTTGTGTCAGTTTATTTGTGTGCTTGTTTGAATATCAACTTCAACCGAAGTGGCTTACAGTTGTTGCATCACACCTGCAGTGGGAAGAGTGTTTACTGTGATCACACAAGCCCTATCTTTCCTGATAGTGAGACTTCATGGAGAAAAGGAGGGTAAGAGAGAGAAAGAGGGAAAGAGAGAGTGTGTATGAGAGAGAGAGAGATTGAGGGAAAGTGGAAGAAAGGCATAGAACGTGAGAGTGAAAAAGAGTGAGAGAAAGAGCAGAAGAGAGAGATAGTGAGTAAGGCAGAGTGTATGACAGAGACTAAGTGGGGGAGAGAGACAGGGAGAGAGAGCAAGTGAGAGAGAGAGTTTGAGAGAGAGAAAGAAGAAAAGAGACAGTGAATAGGAGAAAGAATGAAGAATGAGACAGGGAGTGAGAGAAAGAATGCTGAAATGAGGGAGAGTGGAACTGTTCTATAAGAGATGGCAGGCCAGCCCTGACAATGGAGTGGTGGAGGGTATTGTGTGTGTGTGTGGGGGGGGGAATAAGCCACTGACAGATCTGGGACAGGGCTGGGGCTGAGACTGAGGCTGGGGCTAGTTTGAGCTTAGGGTGAGGAGGGACAGGCTGGGCTAGATTGGGAGTGATCGAGGGAGGGAGGGAGGGAAGGAAGGAAGGAAGGAGGGAGACACTGTGAACGGAGGTCAAAAGTACCGAGAATTGAGTTAAGTGGATTGGATTTTTTCCCGAGTGGAACATCTCTGGAAAGACAATGAAGCCCCATGCAGCCTGCACTCACTGAGATACATAGAGGGAATCGAGTGCTTGGAAATTCAAAAAGAAGTCTCTGTGTTTGTGCACTGTCTGTGTCACTGTGTATGTGTGTGTGTGTGTGTGTGTGAGAGAGAAAGGTTCAGCAGAGATGTACAGTTCTCTTTCATCCCTGAGACTTATTGCTGCTCAGCATATGTGCTCTGTGGGTGTGTATTTGTTTGTGTAGGCTTATGTGTGCATACATCTCTTTGTCTTCAGGCACCTAGATGTCTCATTGTGTATGTATCTCATACTTGAGTCTAAGTGCCTTTGAGTGTACATACATACTGTACATACATATATACATAGAGTAGAGTGTGTTTGTGTGTGTGTATATAGAAGCATGTGTGTATGCATACTGTGCATCTTCATATGCCTTTAAGTCCTGTGATAAAGTTTTGGTGTTTCTTTGTGCTTATGTATCTTTGTGTGTGTGTGTGTGAGTGCGTGTGCATGTGTGTGTATGTGTGTGTGTGCGCACGAAATGCGTACATGCATGTATGTATCTGTATGAACACAGATGTGTGTCTGTATCTGTTTGTGTATGAGTGTATGCATAATGTGTCCACATGTACTGTATGTGGCATGCACCTGTGTTCATATATCTGTGTGCGCATGCAAGCTTGTGTGTGTGTGTGTGTGTGTGTGTTTGTGTGTGTGTGTGGCATATGCAATACCTTGAGGCTCTCTGTGCTGTTGTTCTTGCTGCTGCCACACGGGCTTGCAGGGCGCTGGCTGTTGCTGAAGCAGAGGGCGTCGAAGCAGAGCACACCCCCCACACAGTCACCCAACAAACACACCTAAAGAACAACAAACAACAACAAACAACACCAACAACCCTAATTTAGCTCCTACTCAATCAATGCTCAGTCAACAACACAGCGACGGTAACAAGCTAGCAATTGAGGCGTTGTCACTGTTAAATCCGCCACTCAATCTCGCTGTCAATAACGCACAGTTAATTGGAGCTTAAAACAACAACAAAAGCATGGCAGTTGCTTAGGCTCTTGCAGTGTTTGGTGTGGCTGATGGTGTGTACACAGGCTCCATACACATCTCCCAAACCACAAAGCCTTTGCCAGATTTAGCACCGGCGACCACTAATGCAAGCCCTAACAATCTGATCTGAGATGGAAAAAAAAGAAAATACTGTTTCCTCAGAGTCGACTGGGGCTGATTAAATCACCAGTTCCTTAACACAATGGCAGTCTCCGGTATTAGCGGGCGCTTTTTGGACATGGCTGTAAATCTGATGTTTCCTCCATGGACTCAGAGAGCAAGCAAGAGAGAGTAAGTGAGTAAGAGAGAGAGAGAGAAAGAAAGAAAGAGAGAGAGAGAGAGAAAGAGACTTGGTACAGAAAGAGAGGATTAAGACTCCCTCAAGGCACACACACACACGCACATACACGCACACACACACCCCTAATGCCCAAGCCACTTCCTCCTGAAATCATTTGCTCCTATTAAAGAGATGCGATGTAGCATAGCATGTGGGACCGGAGACCTCTCCTCTACTAGATTTGGGATGACTCATAGCAGATGACTCAGCTCAGCCCTGACACACAGGGTGAACCAGGTGCTTCTCCACAGTCACTTTTCCTCTCTACACTTTGCCTTTTTAAATTCGTTTTGTTTTGTTGTTTTTTAACAAAATGGCCAATGGGTAGGGAAGGTGTGTGTGTGTGGCGGGGGGCACCTGGCCATTGAAGCCCTGGCCATCTGGGGACTGCAGGAAGCTGTGGTAGACCTGGTTGGCACGGGTGATGACAGTGGCCACGGCATCCTGGTAGTGCGGGGCGGCAATGGCGAGGAGCGGCAGTGCAGCCAGAGGGAGGTGGTCCACACTGCTGGACACACAGCTCTCATCATAACTGTATGGGTTCAAGCTGACGGACAGACAGACAGAGGGGAAAAGACAAAGACATTATCACTTCACCTCAGATTCCAGGATTTATAGTAGCTACTTGATCAGTCACTAGTAGTAAAGTAGCTATTATTAGTATGTAACTAAAGTAGAAACTTTGGTATTGTACATAGCGACTGTAATAGCAACTTGTCCTTAGCATGGTTTGGTGTGGGGATTCAGAAGGGGGGAGTGGGGGGCAATCAGTTTCCTCAATGATTAATGACTTTAAACAGCAAACACAAAGAGGGACAGATAAACCCAGTGAATATCTATTATTGTTAAATTCATCCATATTAATTACCTCATAAATTACTATAACAGCACTGGACTGAAAGTGGACCTCAAGAGGACTTAAATGAGTAATTCCATTGTAATCAATTAGTCAAGTATCAAACTAATTGATGACTCTCGCAGTTGGTATAAGAGGGTTGTAAGCAAGGAATTGATAAATGATCAGATTATCAGATCAATATCCAAATAGATTTCTTGCTCAGATTCTGGGTCTAGAGAAACAGTGTTGTAGAGATCATCTGTTGGACATAGTCTTCACTTTCAATTTCACATTTTAACTTCAGTTTTAACTTCATCATATATGAACATCCATATCTTTACTGTATAATATGAAAAATATATTTACACTCCACATTTTTAGTCATTTAAACTTACATTGTGTGCATGCACAATGATATGACTTGGGCGCAACACCGGAGCCAATTATTGTCCATACAGTGTGTGTGATGGGTTCCTGAAGAGGGTTACTTTGGGTAATTATATGCCATAATTAAAATGAGCCTGCTGGCAGACAGACCTGCGGCCCGGGCACCAAGCCAAGAACTTCAAAACAGAAGGCATATTTCATTTCGACATCAATAAAGCGCCTGGGCAAACAGGCGTATGAATCAGCTCATCTCGGTGGCTGTCACGGTGACTTTTTTGCCTCCTCTGCGGAAGAGGCAGTTTGGCTCAGCTCAGCTTGGCTTGGCAGGCAAGCAGACAGTACTGAGTTAAGCTGCGCTGTGTTGTGTTGGGTTGTGTTGAGTGCTGGCATCAGCCCTAGGGTTCTGCCTCCTGTTTTTAGCCCCAGCTCGCTGGCATAGGTCCCTGCCTGCAGCGGCCACCAGCAGAAGCTGGGACCAGGCAGGCTGGCGACATCCAGGGACTAGCCCGCCGCACGGAGCCAGCTCTGGGGAAGGAGGTAGAGAGTCAGGGTGGGTATGGGTAAGATGATAAGCTGTGTGTCATGGGTCAAAAGCATCATGATGGCAATGATGTAAAGAGTTGCGTGTGTGAATAAGAATGTGTGTGTGCATGCATGTGTGTGTGTATCTGGGATGTATATACTGTGTATGTGTGTGTGTGTGTGTGTGTCAAGGGAAACAGCAGGAGTCACAGTCTCACCCTGAGTGGTGGGTTTGTTTGGGAGTGAGAAGAGATGGATGAGGTGTGTGTATGCTTGTGTGTGCGTGTGTGTGTGGATGTGTGTGTGACAGAGAGAGACAGAAAATGTGCACATGGATGAGCATGTCAGGAAAACGTGTGAGAGATAGAAAAAGAGAGAGAGAGAGAGAGAGAGAGAGACAGACAGACATTTGTGTATGTGCATCTTTGTATGTGTGTGCAAGTGGTGGGAATGAAGGTGTGTGTGCATGTGTGTAAGTGTGTGTGTATGTGTGTGTGTGTGTATGTGTGTGTGGAGGGGATTGGTGGGAGGAGGGTTTTAGCTAGTGAAGAATTGCCTGGCCCCGGTGCTGTCTCCTTGAACAGCTGTGCCAAGCCTCGCACCATCAATCAGCCACTCTGATTAGGGCACCTGGCAATAGCTCACCCACACTAAAATACTGCCGCAGTCAAGGCCCATTCCAGTGCCCTCCCAAATGCCGGTGGCATGGTGGAGGCCACAAAGCCGTGAGCCCAGGCCAGACAGGAGGGCACAGAGCAATGACAGTAATTGAGCATGCCAGCGAGATGCATTCCCACAGCAGTCGCCCATGTAGAACAAACCACCTCTGATGAGTGGAAGATCACAGACGGCTGAGGCATCCCTTGTGAGTTGCTGTTATGTCGCCTGTGAAGTCAAGCGTTGCCTTCCTTCAGCACTTTAGTTTTTTTTTGATAAATAACAGGCGAGAGGGATGTGCTTGAGGGCAAGGATGAGAAGAAACGAAGACAGACAGAGGGAGAGAGAGCGAGGTTAAAAGGGAGTGTGTGTGTCTCTGTGTGTGTGTATGGGGGGTGTAGGGAAAGCAAGAGATGGATACAAAGTGTAGGGCCACATATGTTGGAGCAGCTGACACCAGCAGTACCACTTCGATCACAAACTCTATTTTGTTTCTTCAGCAGGCTATATGACAGAGACCTTCTTTCTGTCTCCCTCTGCACACAGCACTGTATTATTCCACAAAGAGAAATGACCTATTTTGCAAGAAAGCAACAGACGCTGCTGGTGTGTTGCTTGGTCAGTGTGCGCCAGAGATGTCCTGTGCCTCCTCCTCTTCCTCTTCCTCGCCCTCCTCTATGTCTGGGCTGCCTCCATGGGCACAGATGGCACACCGAGTCTCTGCCAGAGAGGCGAGTGGTGAAGTGGCGGGCATGGTGCTGTAAGGGCACAGCCCAGGGCAGGGTGGAGGGCAGTGCCTCGCTTCTCTTGTCCTGTTCTCCTGTCATGTTTACACCGTCGCTCCTCCCAAACCCCAGCTGATCCCCACACACACACACACACCCACCAAACCCACTCTTCCCTGTGGTGAGACACAGAGGCATTACCATAACGAGGCTCGCCAACAAGGCCCCCTGCCCAATTAAGCAAACCTCACGGCAGGAGCAAGTTCAAGGGGCATGCATGGAGCCAGAGAAAACACCCCCTACAGCATGCATTTGTTATTTATTCCTGTGGTCGAGGTTAATTGAGCCAGAGCACGTGTCAGTGAATGCCAGCTGCAGAGATATACACAGTAATTTCCCGTCATATTTTACGGTGGCAAAACAGGAATGGGACAGATTCACACAGTCATGCACAACACAGTACACTCCAGAACAGACAATAGAGGTGGCAGAGGAGTTTAAAAAGGGACTTGAAATTGCACTTTTTGATGTGCATTCAAAATGTCTGTGCTCAACTCTCTTTAGACTGCAAGGACTGCAAACGGCTGTTTCCAGTTGGCCAAAATTCTGCACAGTCGGCAAGCCACAACAACTTATTGATTTGGATTTGACTATCCACTATATGTTTTTCTGTCATCTGTCACAGTGCAGACCAAGTCCCATATCAATGCACAAAGTTTCACAGCAACCATCAAAACAACCCATCTTCAATTATACCGCAGTCTAATTCATCCAATTTCATTTCTGACACATTAGGTCGTTTCACGTCATTTAGCTTGATGCACTTGGCACGGAAGGAGCGGTATTAGCCAGTAATGGAAAGGAGCTGCGGCATATCATGGGCTATTTTCAGACCCATCTTTTCTCCTCATTAAGAGAGGCTGTGGCTGACAGCACCAAATAAAGAGGTCGTGCAGCTAATGAGGCGGGCCCAACAGCTGCAGTGCACCTCCGTCAACAGCCACACAATGTGGGGGTTCAACCAGGAAGCCACCAAAGACACACACACACACACACACTCACACTCCCAGCAATCTAGAAAGCATGGCTGCACTGCAGCAGGTGTTTTTAGCTGTGCTTCAACACAAAACTGCACATTTTTGCCATACGTCTGCCTTTCCTTGGCAAGCGTTGCTGCGTCGGTGAGTCACCTCAAGCAGACAGTGCTGCCGTTGCTCCTGCTGACCCCGTTCACATCCGTATTCTCATTAGAAATGTGCACTGCTGAGTCACCTGCAAGTAGCCAGGGGGGGTGTGCAGTGTTGGCGTAGCGAGGCCTAAACTTTTTCAAAACATGTTAAGGAAGCTTCAAAGACCTTAAGCAGATGCCATGGTGAGAATTTAGTGATGCTGCAGCTGATGCTCGCTCGCTTCCTTTGTAACACTGAGCTCATGCACACATGCTGGCGTGATCATGTTCAGTACTTTTTTTCCTTACCCTGCCTGGTTTAACACTTTTTTGTAAGGCTGAGTATCTCCTTAAAATTGAGAATGCAGTACACCATGGAAAACATAAAACCTGACCCACCTGCCTGGATGAGTTCTAGCAGGTAAGATATTAATCCATGCTGATTAATTCTGATTTGTATTCCACAAACGTCAATGAGCATTTCTCCTCACCTATCTCCATCATAACTCTGGGAGCCTGGGGAGAGGGAGAGGAAGAGACTGAGAGAGCAAGAGAGGCCTGTCATTATAATTGAAAGCGCTCAACCTATTAAGTCTGACAGACAAGTGATAAGGGCATGGAATCAGATAAAGCCCTTCACTGCAGTCTCACACATGAGATGGCCTAACCTTGAGGACTCAATGGGAATCAATATTCCCTTTAGAAAATATAGACCAATCTCCAAGTTACCATTCTTTTTTTTTTGCCCTACCTAAATTCTTTTAAAATGCTAAACTTTCAATCTAATCCAGACAAAAAAAAAATCTGACTATAGAGCCTCGTCGAAGGTACACAATGACATTCTACTCTCTTGATTCCCTTTTTATGTATTTGATAGATTCCTTTTTCTTGATCTCAGTGCAGCTTTTAATAGATTAGACTGATTGACCACAAAATCAATGGCTGGGGGACAAAGTAGGCCTGCAGGGCCCAGGACCTGCAAGATGGAGCATACTGAAGACACTGCTTTTCGTCCTATGCTTTCATTAGATGCGGTATCCTCCAAGGTTACATTTAAGGGCCTCTTTTATTCTCACCCATCACACTATTATTTGGCTCTATCCTCAAGAAGTTGCCGCTATGTGGATGACATATTTTTATGGTTACGCCTGACAGCACTTACATGCTGAAATAGCAATGCTTGTCTGCCCTTTCTCTCCTTGTCACCAGTTTGAGACATACACTTAGTCCTCGTCTTTGTAAATCATCAAATCGTAAATCATAAATCATTTTATTTAAAAGAGAACTTAAACCAAATACAAATGGTTATCTCAAATATATGGTTAGATTTTATCACCTCTCAGTCCTGCATTACAAAACTACAAACACTTCAAAATGTAGCAGCCAGAACCAAGAGAGCACACAATATCTTACCACAGACACTGAATCGACTTTACAATTCTGATTTTTATATTTCATATTAAGTCTTTTATGAATGCTTTAGCTCCATCTTACACAACAGACCTGTTGTCGCTACCCATGGATCACTCAGATCATCCTCACAATGACCAGTTTGGCCAGAAGACAGTGACTAGAAGTAGGCATCCCCAGGCTTTGGGACAGTCTCTGACACACATAAAGCTCTACTATTAACAGTTTTAATCAAATTTAAAGACCCATTTTCTCTCTTTTGCAGGTTTTGTTCAATCTAACACTTCCCCTATTTTTTTGTTGAGTTCACTCCTCTCTTAACAAGTTTTATGATGATGTATTTCATTAATTATATGTGTTCTCCTTTTTAACTAAATATCATTTTTTATTGAATTTCTACCTTACTACTTTTTCTGCTTTTTACCACTTATGTATTTTGTCAGCCTGGTTTTCACACATGCTGATCTGCTATGCATCTCTGTCTGGCCAATTTCGTGTCATTTCTTTCATGTCATTTCTTTCATGCCTCTGCAGGCATTGGATATTCCTACAACCAATCAGATGATTGCAGAGAAAAGAGAGTATGATGCATCACAATTTGAAGCAAAACATGCGTTAAGCCCACCTCCATCATGTTGGCGTAAAAACTTTTTGATTGGTTCCCTATCTCAGGCGGAAAGAAGTGGAGAGTAAAGATAGGCCTACTGGCCAAGGGCACATTTCCAAAAACCATAGTAACTAACTAAGTTAGCAATTAAGTTGTTAACTGGTTAGCAACAATGGTTTTTGGAAACGCACCTGAGACTGAGATGCACAGAAGATCAGCGGTATGTGTGAACACCAGGCTATATTTTGTATTATCTGTTTATGTGTAATGTGCTTTGTAAACTCCTGTTGTTTTCAAATGTGCTGTATAAATAGTGACTTCACTTGACCTGATCTCCCTCCACCCGCCACTTCTCAGCTCACACAGCTCAGCCCGGTGCTGACAACCGAGGCTTAACTAATTGCCCTGCTCATGTGGCTTAATGGTGGGTTTTATAACGCAAACACTGTGTCCCAGCCTAAATGAGGAGAGACATACCTGGAGCTGAGGGACAGACAGTGTGTGAGCAAATCTTAATTAACATAGCCCAGCTGTGGTGTGAACACCTTGGTCAGGGGGAGGAGGGTAATGAAAAGCCTTCTCTGTGCCCTTTGCTGTGGGTCAGAGATCTCAGCAACACGACCCCCCTGTGGAGACCTGGGGATGAACTTTTATGTTCCCCTCATCAGGACTTGAGAACTGAAGTGTGAGCTTTCAATCTCTTGTGCTCTCTCTGTCTCTCCCCCTCTCTCTCTGAATTTCAAGCGATAACTCATTACTGCTTCAATAGTCACGTCGGAGATCATCGTGCCCCCTGCAGTGCGGCTGCGAGAGGATCGATCCGGAAGCCTTTTCTGCTAGACTCACTAATTGGATGCACCGTGCCACACGGCAAAAGCAAAGTGGTCCTGCATTTTCTTTCACGCCCTTCCTCCACAGGTGCGCCTCTGTGAGCCCTTGTGTCGGCCTCTCATTACCAAACACACACACACACTTAACACCTCTCATTACCAAACACACACACAGACATAGACGCATTTAACACCTCTCTTTACCAAACACACATACACACACACACACACGCATACCCACACTTAACGCCTCTTATTACCAAACACACACATACACACACACACACTTTACACCTCGCCTCACGCCATGATGTCTTAACTTCCTGTGACACTCAGGAAAGAGGGAGAAAAGAAGAGAAACACTGATGAGCTATTAATTTAGAGGACCGTACCAAAAAAATCCCTTATGAAAACACATTTTCTCACTGAGGGAGTGAGGGAGGCTGGGAGGTATGAGGGTTTTTTTTCTGTTGTTGTTCTGTATAACTGGGTGTAGTGTCTGTTGTTAAGTGTACAGTGTCCCTTCATGTGTCATGTTTTATAACTGTGTTTTCTTGTATTTGTTTTCCTTTTTTATTTTATTTTTTATTAACTTGAAAGGTGCTTTAAATAAAATGTATTATTATTATCATTATTATTATTATTATTATTATTATTATGAGCCTCCGCACTGTGACCCATCTTGAGGTGGCCCTGGTTAATGGAGTTGTCTTGGTATGCCCGAAATGCTTTGCCAGACTCCTTTACCCCTTGCTGTTGTACCCCCCCCCACCCCCCGTCCCCCTGTCCCCCATCCCTGTAAGCTGGTGGGGCACAGCGGGTGATTAAATTAGCTGCCCGATGCCGGCAATCTTTTTCTTCCTCAACACTGTGGCACTCCTTTAATGCCACTGCTGCTGTTGTTCTTGTAGTCGCTGTTGCTGTTGTTGATATTGCCATGCAAATAAACAGCGCCGTGAAGCCGCCCACTGGGCATTGAGCCTGCATCAGAAGGCAGCTCTGTTTAAATGACACGGGCGACGGACAATATGTAGCGTGGCATGGTAGTATGGAGATTTCAGAGTACATGCTTTCAGTGAGGATATATTTGTGTATGTGTGTGTGTGTGAAGTCAAGAGTTATTTTAATTTTATGGGAGTGTGTCAGAGAGTGTGAGTTTTTGTGTGTGTGTGTCTGTGTGTGTGTGTGTGTATATATGGATTTTGGCTGCCAGCAGAACATTGAGGAATGTGGTTTTAACTCAATCCTGCTGTGTTCCAAAAACATGCTTACTCTTTTTGAAATTTCACCATGGAGAGATTCAACAAGGCGGAAATCAAACAGCTTAATGCACAAAATTTAAGTCGGCTAACCCACTCAATTCTTAGACAAGTCTATTCATTTGTTTATTTATTTATTTGATTTGATTTCATTTTCATATTTCTCTCCATTTCCTGTCTCATTCAGCCAATGCCTTTGAGCCAACGCACCACAACATCCAATGAAATCAGCAAAGCTCCCCAAAATGGCCATAATGACTCATCTGAACAATCTCAAAATAGTGCATATGTCTGGCAAGACCAGCACATACAGACACCCACACCCACACTCAGTTAGAATCCATTTTAATTAGTGGGGTATTTTTGTGGAGCCAAGGCAAGCACCGGAGGTTTGGTGCATGGATAAAAGCCTGAGCTGCCAGCTTCTCTGCTGCCGCACAGGGTCTGAAGCGGCCCGACGTCAAAAGAACCCAGCCGGCTCCTCCGGGTACCCTAAGCCTTCATTACTCAGGGTGATCAAAAGGAAACGTGCGCGCCGGCATGAATCAGGGAGGTGCAAGCAGACAAGGTCTCCCAAGGCTGATCCAGCACAGCTGTGTGTGTATATGTGTGTGTGTGTGTGTCTGTGTGTGATTGCTCCTGCATCAACCAGCCTTGGGTAGCCTTTCCTACAGAAACATTACTTAAAGACATCTGCTCACCTGATTGGAACACCCCCCCCCCTCCTCCAACACACACACACACACCACACACACACACACCCCTTCCCTGCAAATCCTTGTAAAAATTCGACACCTCAACCGAGACGAGATGCAGTTAGTTAGGTAAACAGCTCGCTCCATCACTCTGTCTTTTCTGAGCCCCTGAGACGCGCAGCAAGAGCAAGGCAATTAATAGATTGCTTGTGAATCAATGCTCTTTCATGTTGGTCTGCCGGGGGTGCCGTCTACGGAGGTTTGCACTGTTTAAAAAGGACAATTAAAAAAGAAAGACAGAACTGTAGCCATAAAGGTTATGGATTTCATATTCCATTCCTCATTTGACAGGATGGTAAATGTCAGCGGCATGCTAATTAGGGTGGCGATGTTTTTTTTTTTGCTTTTTTTTCCACCACCATGTTTGTTCCTGTTTCTGAAATGCTGAGGGCGACGTGCTCCTTGGTTTAACCTTCATCAGTGTTGTCACTGCGCCATCTCCGTCTGGCCAAGACATTTTGACTCTGGCGGGCAGTTCTTAGCCGCCATCTGCGGTCCAATAATGGCCAGCCCACTGATTAGCCTGAGTGAGCGCGTTTGCCAAACAGATGCACAAGTTCCAACCAGCTCACCATGTGCTCCTGAATTCCACGATATACACAGCAAGGCACCAGTTTTATGGTGCTAAACGTCTTCCATCAGACCATCATAAGGACATCATGGAACAGGCAGTCAGTGGTTGCTTAAAGCCACTACATCAGTTGTGATCCTGTAAAATCTGTCTAAGCAACGTTCATCAAGAATTACAAACAGATTTATATATTTTTATAAATTATTCATAATGAATTCATTTGAGCAGTATATGTAGTTGGACTGTCAAAAGATTTTTAAATTTCCACCACTAACCAAATAAATAAAGAAAGAAATTACTTCATTTTCTAATCTGTTGAAATTTTGAACTCACCACAAGGTTATTTTAATATTGCATTAACAGCTCTAATATGTAGAATATCATAGTATATAATAGAATCATCTTCTGTGGGTTTATTTTCTATGACAGGCCTACAGTTCCATGTTTCTTCAGGATACGATTCATCTCTCACACACACACATTCCCTTAGTATTCCACCATTTCAGCACTTACTTAGAGACAAGGGAGAAGGCTTTGGCACACACAGCTGGACAGGACACTAGCTTGATAAGCACATGTTCTGCAGCTGCCTGGAAGTGGGCCCTGGACACTTTCTCCAGCACGGACGCCAGAGTGCTCGCATCGGCCGCCTTGGAGCCCGGGTCACCTCCGGCCGTGTCCAGGATGTTTCCACCGTGCACCAGCAAGATTAGAACCTCTGTCTTGCACTTCTTCTAGGTGTGGCAGGAGAGGAGTCATTGAGATAAAACAACACAGGTTAAATGACAGTAAAAGAGTTTTTTTGTTCTGGGGAGTTGTGTTCATAGCAAAGGGAAATGCAAAGCTAAGAATCAGCTAACATACCCTCATTTTGCCTGTCTCAAGCCTACCTTTTAAACTCCTAACCTATTCAGTGACAGCTTTCAAAGTTAAGATGAGAAGCTTAATAAGCTAACTTTTGCACTGGTGAGTTATAAGCTGGTTGATAAGTTTTGAATTTAAATATATATAGACATTATTTACCATAAATGATATATGTCAAGTAAAAAAGCAAATAATTTTGAAATACTTAAAACAATGTATGCAACGATGCAATTGATGTTAAATGTTGTTGGGGTGTTTTTTCACATGGTGTCATTCTTGGGAAACGCATGGTAAACTACTTTTCCCTAAAAACTACATATTTACACAAATCGATTTAAGGGTGGCATTCTGCAGAGTTACTTGAGCATAGTGTGGAGAGACATACCTCCATATCCTCCAGGCCATCAATGCTGCTCTGGGGATGGCATCGCCGACGACCATGGCGGTACAGACTCTCTGTAGAGCCGGGAAGGGAGGAAGAGAGAGAGAGAGAGAGACAAAGGGAGGAAGAGAGAGTGAAAGAGAGAGAGAAAGAGAGAGGAGAGAGAGAGAGAGAGAAAAAGAGACAGGGAGAACATCAGGAGCTGCATTGCACAGTTGCCCTGATAACATCTAACACAGAAAGATTATTGATGCAATGCACTCTGCTCATCTAATGCTTGTGAATCTCAGCAGACTCCCTACTGATTTCCTTTCATTAGATATTTTCTATAACCTATAAGACAAGACATTAACAACCATGCTGTGTTTCAAGGCCTGCTTCAGGCTGAAGTCGATACCAGCACAAAGACAATACAATACTATAACAAAGCGTCACTGCCACACTTTCCACTCTGTCCCGACCCTTTGCCTTGTCTTGAGAAGAAGAAAAAGACAGAAGAAGAAAGAAAAGAAGAAGAAGAGGAAGAAGAAGAAGAAGAAGAAGGAGAGGAAGGAGGAGGAGGATAAAACACTCTAAATTAAAAGGGTTGTTGGACAAAAAACTCTTTTCCCTTTCACTTCAGTCTGTCATGTACTCCGTTGTTCTCAAGGTGTGGGCTTGCCAAGCTCAGGCTCCTGGCCAAAGCTATTACCTCCACCAAGAACCGGCCTCCCCTCCCTGTCACTTCTGCTCCAAGCCTGGCACTCAGTCCCTTCATATACTACTTGTTTGCCTTCCCCACCCCTTCCATCACACACATACACACACACACACACACACACACACACAGACATACACACATCCGCAGTGAGGTTCTGTAGGCACTGTATCCCCCCCTCAACACACACACACACACCGCCTTCACACATGAACATACATGCACATCCACAGACACACCCTGTTCCCACTGTCATCAACACACAAACCCTCCACTCTGATTCTCTCTGTATGCAATAATCTTAATAAGGCCAACAGTGGGAGAATGTGACAGAAAGAGAGAGAGAAAGAGAGACAGAGAGGCCAAGTGGTGAGCGTAATGCATATGGTTGTGTACATCTGTGTGTGGCTGTGCTTTGGCTCCCAGGTGCACCAGTCTAGTGAGGGGAGGGGAGAGGGGGGTGGAGGTGGGGATATTGGGGGAGAGGGAAGAGAAGAGAGTAGCGCCTGCCTTTGGCACTAGACATAGGAGCTGTTGGATCTGGCATGTTGGGATTAAAAATGCATGGCCTGAAAAAGCCTCCTTCTCTCTAGCAATAAATAACTGAATAATAAGCGCATCGATCTTCTATGAAATAGCTGAAAAAAAAACAACCCATGTGGTTTCTGTTGGTTTACAAACATGACACTCTGTTAGTGAAAGGCATAGACACACTAAACAAACTACTGTGACATATTTGAAAAGGTAAGCTCGTACATGTTCATCCTTAATGTGTTCACGAGCCACTCTAACCTTGAGCTAACAAACAGTATTCAAAACATATCTTGTGCCAATATGTACATTGTAAAAGCTAATGCCTCTACATAATCCTGCAGACCAAAAAATATATTGTCTTTCAGTACTATACAGTACATACTATTGACTGTTTAAACATAGGGTCTTTACAAGACAACACAGCATCATGGCACTGGGAGAATGAGCTGAGAACAGGTGATATGATCCAAATTATTTGAGATTTTTACAAATTTTACCATTGACCACTATTAACCTCACAGTTGACAATTACCATAAATAAATTCAGATTCAGGCTTGTTGGCCCAGTATTTGCACTTGTGTCACCCTTGCCACCACCTTCAGACCAATAGTACTTTGATATACGCGATGTAATGTGTGAGGGAGAGTTGGGCTATTGATAAACACACACAGTGGAAAAAGACATGAATACATGAAGCCAATAAAAGGCTCAAAATGTCAGTTTCAACACATTTTTAGTTAACAGCCCAGCCTTAGTTCAGACCAAAAACTGCAACAGCTGTTTTAGACTACAGCACTTGTTTTTGGCTAAATAGGTTGTTTGCGATTATGGAGGTGATTTGAGACTGTAGTGCTGTTTGAGTCTATGGAGACTATTTAGGATTTAGCATTGTTTGAGTCTGTAGCACTGTGTGCTCAGGAGAGAATTATATTATGCTGAGTCTGACAGGCAAACCTCACAGCAGGGCTTCAGAGGACCACTGCAGTCTAACAGAGAGCTGATTGCCTGCCGGCAGTACCAGTGGTGGTACACCAGTCTCATGAGGGTTTACAACAGCAGCTCACTGGTACCTCACTCCTTATTGGATAAGAAGAGGCGCAAAATCAACACATAGCTCTCCTGGCTCATAAGAGAGAGAGTTACAAAGATGGCCACCAGTAAGTTTGCTTGCCCTTGTCAGTCTCTCTCTCTCTCTCTCTCTGTGTGTCTCTGTGTGTGTGTTAAGGCTAAGGGGGTTATATCTCTGCCGAATTCCCCTGCTTGCATGTAGCACACATACTGATGTGCTCACCGGGGTCTTGGCTCTCATTTCAGAACTGGTGGGTGAATGGGCGACCGACAAAGCCTACTGGGGCTCCATAAGTGTTCCTTCATAATGAGTATGGGAGCCTCTGATAAGGTCCAGCTTATTTACGCTGGTGTGGGTTTTTAATTAACTTTCAATACATGAATCACCACAACTACTAAAGATCCCTGAGATTCAATAATGCCCGTGCTGCATTCATCTTTCGTTTGAAGGGATCATTTTTCATGCATGGCCAGAGATGGAGGAAATGTAATGACAAAGTGGCTGTCAACAATGACTAAGGCACTGGGGGGAAAATAAGAAACATAGCCTACTTCAGAGAGAGAGAGAGAGAGAGAGAGAGAGAGAGAGAGAGAGAGAGAGCGAGAGAGTTGAACAAAATGCCACTAGAATAAACTTGTTAAAGCTGCAAAGAGTAAATATTTAACGAAGGGGAGAGGGGGGCAAATGAAGGACAAGAAATCAGATGGACGTGAAAGAGATACAAGAGGTTTGCTGAATGAGTAAAAAAAAAATGAGTGGGCTGAGAACAATGTGACTGAGAAGGCAGAGAAAAATGACAAGCTGGATGTAAGCACATCCTTGAAAAAGAAGAGGAAAAAAGAATATTGATCCAAATGTTTCCTTTCCTCTCTCTCTCTTTCTCTCTCTCTCTCTCGTTCCACTGAGGCACACCTTAGGCTGTCATTGCTCAGTAAATCCAAGGCAAACACTTTGTTCTATAGCTGCCTCTTTGGCCGGCACATGCAGCTGTCTCTCTTCACCCTGGCTCTCTGATTCCGGTCTCTAGTTCCTGCTCCTGCTGCCACTCCTGACTCTTACTTGTGATTCATGCCATCTTGCAAAGAGCACCAAGATTGGAGGGATGAGGGGATGAGATGGAGGGACCGGGTTAGAGTTGTTTACAGAATACAGATATGGGCTCTGACTATATGGTGATAAACGCATAAACGCCAGGGCCAGAAATATCACAACACATCGAGGCTGCTCTTAACTCTGTGATCTGTGGCATATCTGAGTGAGTCAGACACACATACGGATCCAGCAAGGTGTACTTACAGGTGAACACACAGACACAGATGCACACACGCACACACACACACGGTTATACTTTATTCCAGATAGACACTCAAATCTCTTCCATCCAGTGAAAATAATCAGCCCATATATTGTTATGAGGATTCTGGCAGCCTAGTCCTTGGAGAGATTCCTTGTGTCTGGATGGCCTGGGCTAAGCCATTGTTGCAAATTAAGCCCCCGACCCCCACCCTACCCTTTGCAGATGCTTTTCTGAGATAAATGTGCCGAAATGGCGTCAGAAAGATGCAGATGAGGCGTCATTAACAATTCAAATGCTCGTGCCGAGAGCTGGCTGCCAACAACAAGTGAGGAAATGCAAACAAACAGGGTCCATCAAAGGCTACCGAGTGAGTCCTCCTGTGGCGTGTGTGTTGTTGTTTACAACTGAAAAATCTTTGGTGTGAGCTAACGTTATGTGAAAGGTTGACAGATACTTGACATTAAACTGTAAATTATGCTTTTGGACTTACTGACTGGACACCTCGGAATGTCAACGAAATTCCGGTGATGTGAACTACTGCGCAACAAATTTAAGCTAATCTCAACTTTTGTGACACAAAGCAAAAAGCCATACATTGAATGTCTGAATGCGGATAACACAGTGTGTAGGAGACTCTTTTCAACTGCGTTAAATCCTGTTGATGCTAAGTTCATCTTCAGAGCTCAACTGAATGGGGAGGAATCAGCCATGGATAAGCAGTAACAATACCTCTCACTCTCTTCATCCTATTACTGTAATAGGTGACGGCACAGGCTCTTCAAGCTGAGACTCTTCAAAGACTCTTCATGACTCTTGAAAGCACATTTTCACCACATATAGCAATTGCATTATCATATAATATCATAACATAAAGGAATTTCATTGCATTACAAAAGGCTCAAACAAATAAACAAACAAAAAAAACAAAACAAAGCAATCAGAGAACTCTTTCTTCCTGAGGCAAAAAAGATGGCCTCTCCTGGCATTTGGTGGGATCAGTGTTTGTGTTGTTATTTACGGCACCAGTCCAGTGAACACAGATGGCAAAATACATTATGAATCAGAAATGTCGATGGTTGCAGTATGATGATCAAAAGCAAGGCTTTAAAATCAAGGATGCTACACATCATTTTGTAGGTATTTAAAAGGTTATCGACGAGTAGAGAAAAGGATGTACATGACTGACTATCTGTCTGACACAAATCTATAGCTGTATAGTAGGCCCATTTACTGGTTCGGGAGGTCTTGAGAGTTACCTATATTCTCTCCTCTATTCTTTCTCAACTTTGTGACTGTGATGAAACAATGTTCTACCATCTGCTCTCAGGTAGGCTACCGTAGACTGGCTTTAGCGACCGCTACCTCTCCAGGGCCACAGCTTATGAAGAGCTGTGATATATATCAAACTTGTGTGCCACAGATGACATGCACACACACGTACTCACATGATCAAACACACACACACACACACACACACACACACACAACTGCCCCAGTTCTATGTCTAGACCTGTCTCCACAGCCTCCCACTGAAAAGAGTAGTTGCTATTTGTGCTTGTATCTAACCATATAAACTCTCACTGCTCTCCCTGCTCATATGCATACAAAGAACATGCACCACCTGGCATCAAGCAGCACATCAACTAGGGATGGGAATTGAGAACCGGGTATCAAGTAGAACTGAGAATTGAATGGTTCCATCTGCAGGAATTGTATACCTCTGACCTTATCAGTTTCTCTTATTAATGCCAGCATGTTTTTGATAATAGGCAACTGTCTTTCTGAAAGTAGAGCTGTAACATAGTAATAAGCCATTATGGCCACTGTAGTAATATTGGCTACATAATACCGAAAACCTGTGTGGACTAGCTTCTCAACTGTAAGGAATTGTTTGAGAACTGATAAAGAATTGGACTGATAAACAGGACCGACAGTGGAATCAATACTAATAAAATCCTATCAATCCTAACCCATAGCATCAACACATAACAGCATAACGCATAACAGGTCAGAGACTGCTGAATATATTATCTTCTAGTTTCCTGGAATTGAAATGCAATGTTATGCATTATGTTTATCTCCAACCATGGCGCCATCACACCTATTTTTCTCCCTTGCATACATTTCCCTTTCTCTCTCTCTCTGATAACTCTCTTTCCTCTTGAACACACAAACACAGAGTCGAGCACACACAATCACACATACAGACTTGTTATCAACAACCCTTGCAACCATGTGGGAGAATACAAGATGGCACTCCCTCAAGATGCGCTTCCATGTGGCAGTGCTTTCTCTATCTCTTTCTCGGCCTACTATCTCTGCCTCTCTCCCCGTGTTTTCTCTCCTCTGTTCCATATTATTATTCCAGAGAGACAGGCTTTGTCTTTCTCCTTTTCTGCCTAAGGGGTTTTGTGTTTAAACAGGGAAATGAAGGCAGGAAGCAAAAAGAGGAGGAAAAATGCAATTAAATGGGAATTACCGCACAATGGAGATTGCAGCCTACAAGCGCAGTGGGCTGACGACTCAGCAGGAGACCCGCGTGAGGCGGCATACAGATAAAGGGGGCGAGGGGGCACCGTTGTGTACCGTGCCGTGGCGGGCGAATGCCACTTTGGCCTCCGCCCCCCAAGGCCAACTATGCTGAGCTGCCTCCAAGAGATTCGGGTGGATAAACAGGAGACATGGGACACAGCACTCAGACCCACAGTGGCCATGGCTCCCTTGCGTTTTTACCTCCAGAGACTGATTAAATGGATAAATGAAAGGAGGGAAATTGCTCATTAAGTTTGGCACCCTAATAGAGAACTGTGCTCAGACTGGGAATGGAGATTATCGCTTAACTGACAAATGAGAATTCTAGAAAGCATCAGCAGAGGTGCCATTTCTGCCTTCATTTATTTATTTATTTGTTTATTTATTTATTTATTTTTCCTCCTACAGCAATAAGAGCATTATTCTCTGCTCGGCAGGAATAGTGTCACTAAATGTGTTTCTGACTCCTACTACAGTAAGTCGCTTTGTACAAAAACTGGATGCTCAGCGAAATGTAAATGTAAATGTAAATGTAATGTAAAGGAAAGCACTGGTGGTTTTCCTTTTCGTTTTGTTTTGCTAATGGGCCCTTATGCAACCGATCTCAGCTGGATGTTCCAGAGAATGGCACCCGAAAAGGGAGACCAACCAGCAGCATTTCCTCTCGTCTCTTGCGCCACTCGTCATTCAGTTAGCTTCAGTTATATAACGTTCTAATTTTAGGAACATCAGGCTACATTACAATACAGTGAACGAGTGGGAAGACAAGCGCGCAGTGAACATCACATTCTTATTACAGGAGCGTTTCCCTAAACTTGTTTGCCATGCTACAATGCGTTAGCGCTTTCATTAGTCGTGCAGGCTCACGGCACAGTCGGCTATACAGGCCCCAAAATATGGCGAGCCAGAGATAGTGGTGCAAAGAGAGAGACAAAAAGGGAAACAGAGGGAGAGAGAGAGAGAATGATAGTAGGAGAAAGAGAGAGAAAATAGAAGAATAAAAAGAGGCTATGGCCAGCATTGGGTTCTATGGCAAAGAGGTCTTAAATATGACTATGAGTTTGCGGCGTGTCTGCGAGGGTGGGGGTTGTGTTGCTGACAGCTCTTTGAACAGCTTCATTAGGAGAGGGTACATGCCCTGCCCAGGGCAAGGATTGGAAGACAGAGAGAGAAAGAGAGAGAGAGGGAGAAGAAGAAGAGAGGAGGGGGCACCGGAAGAGAGGACAAGTAGAGACTTGAGGATAAAGTAAAATGAGGAACAGACAACACATAGAGATTGTAGGAGAGAACAGTGACATCAAGGAAGAGGGAAAGAGGGAAGAAGAGGGAAACATGCAGAGAGACAGACATAGAGAGAGGGAGAGAGAGAGAGAGAGAGAGAGAGAGAGAGAGAAACAGGTTGCACAGGAGGAGTACACAGGCATGCCTGGCATCATCCTGGCACTCTCCGTGCCATCCCAGTGCTGTGGTGCCAGTAACCAAGAGCCTCGGGCACCTCTCTGCCAATGAGCTTCTGGGTGGAGGACGAAAAAGGCATGAGTCTCCAACACAACCACACGCATCTCTATAGTACAGCCGCCAACTCATCCACCGTCCCTCTTGTCTCTAGAGGATGTGTTCCACTGACACCTCAGACTCTCTCTCTCTCTCTTACACTCTCAGGCACAAATAACAGACCTGCCACCCGCTCTCCATGAAGACAGTGCCGCTGGGACACGTCCTTCGACAGCTTATCCGAGTAATCAGAATGATTAGGCATTGGCACTAATTGAAAAGTAATTAACTGAATAAGCAGAGCGGCTGAAAGGCCTCTGCGGTCCACCAGCACTGGAGCTGGTGGCGGAGCTGTGGGAGGGTGGAGGGTGGTGGTTTATGTGTGTGTGTGTGTGTTGGGTTGCAGCTGCCCATCATAACTGCAAAGACACAGAGAGCTGAGAGAAGGAGAGAGAGAGGGGAGCGGAGGAAAAGCAATGCACATGCACATGATTATTTGACACACACAACACAACGCAACACAACACACACACACAATACTGTACACATACAGATGAACACATTCACACATATGACGACACATATGATCACTGATTAATTACCAATTACTAGAAAGTCTTTTGAGAAGGCAACTGGCAAAATCTCAAAAGCTCTTGATGACAGGACAGGTTGATGAGATTCCCCCCCAGTGACCAGACCATATGTTTATGCATGTATGTGCATGGCATGAATATATGTGCATACGACTGCTTGTTAATGCCTGTCAGTGACACATGTCAAATCATTTTTATGGATGCCAAACACACAACGATAAAGCACCCACTTCAGAGCCTCTTTGGGCTGGTGCCTCACAAGGTTGATTGGGTCCATTTACCCCGGGGTTGTTAAGACCGCATTAGGACGTCATTATCAGACACCTATGTGTTCACAGGCCATAATCATCAGCTGTGGACAGCAGGGGCTTGGGGGGGAATAGCTCACCTGCTGGCCTCGCTTCAAAGCAGGTGATCCTTGATTGACAGCTGAACTTCTCACAGACGAAAAGGTTAATAGGGACAGCGGTAAAAGCTGCTTCTGACATCTGCAGAAGTAGCTTGTCTGCATTGGTTTCATACGTATTTGAGAACGGGGATGGGAGAGGGCAGAAGTGGGCAGGATGCTTACATCTGCTTATCTGAAGGAATCCACTCAGCGCAGCAGCTTTTAATGGAAAGCCGCCAGCCATCTCTTCAGTAGCTGTTTCCTGAATTCGATTCGGGCCTAATTAACATCTGCCTCCAGCACACCAGGTAAACATGGATTACAGGCAAATAAGGTCGACTAATCACCCGTAGACCCAAATATCTTTATCACACCTTAAAAGGGTGATAAAAAGAAAACCAAGCAATGAAACTGCCAAAAAATGTAGCTCACTCTGATATTCTTATTTCCACGTTATTAGACCCTATTATTAGCTAACCTGTAATAAATATAACAGACTATACGGTTAAATGTGTAAAGCCTTTATCAGTCAGTCTGAGTGTCAGTAGTTGATGCCATGTGTCTCTGTGCATCAGTGTGAGCATAAACCTCTTGCCCTGAGAAATAAGAGTGTGAGGATAATACTGAAGAGACGGTTCGCAGTGAAATTGCCATCAAGAATGAAAGCCTCCATAAACTGTGATATAATAGCGAATCTAGATTGCCATGCCAACACGCGGCGGCGATGAATCAGATGTCTGCCGACCCTAAACCCCGCGACTCTGACAGAGCCTGTGAATGAAGGGGAGTATGTGTGTGTGTGTGTGTGTATGTGTGTGTGTGTCTGAGGCGTGTTGTGCTAAAGCCCCTGCCGTTATTGAAAAACACCACGCCATGCGGCACAGGCATCATCAGCCAGACTCCACCAGGACCAAAGAGAGAGAGAAAGAGAGAGAGAGAGTGAGTGAGAGAGAGAGAGAGAGAGAGAGAGAGAGAGGTCTGGTGATATTACCTCAGATTTGGGTAAGACAAATTAAGCAAGGTACCAAATCCCTAGTTGACAAAAAGAATGAGGAAAATAGAGCAAGAGAAGTCAAACAAATGGAAAAAAAGGTTTCTCAATTTTTTTGACTTTCATGTAACACAGAAACATAAAGGGTGATTCACAAAGCCCTGATTGCTTATTTAGAGCTGTCAAGAGAGCTTACATCTGCATGCTAGTTTTTGCCACCCCTCCCCAGTGTGTTGTCCGGAGAAAAATTACTTCTCTCGAGGGAAGGCAACCGAAAACAGCCACATCGGACTAAATAATTGAGTGAATCAGTGGATTACCAGGAGTTACTCTGGCCTGGCCAACAGCCTTAGTGGCATACATCTGCTGTGGATCAAAGTGGCACACTATCTTTGGAAAATGCAGAAGCTACTGTAAAAGCAAGGTCTTCTGTAAAACAAAAATGCATTAAATAATCACATTTTTTATACTTAAATCATTTCTCATTCTAGTCTTTTCTCATGTTTATTGGATCCATTTTTCCCTTAAGTTTTGAGGTGTTCAGCTGGTGATGCACTGTGCTATTATGCTCTCATTACAGATGACCATGTCTCTGTCCCCAAAGAGTCTCTCTCAGCTTTAGAGCTCCTGACTTCATTCTCCAGCTGTACAAAGCTGTAGGCCTTTGCATAAACCAAGATGTCTAAAAATAACTGTGTGCTGCTGCACTGGGTTTACCAGTGAGGATACTGTAATGGGGTAGGGATGCTATGGTGAAAGAGGTAATATCCATACCACAGCTGTTCTCTAAAGTAGTGTTCAGTCACAGCAAGGCATCAAGTCACCAAGCCACCTCCAAATCAATATCTGCATAAAAATTCTGACTTCTAAGATACCTTCTTTTTGCTCAGTTTTAAAGGTAGAATACATGTATATTTCACACTGCCTTCAACAACCAAAATTTTTACTCTAAATTTTAAAATTCCCAAATCTAATTATGAAGTTAACTGTCACTGTCATCATGCTAGTTGATCCAAAAAGTTTTCCTCTGGTGTCTTGATGCCTGCTGTGGCAAGTGACTCGTAGACAGTTAAGACTGTGAAGTGTTTTGGACAGATCCTCCAACTGTGCCCAAGGCACCCATGGGGACCTCTATTTGATTCTGACCCATGTTCGTTTCTCCACTGTGGTCCTGTCTCTCGCTCTCCCACTCATTTCCTGTCTAGCCGTTCTGTCATAATTCTGTCACAATTAGAGGTAAAAAAACTCTCAAAATTAGGTTAAAAAAGAAAAAGAAAATAGCTGTGGCTATGTCCGGTGATGGCTCCTTGGGTTTCAGGAATCATTCCCTGTGAATGGACCAGGAGGATAAGGGCTTCTCAAGCCCAGGTTGAATTGCATCTGCTCGCCTCCAGGATGCTCTGGGTTGCTCTTTTATTGCTGGCCATGTCATTACTTACAGTGCATTACAATCTCACTGTATCATACATTATGCTGATGACACCTGATCTAAGTTTCAGTGTCCATTTACATAAACAAATTCTCTTTCCAGTTGATACCCACACAGAATCACAACCATCGCTTCCAGTATTGTTCTTACAGTTACAGTAATGCAAACTCTGAACTCCTTACACAGACTACATGCAACTTGCTGACATTTACAGAAATTTGTTTGATTTATGTGTGTGTTGGCAAAATGAAGGCATGTTAGAATGGTACCAGTGCTCTAAAATGTAACATGCACCTCACATGCACCAACAAGATAACTTGCAGCGCAGAAGGTGCTGAGAGTAATATCTTATGAAGTTGTCAACCGTTCGTAAATCTTGTGAAAACACGAGCCTGCAAGACCTCACGAGAGAGGTGTTTACACAGGCAAGACCTGCCATGCAGGAATGTTCCTGAGTGTGCTGCTTGTGAAAAGACACACACACACACACACATACGCATACACACACAGACACATGCAGAGCTTGATGCACACATAAAAAGGAGCACATCCTAGCAAAAAAGAGACAAATGAAGCAGAAAGAACAAGCACTTTACTTGACTTTACCCAGTTAATATTTAAACAAGAAAATGCTATTTTAGCTTTAACTTGAGGGAAGTTTCTGCATTACAGAGCCCTGACTCAATAGAGAGGAAAACTAGTGACAGTGGAGCGAATACAGCATTTTATAAATGTTACAGTGTTCCAAAATGTGCACTCAGAAAAATATCAAACCATCTCAAACAGAGTGCAAAACATCAAGTGGCAAAAAAAAAATATTTTTTTGGGGGGGAGAAAAATTGGGAGGAAAAAATGTCAATGCAACTATTTTTCCTCTTATGGTCTCAGTGGTCCCAATAACAACAATAGACCACACTGGTGAAAAGGGAGCAGCGATCAATAACGGCACCTGAAGGACTTCTGCTGTGTGGCTAATGTTCTTACAGACACGCAGAGACAGAATGATTGTTGAAGTGTGCTGGAGTTAAATTTAAATTGAGGAGCGAGCCAAGAATGGTTGAATCAAGAAAGAAGTGCTTGTGTGTGTGTGTGTGTGTGTGTGTGTGTAGGGGGCAGAGAGGAGGGGGTGTGATGGCATGTGTGTGGGAGCAAGAAAGAACAAGAGGAAGTATTTCCTGAGTATTTGCAGTGTGTTTAGTGTGTCGGTCAAAGACAAACAGATAGGATAGCAAGAGATGGTTAGAGAGAAAGCAAGAGAGAAAGAAAAAATATCAGAAGACAGAGACAACCAACAAATACAGAGTGGGAGTAGGAGAGAAAGAAAGAGAAGAAGACAGAGAAGAAAAACATACTGACAGGCAGACAGGTGCATTTGCTGTATAAAGACAGACAGAGTGACAGATAGGTACCCACATGGACAGACAGACAGACAGGCAGACAGACAGGTGAACACACAGACAGACAGGCAGACAGAAAGAGTGGTCCTACCTTGTGTCTGATCCATGTGGTGCAGCGTCTCGATCTGCTCCACCAGGTCGTTGGAGTTCCACTGACTCATGCCCAGCAGCATGGCCGTCTTGCCCTCCAGCACCTCTGCAAAGTGGAAGAAACGGCAAGGACACACAGCACATGAGCCTCCAACTCATTTTAGCCTCATCATCAGCTGATTGCAATCTCCGCTGCGTAGCCCCTGGGTACATCATTAACAGCCTCAGTGGCATCAATCATTCTGATATGGGGGGGATATGGAGGGACAGAGATATTAACTTGCACAGTCCATCAGAGGGTTTTATAAGGTGCTTATCGGATTATCTGGGAACACTGTATGGAAGCTATGGTAGGTGGACCACAATAAGTGAAAGCGTGGGGTGTATATTGACTGTACAGCGAGCTGACTGCAAGAGGTGGGGATGGGGGGTGGTGGGGAGAGGGGGAGAGAGAGAGAGAGAGAGACGATGGCAGTTACGCAGAGAGACGACACATGCCCTGCGCCAAGCCGCGTCATCCGTTGTTCCTGAGACAAACTGCCGGTCCAGCTGAGAGGCATTGGCACGGAAATGTCAGGTCCCATCAGAGTCAACGGCGCTCACGGGCCATCGGTTCACAAATTCCTTCTCACAAATTTCACACCCGCCCACACAGATACACAAAAGCATGAAACATGCAGAGGCACACATGCATGCACAGTCACAGACACGCATGTGTGCATTTGAAGTACACAGACATACACAATTTTCATACACATACACAGTGAACACACACAATACTACACAACACAACATCAGTATGCATAAGATTACACATTTGCATAAAACCCTGATAGGTCCATCATTAGCAGCTTTGAGAGATGACAAGAGGAGATAAGGTGAGGAAAAAGGGGTCCAACAGACTACATAACTATCCAGCCCACCATCACCACACAACCACACACACAGAAACACACACACACATAGAGAGAGAGAGAGAGAGAGCTCTGGTGACTGCCTGAGGTAACAGGTCCTGGCACTGAACACAGAGATTTACCAATGAGAGGGAAACACCAGCTCACAGTGGTGTGAAACACGCTTAAAGCTGACAGAAAGGATAGGAAGGAGAAAAGGGATTGCTTGAAGCAGACAACAAGCTGACTAGCCAAGTAAATAAAATATCACCCTTATGGTGAGGAGAGAGAGAGAGTGGGAGAGAGAGAGAGGTAGGGAGGGAGGAAAAAGTGAGAGGAATGTCTAAATGGAGTGAGGATTACAGGAAAAATAGAGAGACTGATCAAAAGCTTTTCAAACAGCCAACGCAGACATTTTCTTAGGTGAGGAGATTCCTCTGTCTCCTTTAAACAATCTAGACAGAGATCCTTGCAACTCACAAACCAAACAGACAAGGAGAAGAAGAGAGGGGGAGAGGAGAAGAGCAGAAGAGGAGGATGAGGAGAGGAGAGCAAAACACTGACAGCGCAGAGGTAGAGCCTGCTGTATCCTCTCACTCACAATGACTATCCCCATCTACATTAGATGTCTAATTAAGCCAGAGCACAATAGCAGCATGTATACACACACACACACACACACACAGTCCATCCCTTTTCGGAGCCAAGCCGACTGGGCTCATTTCCTCTGAGACAAAGACACAGTGGAGGCCATTGTGAAACTTATCATGATTCAGGAGCAAGACTCTTCAGACTGCACCATCACTTAGCAAATGCAACACAGATGGAATGCAGGAAGCCTCAGGGTCATGGTTAGCAAGACACAACAGGTTCTGACAAACCGCACTGAAAGAGATTTGGTGTTGCTCAATGCTCAAGTGGGGGAAATGCACCTCTATGGAAAAGTATATGTATTTTTCTGTGTCAGCATGTGTTTTTCACTCTTGGTTAAACTGGTTCTGCGAGGACAGCCTGAAAAAAATAAGAGCAACATTTCAGTAATAACTGCATAACTAATGGATGTCTCTGAGGTTTGTTTTTCAAATATGCATGCTGAGTAACATGCTGACAAAGACATGAGATACTCTGGTAATGGGCAACCATGTCTACTCATCTCTCTCTGAGGGGAGAAAAAAAAACATTGAAGAGTTTGGAGGGGAGTATGCGTTTCCATCAACTGCTGGAAGATCAGAACAAAAAGTAGCTATTATGGAGAGGGGTTGAAAGCAAGAGAAGGTGGAGAATGTTGCAAATGCAGAGAACACACCAAATGAATAGAGATGAGGGAGAAAGCATGCAGCTGAAAGACATGAATGGAAACCACGAATAAAAGGAGAAAAGCAAAAAAAAAAAAAAAAAACTATTAAATACAAACCCAAGAAAATTCTGGAGAAAATATGAGAAAAGCAATAAGGTGCAACTGGGCCAAGTCTATGAATAGAAAGATGTGGGGTAAAAAGCCCACAAAGAACTCTGGAAAAATCTGGAAGAGGGAAGTAAAAAGAAAGATGGAAAGGCAATTGGATAGGAAGACAGAGAGAGAGAGGGAGAGGGAGAGAGGGAGAAATATAGAGAGATATGCAGAGACAGACACTAAGACATATGTTTGCACTGACATAATAGAATGTAGAGGCAAAAAGTGCTGAAAGGATTGAGGTGTGGTGCATCATGGGAAAGGTCTGGAGGTGAGAAGGTGTGGAGGGAAACTATGAGGACGGCACAGAAGAAACGCTTGAGAGACCAACGGGATCCACCAGAAGTTTTTCTCTGTGACACACACTAGGGTTACTTTTTTGAAAAAATAACAAAAAAATTAGACAGTTAGGTGGCAGTTCCCTGTTTATGTTTATCCATGTTAGAGCCATGGTTTCACTGGCAAAGTATTCTTAACACAGGGGACAGCTCTGGATCTCAGTGCTTGTGCATTGAAGACACACCATAAACCATCATGCCAGCCAGATGGCCTCTAGGACAACATTGATGTGCCGACAAACTGGAAACTCAGTAAGCCGCTCTGTAGCACAACATCATGTTAATGAATTAGTAACGGAACTGAAATTACTCTGGCAAAGTAATATATAATGCACTGTAAAAAAAGCAACCCATTTCCAAATCATGTTAATCTAATGACGATTTAAATCACAGGACGAGCTCAAGTGGTTCTGTCAATATTATATAGTTGGGAACAAGCCATCAGTTATTCCTCTTTATTGAAATTCTTGTAATTGGGTAACAGATCTTGGATTAATGTGATGGAGATTTGTCAACGCAGGCAACATAAATTCCCAGAGCGTGGATGGCATATGCTTGATTAAGCCTTACCCTGGCTCATTCATCAGGAAATCTGTGGCTGATCCCACTCTCGCTTAGGCTCACACACTCGATGGATGAGGTGTGAAGGTTGTATATGTGTATGGGGGATGGGGACAGGGGGGTTCAAAAAAGAAATAAAGGAATATTTCCTGCTGGGAACCTCAAGATAGACCTTGAAAAAACAAACATAAGGGTTGATGAAGAGAGAACATTAGAGAGAGAGAGAGAGTGAGCGACAGAGAGAGATAGAGAGAGACAGAAAGATAACCTGGTGAATCCTCCCATGCAGACAGAGGCCACCCCTTCCACAGTGAGTATATTATGGCAATCCGTCTTCATAGTGGTGAAAGGCTGGCCAGTCGTTGCTCCACAGGAATGGGGGCGCAAATGACACATAACGCATAGCGGTCAGCATTGCTGCCACAGGCCCCTGCATCGCATAGCATGGCAGCCCTGTCATGTATGGAATCAAGTGAAAAGAGATTTACCTCCGCTTGTCACAGTCAGCCATGAATTACTACCTGAATGACTTCTATGCACACACTACTGGTGATCCATTGCAACAGTTCTTATTAGGTCTATAATTTCCTATAAGAAAATAAAAGTACTATCTATCTGTCTATAGAGCTAGCTGGGGACATATTTGAGTGGACACAGTGCTAACTTGTGCCTTAACACACTCTAATTTATTCTTTTACAGATGTAGCTATGAGGCACAGAGGAAATTGTGTGGTTTTAAGGTTCATATCTGCCATAACCTCAAACTGCATTTATGGATAATGGCCCATCACTTTCACAACCAACTATCTAGTAGCTGGCCATAATATTTGGACTTAAAGAAGCACCATTCAACTTCAGACAAAAGCAACATTAAGACAGGTTAAGTGAAATGGTAGGAAACACACTGTTTTACAGGCAGGACTTCACTACAAGGAGCACCTGTGCTGGGCTCTGGGCTCGCAAGTAGCCAACAGACTGAACAAGAGCAGAGGCCACCTTTTGGCATGCCATTAGTTTCAGTTAGAATCAAAATCAGTTAGAATCTGGCTTTTTTTTAAATATTTGTTTTGGATGAAACACGGATATGAACAGTATTTGAACACTGCAAAACCAAGGCTTGGTCTTGCCATAGGACTACATTGTGGAAGAAGCACCTGGCAGAGAGAAGTCTGGTATGCCACAGGTAACAATCTGACCAATCTCTGACTCTCCTGCCAAGCTGGCACATATTCATGCACACACCACAGGTAGAACTTATATTTTAGAACTGTGAAACGCAATTAGAACTTATATGTTGTGCATCACAGGTTTGTGCATTGGGAGTAAGTCTTCATCAATGCTTGTCTTTTGTATTACGAGTGATAGAGGGCTTTAGACTTATCTTAAAACAACCCCTATAGACAGTTCGGAGTTTTGGCTGCATTATAACAACACCCGTTCCCTCCCTGTGGCTATTCTAGTTGAGGGGACCGGTGCCAATGGGAATTTCAGCTGTAATTGCTGTGGATATGTGAGAGGCGCTGGCTATCTTTGGCGTGACAGTGTGCTTATCACCACACCACAGCCCACAGTGAGACGGCAGGATGGAGGCCATCAAACAATGTTGGCATTCCCCTGGGGGGTGGGGGGGTCTAGGTGTGTGTGACAGTCCATTCACGGCAAAGTCGTTTGCAGCACTCTACACCCCACTCTACACTGGCCTGCACTCCACCCCACCTCTGTGATTGTCTACACTGATGGACGGCCCGTCGGCCTCTCAGACAACACTGCCAGGGGATCCAGTGCAGGTCAGGGGAGGTGAGACACCAGCACTGTGATGTGAACACACACACACACACACACACACAAACACACAAACACAAACACACACACACAAATAAAAACAGATAGTGACACTGATAGCTAAACATACTGCCTTTGCACACAAAACACAGGCACACACACAGAAAAAGGACATCAGGTAGACAATCACAAACCTGCATACACACACACACATACAGAAATCAACAATACGCATCCATACTTAGCTTAGTAAAACAAAAAACAAACACGCAAATTCTCCACTCACACATTGGTTTTTGTTTAAACCATTTAAAACCTTCAAAATTTCACACAGATCAAATCAGGCAAGCTAAACTCACACACTCATACTGTTGAAATTTACACAAGAAAACACATGCCAGAGATTTCTGCCGCTCCCAAATCAGTACACAAACAACAGCACGACCTTCAACAAGGAAACAGTCAAGATTACTCTATTTTGCTGGTACAGGGATTAAAAACTTCATGCATTTATTTTCTTTTCATCTTGTTGTTCATCGTGTGAAAAATAAATACACAGCGAAATAGCTAAAACCTACACTTGTGCCAATGCATTACAGGGCACTGTGCTCTTCTACACTCTCGAACAGATCATCCATTTAGCATCTCATCATTCTGACAGTATAATAAATTTTCATGGCTGAATTGTGTGCCTGTGCTTTGCAGCATGGGAGGTGACATTAATCACCCCAGAATATATAAACCTCCTAGGCTCACAGTGATGGGCTGAGAGCGGTGAAACATAAACCAACCTGACTCTGTCTTATTCTGCTCTCTCTTTCTCTCTCTTCCTCTTTGTCTCTCTCTTTCTCTCCCTCTCTCTGTCTCTCTCACTATATCGCCCTGTCTTTAAAACCCACTCTTTCTTTTTTTCTTTCTTTTTCATTCTTTATCTAGTGGAGATATCTGTTTTTCAGGTGCCTTAAGGAGACACTACTCTCCCATTCCAAGAGGCTCTTCTTCACCAACAGTTTGAACACTGCTGGGTCTGCCCTTGACACATGGCATGGCTCTGCTAGCAACACCTACCTGAATGACAGTCTCCAGGACAACAAAACAACACACCAAAGACTACAAGGTTGGCAATGCCCATGAGGAAACACGTGGTCAAACTCAATTTCAACTCTCAGGCCGTGTAGTGTATGAAACAGTTCCTTCACAAAAAAAGGCTGCCGCTGGAAATCCATCTGGACTTCAACGGGAGGGTGAATGGAACTGAACCTCCCGAGCAGTTATGGAGATGCTATTTTCAGAACACTTCATTTACTCTTTCAGCATTCTTTAAAGGTCACTGTCTCTGCACTATAGCTGCTGAAGCTAGCTGGCTGTTACTGAGAACCTACCTCTTCTGCGTGTGAGAATGCCAGCAAAGAATGAAATAAAGGGACGTTTCTCTCCCTCCCGCCACCGATAGGATCCAGCACCGTCAGCGATGTCCCTGCGAGCAGTCACTCACTGAGTGTCTGCTTGGACTGTCTAAACACAAATCTCTGTCAAATTATGCACCAATCAACTGCCAGCGTATGAGGATCTATTGATGTCAGAGTGAGGCTACACTGGTGAAAGGCGATGCAATCAAAGGATTCACTCATAGAATAATAGAGACAGACATGAAAGCATGGGAGGCCTACTGGCTGTCCCCCCCACCCACACACACACACACACACACACACACACCTTCCACGATTTTTATTCAGCGCAAACATCTGGACTTTAATTTAACTCCTCCATGGTGGCCAGGGCTGCCGAGGTCTCATTACAAGTGAATGAGAAACGTGTCCCATGAAAGACAGATGCGGAAACATGCAGATAAGTAATTACACTGAACCGCTGCTCTCTCTCTCTCTCTCTATTTCTCCTTGCTCTCTGTCACTCTTTGCCATCCAACTGGCTATGCTGACAGCAATGCTGTCCAGGGGAAGACACATTACAGTGGCCAGAGAGGGAGACTAACCCCCAGGCCATATAAATAATATGGCATCTATTTAACTGTTAAACGAAGGTACTTAGAGTGCTCTGATGAGGCCAAGGGGTGAACAGATGTACTGCTGCTCTTGATGATAGGGTCATCAGTAGAACAGCACTCCCCTACAAGATGCCCGATGTCAACACTTGCTGACAGCAAACACCGCAGCCAGAGAAATCTATACAGACACAGATTATGGGTATTTGTAGAGGATATTTATGCACTCTGTGAAACACACGCATACAAGCACACACACACAAACACACAAATACACATGTACAAATACAAGTACACACACACACACACAAACACACACACACAATCTCACACACACACATCAATACCTTTAGTCTAGTGTGCTATTCATCATTAGAGAATCTGTCCATGGCATGAGGAGCTTTAAAAGCTAACCTGGAGGGGACTGAATTCAAATTCCTCCTTTAGACTGCAAAGCTGCACAGCCACTCACTCACTCACTCACTCACTATTCAACATCTGAGATCAGAGCAAGCTGCTCTTGCTTAGATCTCTCAGTGTGAGTGGGTATATAATGACCCCCCAGAAGAGCCAGAGTGGAGCTTTATGATCAATGTAAAGATTCCCTGCATTGTTATGTTATCCGTGTTTCCATTGCAGCAGAAGAGCTTCCCAACGAGCAAGGGAAAGCATATAGTGGCTTACAGCTGTGTGGCACAGAGCCTGTGGATGTTGCTATGCCGGTCACAGACAATCGTTCCCTCCCTGATAACCTCTCTGCTCCAGGAGGCGCGGCTGACCTTCACGATCCATCACTCTCAGCTGTCACTCTCCCTCCATCCCTGATCACACTTTGCTCAGCCTGGAGTGCATCCGATCAGAGGGATCTTTATGACAGACCGGCTCTTTTTCCCGAATGCAAGTCTCATGCATGCGTGCGCGCACACACACACACACACACACACACACACACACACATGCATATGAACTCACACACACATACACACAAAAGAACAACCAAGTGTTTCTACAGGGCTCCGGTTTGCGAGTCATTTGTTTTGTCACACCCACGTTTGCAGCCACCTGCTGAGAAGGAACAGAGAGAAAAACTACAGGTGGAATGCTTCCAACATTCATCCTCCTCTCGTGTTGTGACATCCAAAAACACAGTCCCTGATAGAGATGGCATATGGATGTTGCAAGCAGGGATGCTGATGGGTCTGAAAGCCAGATGTAGCATGATGCAGACTGCTCCCACGTCGAGCACATCAGTAGGTCATTACCATGGGCTTTGGAAGGCTGTCACTATGTCAACTGCATATCAGCTGCACAGAAAAGCAGGTTGAACAAAAGTGGAACCTAACAAGAATGAATGCCTAACTTGATGGTGTCCCCACCACACAAGAGTGTGTGTTTATACACACACACACACACACACAGACACATACACACACACACACACACACACAGGAGACTGGAGACAGGAGACTGGCATGCCTAAAGCCCTACCGAAGAGGGGTAATTTTCCCATAGGGGTCTGGTATTTGCAATCATATCCTCTCCTCTCAACTCAATCAGACCATGTGGGCCAAAGACTGGTAAATACAGCCGTGAATGGCCACTAAGAGTGGGCCACCTCAAATTTCCCCTGTGCCCTGGTGTGACTCAGCCATGACTGATTGCAACTCCATCAGCACTCTGAAACTCCACTGAAAGCCAGCAAAAGCCTTTCCCTACCCAGTCACAAAGCCATAACAATCACACACAATACACGTCCCAATGTCAGGCAATGTCTAATACTATGAGAGTGATTTGGAGACAGAGAGCGACAGAGAGAGAGGGAGAGGGAGAGAGTGAGTGAGAGAGAGAGAGAGAGAGAGAGAGAGACTGGGTTTCCATTCAGTATTTAATGCACATGCTTGACCATTTGAATGAGACATCCTGACTGGAAAGTGCTGGATTTTGCACACAATTTCATAATGTGCATAAAAATTTGATTTGCTAGAGGCTTTAGATTAACTTTTGATTTCTTACAGGAGTTGTTGTAAACATTTAAAACCGTATATTTTCATTCACACAACAGTTGGAAATTATTCCTTGATCTCTATATTTAATGTTTAACATAGACGATGGAAACTCATGCAGATATCTATAGTCAATTACCATGACTCTGCTGTGAATTATTTGTTATGTAACTGAGCTGGATGTAAAAACCAGTAAGACAGACAGACAGAAAGACAGAGAAAGATGTTTTTCAGTCCAACCTCTAGCATCGAAGAACTCATCGTCAGAGCTATCGACGGACTCCTGTGCGATGTTCTGCATCCGCCAGTGGGATGTGCTGTGCTTGCGCAGGGCAGCTGCAGGATGACAGAGAGAGAGAGAGAGGGAGAGAGAGAGAAAGATGTTATACCTCAAGACAGAATCATCATCACCATGAAGACATGCAATCAGGACATGTAACTCTGAAAATCGAGTCTTTCGAAGACGTCGTCAAGTGAGGAATTTGTAGCTTTCAGCAAAGCAATGTGACAAATGACAGCCTGCAGAACACCTGTGTTTTACATTTCAGATCAGCACTCACTAACCCCCCCCAATCCATTCCCCTCTCTACAATGACATTCAACCAGATCATTCTAAAGCCAAATACATCTAAATTCACAAGCTGAAGACTTATCATCGGCATAGCGATAAAGCATTTCCCTTTTTTTTTTAGAACAAAATGACACCAATTGTAAATGCCACCTCTAAGAACCTAATTAATAACCACTCACATCAAGATTACACAGTGGGGACAGCCACGCTCATCAAACACTAGCTCAATCCAGTAAAAAGCTAAAGCAATGCGATGACTCCAAGGAGCCGACTGAATGAAGCTCCCTGATGCTCGACCCCACTGATATCAGAGTTAATGGTCTTATCGCCTGAGAGCTAGAGCTGTATTAATTAAAAAACACTATAGGCCAGTGGAAAGCTTCATCTCCTGTAGATACATTTATATATATATATATATATATTTTTTTAAACTATGTGTTAACAATGGCCATCGAGTCAAAAGCTCAAAGCAGTCCCATTAATAGATAATTAGAAATCCAATTAGTAAAAATAGAGGCTCTCACATGTATAAGCCCAACTGGAATGGCTACAACACAAAATAGATTAATTAAAAATCCTGGTATGACATGGCATGTTTTTTCACACTGTACAAAACTAATTTCTGGTCACTTTTATACATACCTGTAGTCAATAAATTCTCACATTTTTGAAAAAGAAATATGTTTTGACATATAAGCCCTGGAAGTTCAATTCAGGACCACTAATAATAGAAATGACTGCTATAGCATGTGCCTTCAAGCAAATGACCTTCAGGATTTCTCATGTGTTTGCTTGCAGAAAATTGATTGCATTTACATTTCCAGTGGACAAAAAGACCTCAGATGGGTTTGGTAAACAGTGCTTTTGTGTTCTGATTTTGTGTTACATAATTCGTCAGTTAAAATGATATTCAATTCAATATCACGTACTTCAAGTATACAGAGACTAGAGAGTATGCAACAACATATATGTATATATATACACACACACATTTTAAGTCCATACACAGATAGCAGCAGCTGACCCAAGCAAAACAAAAATAGCCCTAATGTGAGAGCAGGTTTCAGGACCTAAAATTTCCTGGTGCTGGTGTAGGCCATCAGCAATTGTGTAGGATATGTTTGATCTGAGCTCCAAGGTGTTTCATGTCAGCGCTCTACAGTACCCCTTCCCCTACCCCCACCGGCACCACCACCCCTCGTCTGCATTACCTGCTTCTACACATTGTGTCTCACAGCAGTGTGTTGCCTGATGAAACCAAAGGGTCATGGCTTCTATTACTCGTGTGCACACTGGGAACCTTTTGCTAATGCTGTTCCTTGTCTCCTGGATACTGTGCCCCTGCACAGTGCTATGCTGCATATGGCTGCAAGAACATGATCAAAGTCACTATGTGGGTTTCGAGACAAATGTATCAAGGTCAAATGTTTTGACAGTTAATATCTTACAGGATATTAACAGAATTTCTGATCTGCTATCATCTTGACGATTGTCTTCCAGTCTTGGTAAAAATCTAAATTTATAGAAATGTTTTAATAACTGACAAACAAAACTATGTTTGACTGACTTCTAAACCAGATACTTATAAACAACACAATAAAAGGATGATTCATTTTATATTGTCTAACATGTACTTTTACCTAAATAAAAGAAATTCTTTAAACATCACAACACAAAAAACACAATCAGAACTTTTTTCCTGGTAGGTTAATACTATTGGCTGAATCCTGTGAAGCATTCCTAAGCCTGGTGATGAAATAACCAGGGAAGCTTTTCAGAAAGACATAATTGGGCTTATTCATCTTGTCCCTTTTTTCAATCAAATATATTCTTGCATGACTTGGCCTAAAACTGAAGCAAGAAAATGGGGGGAGAAGGGACACGGTGGTTTTGATGGTGGTGGAATACATTTGCATCAGTTAGAAATTCCAGGAGGAAATGTAAAATAGTGACTCAAAGACAAATGGCCCCTTTAATCCCAGAGAAGATGAAAACAAAGATGACCAGTTAGGGCTTGTTTCATATGGACTTTTAAAACAGATCTTTTAGTTCCAGTTTCCCTCAAAGGGCTCTCTGCAGACCATATTTAACTCTTCTACAGTTTACACACACACACACACACACACACACACACACACACTGAGGAGGCTATAAACACTGAATAAAAGATTGACATTCATGTCAAGAGATCAGACACAACAGAATCATACTCAGACCAATGAAATACCATTTACAGCAACTCAAAGCATATGTTTTAATAAATCCAAATCCATTGTTTAGAAAGGGTTTCTGTTAAGTCCTTCCTCAGTTTAAAACTTGTGCCTATATTAGACCCTCAGGAGTATGATAACAGATAACAAGTCTTGCCTGTTGCATTGCCAATATTATTTCAAATGACTTAAATAAATTTCAAATGACCTTATTTGTATCTCAATTTTTCTATTGTCTCTTGTGTAAGTACTGAAGTTTCTTCTGACTACACTTTCAGTGTCCACTAGAACATTCTATTCTATTTCATATATCAGAGATACAGAGGTACAGTACATGTTGTACACTTATAAAATCAACCTGAACAATTGTGCTCTATGGTTGCTGCTACAGTGAGTCTCAGCATGATCTCAGCAATGTTCCATAGTCTCATACTCTAGCCTATGTCCAGTGAAGTTACAGCAATTGCCAAGACATGGAAAATATCTCTGCAAGTTGCTTGAGGCTGATTAATGCTGTGCATCTTTTTTTCAACAAACCTCTGTTTAGTGGGTCATTAAAATGGCAGGCAAGGTGCAGGCTGCTCAGATGTTGAACATGAATGCTAGGATTCATGTGGCACATGGAAGGATTAAGATGAATCATCAGTGTTGGTGCTTTGCTTGTAATTAGTAAATTTGTTCTTAAACCCAATTTCAAACTAAATTTCCAAACACTCAAGAGCACTTGAACCCTTTTCTGTGTGTGCAGAATATTTGAGTTTCGCTTTTCCATCAATTCCGCAGTTGTAAAATATTACAGGGCCTAAGAACTTTTGATGGGAGCAGTTTATTCCTAGTAAGTAAGTTAGTTGTTGTATATGAATTATGACATTAATATGCTTTGCTCAGTAAGAGGTTTATAAGTTGCTAGTACAACAGGAACAAGTATTCTCAGGAACAACTATTCTCAATCAAAACAATGTATTTAGGACTTATCTGGACAAGATTAGAACTTGTAGCTTTGGGTTTTTTTCCTATGAACAGACCATCTTTTCTCAGTATTACTGAAAGAGAATAACTTCTCCTGTTGTACTACTGCCCTAAAGGTTACCTATAATTCTGAACTTATTTGAATAACGCAAATATATTAATCAAAATTCAGGGTGTTTCATGTTCTTTTTAAGAATTTAACAAAAAATTCTAAGGAAGACATTGGTGAATGAGGCCCACTGCCCCTTGTCTACCATTCACATTAGGGCCCTCTACGGTTACCACTTGTGAACACCATTATGGTTACCTCTGACAGGGCTGTCATGTGCTGTTACTGCAGTGAACAGAGTCAGTCTTCTTCATCACAACATAAGGGGGGCCAGGGCTGTAGTCTGCGTGATATGCAGGTATATGCCATATAAAGAGTTAAAAACTTCTTGGGTTTGTGTATATCCAGACAGACATAAGCTGCAATACTGACAACAACGCAATAGCGCAAGAGAGTATACACACTACAGCAAACTAGACTACAGCACTGAAGGGGACCAGACTGAATAAGGGAACAAGCTTTCAGGAATCTCAGGTGCACTAACTGATGGACCTCTTTGACTGATTGAGATAAATGTCCTCGTGCAGTTCTATATATCAAGTGACTGGCCGAGGGTGTGCCAGTCTGCAGAAATACACTTCCATTCCTAAAACATAAGCATGCTCTGTAGTAGTCAAATCTATGATCCTGTAAAACCACATGCACTCACAGACTGGAAGAGCAAATTTAAAGAATAAACACAGAGGTGACCTCAAATCCACCTTCCTCACTTCTGGATAAATGACGTTGAAGACATTCAGTCTTTGGTGAATCATGCGCTAACCTCAATGATTTTCCAATAAGACTAGAGACTGCTACAGTTTAATAATCTTCCCAGGCAGATTTGGAATGAGCTGCTCTGCTTACCAAAACATAAAAATTGCTTGTCACCTTTGAGAACAATTTCAAGTTGAAGTTTTATTTTAGCCTGAATATGATCTTACATTTCTTTTACAACTGTCAGGACAGCCAATATATGCTCACTCACAACGTAAATATTCCTAGTGTTATATTTTGTTTGTCTTGAAGTCAATATATTTAATCAGCCTAATCTTCAGGGCAATAATAATATGATAAGCTTTTACTGCAATAACGTATGCAGACTAAATCAGCTCTGATACCTCAATAAACTCAAACCATCCCTCCTTTCCCCAAAGCTCTGAGAATCTTCTGCATACAGACTAGATAGTGGCTCTGTGACAACACTAACAAATTATATTGGTCTCTCTGTGCTCAATTTTTGCAGACCTGCCTATCATTTTTCTATGTGGGCAGCTGACCTCTCTTTTTCAGTGGCTATTCATCAGTCATTAACCTTAGTCAAAGTGTCACAGAGTCACAGAAAGTAGTTAATGCATCATCCTAAAGTGTACCTCTGGCTATACATTAAAACATAATGACATTGTTGGTCACGGCTTGGTGTACTACAGGATACATATATTTCCACTCCCCTTGGTATGTTATAGAATTCGTAGTAAGTAGGCCAAATGCATTTTTAACTCACATTTTGTATATTCTTTTTTTTGTTGTTCAGGGAGGGTTGTGTTTGGGTGGGATGTTATGGTGAGTGTGGTGCCTCCCTGACATGAACTTTTACAGGATGGGATGGTTTGTCTATTGCCCTGAATGCCTCTGGAAGGAGAGGATGGTTAACCTCTGAAACCATACTGTACAGTTCAGGAATAATACCTCATTATACAGTGATATATACAGTTAATACAGTGCATGATGCGGATTCTCATCCTCTCTCATCCAAAATTAGTCTGTGAATTAGTCTAGACTAGAAATACAACCAGCAAATTCAGTTAGTTAAGTTAAGTTAAGTACACAGTTATTTGCCACGAACACCGTGCACACCAGCCCAAGACATCAATGTGTCAATATAATAACATACATTTACAAGATCAGCAAGCAGCATTCCACGTTTATACTTTTAGAGAGAGCGCCTAAGCATAAATTCCTAAACCATCGAATTTGCACTGCCCCACATCTGACCGAGGACATTTTAACATCTAGTGTGTCTAAAGGCCTAAAGTGCCAGTAGACTTTGAAGGGTATTTGCTCATTGAAAGGAATCCCTTCTTTTGTCCACAGTATCTCTGTCCTGGCAGAGGAAGGAGGTAGGTAGAAGAATGAGAGAATGGATAGATCGAAGAGTGAACGGACAGCTTATGCTCAGTGGTGCTGTGGAAAATGAAACTAAAAGTGAGCCTACCAAATTCTCTCCTTTTTATTCCTACCAACTCTCATTTTAATAGGGAGTGAGAGAGACTTGGAACAATCTCTCAGGGCCAAAGTAAAAACGGCTTGATCAAATAAACAATACTTTTGTCCAGACCTGCGGCTGAATACACAATGTAAAAAATGTAAAAAAATGTAAAATAAATAAATTAATTTAAAAAATGATGACAGAAGGTGAGGTTTTAATTTAAAAACTCTCACAACAGTCTTTTAATTCTGAATAGTAGCTAAAAGCGGCCATGAAGAGAATAGTGGGTTGAAGCAGGCTGCCATCACACAGTCTAAATTAACTTGGATGATATAGCTGTAACTCCCACAGTATGAATTCCTATCTGTTAAACACCTCTGGTGAAGTAAGACACTTCTTTGCTGGTACCCCTTGTTTTTGTGCTTTTTCTCCAGGTGCTAAAAAAGTGCTAAAAATGCAGCCTTGTGTCTTTTTTTCCTCGGCTGTGACAAACGATGCTTCACTCTACAACGCATACACAAATTCTTGCTTCCTGAATATCCTGGCTGCACTAGGAACATTACAATTTATGTTTGTTTACCCATAACCCATTTGAAACCTCATTTGTGTCACTCTCTTACATTCAGTACATTAAACACCTAATTGTTTAGTCAGCTCACTCATAACTCATTTTATTATGTGAGACTCAAAAGGAACAGCACCTCTGTGTCTGACTATATCCCCAGATCATCATCACAAACATCACAGCACTGTTTCTGTTGGGAACCAACATGACAAAACACAAGATTGGCATTCAGAGCTGCATCTAGACAAACAACGATATGCTCAAACAAGGAGTGAACTTATAGGAAACCTTAAAGTGACTTTCTTTAGGGCTCTGCCCATCACAATGTTGGTGTGAGAGAGAGAAGACTAACAATGCTGGTGGGACTCAAGCACACATTGTCTTTCTAACACACACACACACACACACACACACACACACCCACACACACACCGACACACACACCTTTTTCTCACAGATACACACACTCAGACACAGACACAGCAAGACAGACAGACAGACACACACACACACCACACACACACAGCAGGCGGCTGCCGCACTGCATCCTCTCTCTGGAGTACTCCCAAACACGCAGGCCCCGGAGAAACAGGCCTCTTCATCAAAAACATAATCTCCTCCAGACACAGGCGCCTCTCCTCTTGTCTCCTCAGGCAATCTCGCTGCAGCACTCTCTCTCCTTCTCACGGCCCTCCACCGTGCAGTTAGGCCATCCTCATTTTTCTCATTTGCACATTAGCCACTCACATGATCACCCCCCACCCAAAACACACACACACACACACACAAGCAAGCATACACACATATGTACACACACACACACACACGGAAGAGATGGACAGATGGTGGCCCAACTTTTCATGCTGGACAGGCATGTGTTATGCTGCTGAGTAACAGTTCTTTAAAGAGTTAAACTTTTTCTCCCCTCCCTCATTCCCTTTTCCTTCTTGTCTCGATGTTTTTTTATCAAATGTGAGACTTCCGCAGAGAAAACTGTTGGCTGTTCATCACTGAGTGCCTCTCCCAAAGCCATCAGATGCATGTGTGACATTCATGCCTACTGACAATCTGGTCCACTCAAAGACAGACAAACACAGGAGTTTAGACTCTGCTTGGCCAAACCTGGGATCACTCTCACGACCTCTCAAATGTCACCTCCCACAGCCTTGAGCACTTCCAGTGTCCTATTTCTCAGGTTTCCAGAGGTGAATGAGTTTACCTGTAACCACTCCTCCAGACTAGCTGGCTTTTCTTACAGTAGCACTGAAACCTGGAAGGTCTTATTCTTCACCTCTTATAGTCTGATACTAGACGTGCTTGTAGTCAAAGTTGTGGATATTGGACAAATGAAAATATTACTATTATTATATTATTGGTAACATCATTTTGTGGCATCAACCAGTCAGGACAGCAGTAAGTGCAAGCACGTGTATTAGCTTACCAAATATTTTATCTCATGTACTATAGGCCAGTTTTTAGATGCTCATGGTGTACATTATAATTCTTTGTTGTTAATATGAGATGTTCAACTATCATGATGATTACAATGAACGCATATACACATTTAACCACTGAGACAAGTGGAAGTATTAAGTCACTGGTCCCTTAAGCACAGCTTGTCTTATACCCTATAAGGCTCATTGTGTACCGCATTTGGGTATCACATAAAAAATATATATATTATGGTGTAGTGCACTATTATCTCCAGTGAGTGCAATGTGTATCATATAAGTCACATAAGGCTTGCAGACCTTAATCTGATTTAAACAGAAAAAAAGAAGTATAAATGTTTTTCATCTTCCTATGTCTGTCATGCAGCCATAATTCTGTTTGGTAACACCACTGCATTATGGATACAGTCAAAGCTCCAACGAACGTCTTTCACATCCACACATGCGCTTCAATGCATTCATTTTCATGCTCCATTCATCTGAGCCCTGCACTTCTCAAGCGGGGCCAAAGGTGCACAGAGATTCACCAAACAGATTCCAGGCTCAGTGCATACTTAACGGGATAATTAGGTACCTGGTATCATTTAATCAAATTGCAACACACAATTAAGATTTAATTGCAGCTGCTTTTTACATGTATTTTTTTACGACATGCTGTAGTGTCAAGGGAAAGGCTGTGATTTTTCCCAGCACTCATGTCACACTCTGTGGCAGCTTAGCACACTACTTGCGGAATACCCATAAACACTCTTAAGAGCATCTAACCAAAAGGGGATTCGCTCTCCAATCGGCATATGGACTGTTGATAAACCCTTTGGCACCTCGACGAGGCGGCAAATTGCACAGGCGCCTGGGCCACGTATGCTAACCGGTGCACATGCGAATTGCATTCCCACAACGCCAATTCAATCAGAGAGTGGAGAAAGAGAGAGTGAGAGAGAGAGAGAGAGAGAGAAAAAAGAGAGAGAGAGACAGAAACTGACTGGTAGAGGAGCCAATAATATTTCTTTTATGTACAGACGCGAGAGAGGAGGTCTGGCATGCAGGGTGCTGGCTTCTGGCTGACTAGCTTGCAGCTGTGTTGCTGTGTCGAGACCATCGCAGTGTAAGGAGTTGCCTTCGGAGAGGAGAGTTTAGGATTAGAGTATATATAGTAGGTTGAAGAAAAACAGCCCAGAGCGGGCAAAGGGCTCGAGGAGGGAGGCAATTAGGTCCCTCTCATGGGGTCTAGAGGGGGAAAAGGGAAAGGAGAGGAGAGCAGGAGATGCTTTAAATTCACGTGAGAGGCATACACACCAACTGCAGCTCAAAGCAAAGGAATAGTCTCCCTCACCCCTGTGACACCCATTGGGTGTCAACTTTATCTATCTATCTATCTATCTATCTATCTATCTATCTATCTATCTATCTATCTATCTATCTATCCATCTATCTATCAGCAGAGAGGCTCAAGCATTGAAAGGATACGGCAAAAATGGTTATAATTCACATCCCTTCAGCATGGTGTTTCTCACTTGAAAGTCAAATCCCTGACTTAACCTAGGGCTGCTCTTCAGGCCCAAAGATTATGCTATTGCGACAAGAATGCTAAGCAAACATTTAAGTAAACAATGACAGCAACAGCTACCGTGCTGAACACAGTATGCTTACAGTGCTTTGACAGTGGTCTGACATCAGATCAGATGAAACAACACCTTATGACTGACAAATTATGCACTATGTTCGTTTTTAAATGCAGGAGATGAACTGGAATATTTACCAACTGCCTGCATGTGTCTCCTCATGCTATGTGTATTTGATTTGAGTGTTATGAATAAACACGTGGACCTTTCAAGAGACCAATGAGATGAAGATAATCCAAGCATTGTAATGCAGTGCTACAGTAGCAGCAATTGAAAACAGACACCTTTGCCAACTATTGACACAATACAAATGTCAATGTGATTTTTCACAAGCATGCAGAGACATATCCGCAGCAAAAGGACCGCACTGTAGAGATCCTCAGTCAGACAGACAGAAAGAAGCGAGGGTGCCGGGCAACAGGCAGCAGAATGAAGGGTGGGAGAGACACACACTGGCTTTTCGGACTACAGGGCTGAGGGAGAATAAAGACCTGCTGTCCATCACTGGCACACACACACACACACCTAGCTATTTATAGCACTCTCACACACACACACAACAAACATCGGTGAAATGTACGCAATTATCTTGGACTTTAGCTAAGCAGGATGTCCTTATCCTTAGTCATTAAAATGGAGAGAGTTGAAGAGACAGGTACGTGATTCAAAGCAAGCACTGCAGTAATTATTCTCAAACAATGAGGTAGACTCATTGCAAGGGGAAGACATGCATAATGATAAACATCTATGTCCGCACAAAGAAGAGTCACACCTCCTGTCTAAAGTCAGCTGTGCACACTATGGATAGTGATATCCATGGAGAAGAGGCGTTAGTTGAGGGGACAAGTGTGCAAGATTTACCATCATGTACTCATGAAATCAGAAATAACTTGCATGAACAATGTTTTAATAGTTGGTACTAAGGGTGAGAATTGATAGGATTATATCAATATCAATGCCATTGTCGATTCTGCTTATCAGTCCAATTCTTTATCACTTCTCTTATCAGTTCTTTACTTTTAAGAGCAAGGGTCTCCAACTTCTTGTCCTCTGAGAGCTACTTTGACTAAATCACTGTGGCCGAGAGCTACTCTACTATTTTACATTGGTATTACTGATAGGCCTTAAGATAAATGTTAACCTCCTTTACCATCTTACACACTTACAGCACAGTGCAAACATTCATCTGAAGGGTCATCTGAACTTATAACGCCTTTTTTCCAGAGTCGTAGCCAAATCTGGTGTGCACTACCAACATCAAATCTCATCAGAGAATTGTGGAAGATGATTGAATTTGATTTCATAGAAATTTTAACAGGTTTAAAGCCTTTTGCGACTATGTTACTTATGTTCCCTTTGGAGAGCTACATTTAAGCTGGTGGCAAGCTCCTGGTACCTCCCAAGCTACTTGTTGGAGACCCCTGGTTTAGAGGGTATTTTACACAGATTTTCAGTTTCAGCACACAGGCCTATAAAACACTACTGTGACCATCACAGCTTATTAGAATAAGGCAAACCATGTAGAACTGTGTTATTTATTTCAATTTTGGAGTCAGAAAGACCCATTGACCACGGTCTGAAAAACATGCCAGCACTGATAAGAAGAATTGATAATTGAAAGATTAGATTCTCTGTTGATTCCTGCCCCTAGTTGGTACATTGGGTTGCTTGATCCTGTGCTGAGAATAAAGACATTTGCCTTGGTAGCTTTGTAGAGAATAGACATTTGCCATGGGCCTGGGATGCCAATAGCAGAACTCACATGAGGGTGTGCTCTCCACTGATGGATGAGGAGTAATGTTTTTTATATCATCTAGTGAACTGGATGAGACAGAGGTGGAGAGTTTTGTGACGCCAGAGCAGGTGACAGAAAGGGCAGATAAGGAAGGCTTAAATCACAAATGGAAGTGGGGTGTAATGGCTGTCAGTGCACCCTAAAGGGATCCTAGAAGACTCTATTTTAGAAAACAGTCATCAAAATGAGAGTGATTAACTGATAGAGTAATGCTGAAAACAACAAGATTAGATTTATTAAAAGACATATTATGGAATAGTGGATCAAGAAATTCCACTGTTCACTATGCATAATGCTTAAATGAGCCTTAAAAAACCTCAATCATGATCCTCTTCAGTTACCAGACGACAACACGATCAACAATGTTGTATCACTTCATGGTTTCTGTCTGCAATCAATTGTATGAGTGCGCACAAGATATCTGCCAAAAAGAGCTACACATATGCAGCAAGATTCCCCTCTGGTGAAGAAGAATGTAGTTTATCTCAACAAAGCCACAAAGCAGGTGTGAGGAAAATAAAACAGAGCTGCATATCTCCCTACCGAGACAAGGCAATTATAAAACAATTTCCTCTCTTGGCACTGCAATCCAAAAGATATGACAGCTGTATTGCTTTGGCAATGTAAAGGCTGGATAGAAGCATATACACTGAGTTGTAAGGTATTAAAGGTTACAGAGAGAGAAAAATAAACCAAAGCTCAGTGCCCAAGCTTGTTAACTTCACCGCTGCACCACAGCTGTATGTTTAGGAGGACAGTTACTAGTGCATTGCATGTTTGCATTTGCAAAACACATACATTACCAGAATACAGATCTGAAAGCTAGGCAGTATTTCTTTAAGACTTTACAATCTAGTTTATGTAAGACAGACTGAAATAACAGGATTAGAGACAATCCTTCAGATAAACCCTCAATAATTTGTAACATTATTGCTTTGTCTACAATAAATATTTACCCTCAGACAGCACACACAAACAATTTCACTTCTTCTCTCAGTTAAACATGCACGTAACAAGAGGCTACACTGTTTCAATTATTTAATCAAAATTCAATTCAAAGGAAGCACTGAAAAACTGAAGGAAAATAGGATGCTCACTATTTTAGCTAAGTGAATTGCACAACACTTGCTAAAAAAAAAACAAAAAGAAAAGAAAACACTTTTAGTTTAGTGTTTATTCATTTCTCCCCACCCCACACCACCCCGCCCCATACCCATCCACCCCCTCTCTCGGCTTTGAACAGCTTGCAGAAGAAATCTTGTTTTTTACACTAGGAAGTGAGTAGCCTATTAGAGTTGTCCTACATGTTGTCAATGTGACACTGAATGAGAGGTCAATTTATATGACAAGCAGTGACAAGCTGGAACGGCAGAGCAGGGCACTCTAGCTGTAATATGTCTAAGCAATGAGTGTTATAGGCTCAATATGAAAATCCAATAAGCAACTGTTTTACTATGACAATCCTTCCCTGTTGAGTTCCAAATTTAGTGATGCCCATTGCAATTTCACTGTACAGTGGTAACTATGGGTTCTCTGTGTAAAAGATCAACAGATCAACATCTTACCATAACATTAGTTATTATAGTGCTTCAGATCTAACCAATGCAACTGTTTTACTATGACAATCCTTCCCTGTTGAGTTCCAAATTTAGTGATGCATTGCAATTTCACTGAAAAGGTACATGGGTTCATCAACAGATAACATAAAGAAACAATCTCAAGGCTTATGGAAAAGAAATAAAATCCCACAATGTATGATATAGCTGGATCCAGGTGCTTGGCAGAAAGGAAAATGGCTCTTCAAAGATATTCTTGGTAGCAACATGTTCTGAGTAAACTTCAATGTAAAGCTCAACATCGCATTATTGTCAATAAAGAAGACACACACCTATATAAAGTAAGAGCTAGTCTGAGCAAACTGGCAGTTCTTTTGGCTGAAATGCTTTTCACCATACTATTTAACAAGCCACACCAGCATCCTCAACAATCAATACACCCCCAATGATGAAGGATTGCTTGCTAAGTAGCACTGATGAAGGATTCAATTAGCCACAAAACAATGAAGAGTGACAATGGTGTTAACACATGCAAGAAAACAAGAATCTAAACCTGAATGTTCAGCTTGCATATATATATATATATATGTCATTACAGTCGAATTCCTAATTAAATGGTTATGCGGTCAGTAAAAGTGGATGCATCATCCCTCTATTATCAATGCTAGATATTCCAGGCATAAAAAAATAACGTGACCCCCCCAGAAAAGGAAAGAAAAACAAGTCTTCTTCTCATGCTGGGTGAGTAGGTCATACAATGATGCAAAAATGCAAAGGAGCCCACCAACAGAAATAAAAACTTGTTCAAGTGGTTGATTATTCTCTGCACATCTCTGCATCCAAGTCAACACGCAATGAAATCACCTGAATTATTCTTGCCATGTATGGACAGTGACATTTGGGCAAATAGGACATTAGGACAAATGTAACAATTTAAACACCACCACATTACATATCAGACAGTCGGAAAGGGCGCCACTATTCAAGGTCATTGGTAAGTTTCTTTGCCAATGCTGCATTGTTATTTCTGATGAGATGATGGTGATGATCCACGTTTGTGCACCTCTGGTAGATCTGATATTGCGCCCCAGATCGTGTCAAGAGAGCACCGTATATGTAAAGCCCTTGGATATTAAATGACCGAAAGCTAAAAGTAAACAATAACGATGCTGTTGTGCTATCACAAAATACCGCCAAAGTACACCGCTTGGCCAGACGAACACCCCAAAATACGCAAAGATGGTTACAAGTTTGCCCAACAGGTAATGTCTACCCACTTCTTCTTGATACTGCTCCCAATGATTTTATAGAAACTGCTGTGATTTAAAAACAGTATTTCTAGGAGGGAATATTGGAGACTGACAAATAACTTGCGTTACATGTCTTAACCAAAATACAACCATAGCCTCTTTTCGCGATACTTGGATTTACGCATTCCAACAGATTGCTAAGCGCGTGAACTACGCGTATTTAAACGACTGCAGGCGCGGCAGCCTGAGTTCTGCTACCTGTTAATGTTATCAGTGATAAAGAAAATATAATAGGAAACCAAACAGAACATGGAACTTACCTTTTCCCCTCGTTTCTTTCGCCATCCTCTGTACGCGCCTCACGGTAAGAGGCAAATGATTACTGTAATGTGTTTTCACTGAGTTTCGTCTTCACAGCTCTTTCCTTTAGTCTCCTTCGTCCCTGCTCCTTGAAGGCTGCTTGCCTACCAACGCAGAAAAACCAGGAGTTGCTCGTATGCCGCTCGTATCATTTATGATGCGGCAGTACTTCAAGTCACCGTTTCTCAGACCCATGAAGACTACATGAATTCTACAAACTAGCTACACTTCTGGCATTACTATCTACTATGCGGACTTGTGAGATGCCCTCCCCAGTTTGTAGGACAAGAATTTTCAAGGTCTAGTGTTTGACTGCCTCCAGTGGTGTGCTTTTGTGACATAGCTGAACAGGCGTCCCCTTGCACAATTCAACTCGACAGAACATAAAATCGCATCAGTGCTTGTCATGAAAGTGTTTACAGATAATCTACATCGATGTCAAATGTTTAGTTATTAGTTTAGCTATTTGTCAATGACGAGACTTAGTAGTTGCTGGTATATTACAGACTATGTTGTAGACAAGATTTGGTTAATGATTTGGACAAATAATGACACAAACTTCCACTTCCAGCACTTGGTCACTATGCAGGTATAAAATGAAATGATCAGACGCTTATGTGTCATGGCAACCAAATTATTTTTGTTATTGTTGTTGTGCTACAGTCTAGCTCTACCTCTGCCATTCTTTCTTCCTCTTCCTTCATGACATAGACTAGTATAGCAAACATAAATAGTGGGTGGTCAACTTTCATTCAATACAAATATTTATTTTTCTGTTGATTTCTAGATCCACCGCAGCCGTTCTATTTATTATATTTACAAGCCATGCTTTTATAGCCTGCAGGACTGAGACAATTGAAAGATGGGTGTGCTAAAAAAACATTTATGTGCTAAAAATGAAAATGGGTGTGCTAATACAGAAAAGTTAGCTAAATTACTGAAGTAGTGACGCAATTTCGAGCAGCAATCATAACTTTCAATGTGGATTAATTAGCCACTTACTGGTTTGCTCGTCTGTCCCACAAATCCCACATGTTCATGATGCAATGTGCAATGATTATCCTGGTAGCAAAACACCCTGGCACTGGGACACATTAAGCATCAGGCTCCCTTGCATTTAATTAATTTCAAGCAAATCACACACAACATTCTTTATTTCTCTACGTTATGTATTTCATCACAAGGTTGGCAAGAGCGTGTATGGGGAGAAATTAGCCATGGAATCAGTGAGGTGACTGCTGAGGCCCATTGTTTTGGTTAAATATGTAGACGGCTGTGGAGTAATGGAGTAGAGACCACTGTTCAAGAGATCTATGTATTGATGTCTTGCACAAAACTTTTAACAGCTAATATCCCTGAGATAGAATAATATATAATTTCTCAAAGCCTCTAACACCCACATCAGTCAAGTGGGCCTACGAGTCATTTATCCACACTTTCTAGAGAACCTATGCCAAGGTTTGTTTTTACTTGTTAAATCAATGGTTGGGTTTGGCACTTTTAAGACTTCAAACACCTTCAAATTTACGAACATGGCAATCTAGACTTGTTTACAGGAGTAGGTTTAAGTTATGTTTACAAGTTGTACTGTACATCCAGTTGTCAAGCTACCAGCATGTAACCTAACCACTTGACAAAACCAGTTAGGAAGGAAGCAACCTGGCAGAGGACTTCAGGCAGGAGCCCAAATGCATTCCCTACACAAGTACCCTTAAATGGATATTATTAGAACCCAAGTCTGAACCCAACCCTGAGGCATTGCTATCTATCCCCTTCTCCAATCTCACTGCAGCAGCCACACTCCATTACTACATTCCACATGGGAGAAAGACTATTTGTACTAGTCAGGAGGACCAATGACAAAACAATTCTGACCCAAGACTTTACACTGAAATTCTGGTTGCAGCAACTAAAAAGAAATGGCTTGCGGACCAAGGCAGACAGAGAGATAGATGGCATTGATTTCTCTGGAAAGGCTTGCAAGCAAAAAAAGGCTAATTCAATTAATTTTAACTTATACTTTAAATGCAGTTCTATTCATGAATGTGGGGAGACCTTTCCGCACACAAGAATACATGAGTCAAAACATAAAATCTTGAAAAAATTGTTTAATGATAAAACTGACATCATGATTTTTTTTGTCACAAGGTAACTGTTACACCCAGTTTTCAAAATACAGACACACATACGCATACGCGCAATCTAATTCTAAATTGGCAGATGAGCTGCTGAAGACGGCTTCACTGAATTGGATATCTAACCTGTTGAATTAACGTTTAAAAGCCCACCTGATACATTTTCTTTCTCTAAACTGTAACAAAACCTGAATGCCTGTGTAAACTCCTCTTCAGAGAGAGAGACACAAGAGGATTTTTTATGATGCAATTAAAAACGCTGCTACCATGAGAACGGCTTTGTTTTACCTTCAAGGAGCCCCATGAAACAAAAAGACTAAAACCTTTCTTGTCACAAATACAATGTCTTTTTGTATGACAGGTGTTGTGGTTGTGGGAGGTTGTGGGACAACCTTTTTGGGGAAAAAATACAAAACTTAACAAAACTCTACGCTCCGTGCACTGACAGCGTCCAACAGGGAATGGTTATATGATTTCTAAGTATCTATCTATGTAGCCTATGTTCAAAAACATCACATGAAGACAACAAAAGAAAACAAAAGTGAAAGTAAACCCTGAGTCCAATAACACTGATATAAAATGCTTTATACATTATGCATGCCTATGATAATTCCCAGCAATAACAAAGCATAAAAATATCATCAAAAGAAATTCTTTTTGAGTGTGTGTGTCCACAAACCTGCTCATCCCACATGTTTCCTTCTGATAGCCAAAAAGTCTTAAAGCAGCAGCCTTGTCTCCATGCATTTGCGTGTGAGCTGAATGCCTGGGCCACTCTCAGTCTTCCTGTCAAAGTCTGGACCCCAGGGGCCGTTCCAACATCTGGATGTCCCAGTCTTCTGTCAGCACACCCTCTGTTTTCCCCTGCGCACCCTCCCTCCCCCATAGAGACATCCACTAATAAACCATTGCAACAAAAACCAAGCCAAGCCTCCCCTCTTTATGAAATATGTGCTCGTGGTCTGCCAAGTCATGTCTGTCTATTTTAAGTCCCTGCTCTCACAAGACTAGTGGGTGTTGGTGTGTACTGTATATATATAAATGGCAGAAAAATGCATAGAGGACAAGCAGCTTTAGTGCTAAAAACAAACAAGCTTCTTCCCAGGCTGCCAGCTTAAATCTTTATTTTTCCGCACAGCAATCATTCTGACAGCTGAGTCATTACATTGGCACAGGGAGATCATACATCAAGCACTGACTGCATGTTTTTTTTTTTTTTCACTGAAGGATACGAGAAGAGACTATATCCCCCCCCCCCCCCCCCATCCTTTCTGATGAATGAGCTTATCTGGTTATGTGGTGAGGTGAATGCAATCTCATAATCCTGTTCTGCAGCCTTCAACTCTCATTAAAACTGACCTCCCTAGAGGCAGAGACAGCGGCCCACCCATTACATGCATTAGGGCCTTGGTGAGAAGTGGCCTAAAGTAAATGCTAAAAATGTTGGATTCACACAAAGGATGCTTGGACACATTCCATCACCCAAAGGCTCTGCACAGTTAATAAACTCCTTATTTCATAGTCCACTGATTTCACACCCTCTACCAAGTCCCTGAATAAAAGTCAAACAAAGTAAAAATAAAATAATAATAATAATAATAAAAAAACACACTCAACAATTGAAAAATCTGAAAATGTGTCTTCCTGCCTTGCAGGGGAAAGTGAAATGTATTGAAAACCTTCCAGACAGTGGAGTCTAGTGGATACGCACATACGCCTGAGAGGGATCCATACAGATTGCCTCCATTACCCACCCACCAGCCAACCAGCCATTCATGCAGACGAAGGAGGAGGGGACTGAATTGGCTCCAGGAACTCGGATGTGAAGACAGCCTCTGCATACCCCTCGCACACGTCCTGGAACTCAGCGGCCACGTCTGCCAACGCCTCCGCCATCAGCTCCTCCGCCAGACTGCCAGGGAGGAGACACACACACACACACACACACACAAAAAGACAGCGCCCCAAGTGATGAGCTGAGCTGTTCCCCAGGTGGGCAATTCACTATAATCAAAACTTGGAATTAATTCATTAGGAGCCCTTTCACTTTTAATAAGAGTGCTCGTCCCAGCAGGGCACAATGTACACAAAGCCAGACTGACCCTATCTGGTCACAAGAGAGGCCTTTCCTCCTCACTGATGAGAAAACAGTCTAAAAATACAGTGGGTTACGTATTCCCATTTTCCCCTGAAACGTTTGCGCTGCAGTGTATCTGAGAGACAGGCAATTCATGAGAGAGAGAGAGAGCGAGAGAGAGAGCCAAAAGGGAGACAGGGATAGCAGGGAGGAAGGGAGGAAAGAGTGCAGGCAAATGAGAGCAGAGTCGAGATAGAGAGAAACGGATGGCAGACAGAGAAAGGAAGAGCAGTGAGACAGAGAGCAGACCACAGAAAGACACACACACACACACACACACACAGAGTGAGAAAATGACAATGAGAGACACATAGATAGAGAGATCGAGACCAGACACAAGCCTCACAGAAAGAGAGAGAGAGCGAGAAAGAAAGAAAGGGGAGAAGAAGTGGCAGCCAGTGCCAGACCCCACAGTGGCTCGGCGCTGCTTATTAGCCTCATCTTAGACCGACCGACAGACAGGTCACTTCACTGACTGAGAGCCTTCATGCTTCTGCTCTCGTCGTTCTCCATCTCTCCAGAATAGTAATGAGGATCTCGCCTCTGGCACTGCTCCCCACGCTGCCTCTACTACCTTAACTGGCATTGCCCTCACACACGCTAACCCTCCCCTGCCCCTGCTCCTGCCCTCAAACCACCCCTCCCGTCCCCTTCCAGGTGCTATCACATTCTCACTTTCAGCATCTACTGCCTGCGATGGCGATGGGGATGGAGATGGAGGGAGAGGAGAGACAAATGTGCTGCTGTTCCCTTGCGAATGCAAATTGGCACTGACTGTTATTATGTTATTACCTTCTCTATGGGTTACAGTTCCTTTGCTAATCATTTGCAAAAATCACGCAACCCTACAGGCTAGTGAGTGGTTTATCTGTGTGTGTGTGTGTGTAGGGTAGGGGAATATGTATTCTCGGTGTACCCTAGCGTTTGCCTTAAAGCAACTGAGGCTGTGCGGTGGGTAGTGACAAGAAGAAGAAGAAGAAAAAAAAAAAACCTTCACTTTGATATTGTTACATGGGTTGGGGAAAATGGAAGTCTTCGGTGGACCAGCGTGAGCAGGTCTCTCTGCAATGCGGCAACGGATGGGATATGCAAGTGGGATATGCAAATAACACAGTGGGTGAGCAGAGGGAAAAGAACAAGACGAGACGGAATGGGACCCCTGTACGTATGATCCCAGACCACTGAGACATCTTCACAAGTAAATGTCTAAAGGCAGAAAGGGTTTCTGAGTGTAGCCATGGCCCTTGGCCAGGTGAGTGATAACACAGCTTGGCGTTCAGGGGGTAGTTGGACACCATCACCTTGAACCTTTAGCAGTGGCTTTGGAGATAAACAAGAGGGGGTCTAAGTGTTGGGAGTGTGTATAAATATATAGTCAACTACATGATACAGTTGAACCACTGACAGTGTAGCTCTCTTTTCAAGAGCTTGTTTCATATGAACAGGCGTTGACTACTTTGTAGAGGTTATGTGCTACTTATGTGCCACAAATGAGAAAATCCGATAGCTGAAATTGACTTTCACCAGGTCTGACAAAGACAAAGATTTAGCCTTGTCCAAAGGGACCCGTTTCTATGACGGCACAATCTGGTTGTAGTTTTAAAACACTAATCCTCACATTTTTTTCCAAGCGCCATTTTCATTTACGCGTGATTTTAAATTTACTTGACCCATTTCACCCAATTTACCCATTTTAGTCCAAAGTAATACCGTTATGTCAACATGTTGCATTGTGGAATACAAATGAATACAAGCAATAGTCTGTATAGAGTATAGTTATTATTTATGTGAAACATTTATTAATTTGATTATTAATGTCAGTCTTCTTTGTAATATATCTTTTGATTTTGCACAGTGATGGAGCTATGCAAGTCGACATTTCACTGCAAGTTGTAGCTTTCATGTTGTACGTGACAAACAAATCTATATTGAATCTTGAATCTTAGTCAGCTATTGTAAAAGTACTGCAGAATAGAAATCAACATTGCATAACAAAGTATGTTTAGTTGCTCACTTCTCTGCAATGGTCCAGGGATTGAAGCTGCCCACTGTCTCATGGGAGACCAGCCTCAGGTAGGCGTCGTGACTCTCCCTCCCCCTCAGGATGCTCTGGAGCGTGCTGCTGGGCAGAGACAGCTGGACTCCTCCTGGTCGACCCACAGGGCCGCTGGTGCTCTGCGGCTGTTGAGCCTCACCTACTAGGCCGCCGTTCTCCAGGACAGGCGTCTCAAACAGCACGCTGGATGAGATAAACAAATGGCAACAACAAATTAGAAATTCTGTTTCGATTTTTTTTGCAATGCCCAAGCAATGGCTTACCTCAGGCGACCCAGGCAACACATTTTGATCACTTAATAATTTTTATTTGCTAAATCATTTTGTTAAGATCTGCAAAAATAAATGGATATGAGTTTAAACTTGATAGGTGGGGCTTATTGCTGAAAAGATTCAAAGATCAGCAGTCATATAACCACAAACCCATTCAGGAAACCACAAACCTAACCAAAAATATGATACATCCTGAAAAGAGAAAACCAAAATATTGAGATGCTAGGTTGAAAGAGAATTTGACAAGCCAGAGTCTATTGCAGTGCTGTCTGTCCCTAGCCGGGGGCAAAGTAACAAGCCAATTTTTGTAAGGAAATGGAGCATCCTACTCCATCTGGTTAAGGACAACACACTGTTCTATTTGCCTCCACCACACACTACCAAGCCACTGAGCCTCATGGCCTCTAAATGACCAGCTCTGTGTCAGGTTCCTTCACCCCTTGAGGAGCAGAGCCGGTGTTGGCTGTGGAGCGCTGGCTGCAGGTGCCGCGAGGTTGCATCTGGGCCTCAGCTGGCTGCAGACACGTCCAGGCCACTAAGTCCCTCTGCAAACCAGCGTCGAGGTAGCAACAGCACTCGCTATGGCTAAATTTAGAGAGGGGAGAGGAGGCAGCAGTGGTTTTTGCGGCAGCAACACTACATGATGAGCGTCACTGCCACCACAGCAGTGAAACCACCAACACCCCCCCCCCCCCCACCACACACACACACACACACACACAGTCACACACAGACTTCCAGTTTTACACTCTTGTCCCAAGCCTTCCAGCCTCCGCTCCAGCTGTGAGGAGAGGGAAAACTGTGGCCAGGAGGTTGCCACAGAGAGGGGAGGCTGCAGCCAAAGCCAATACATCACACAAACTAGCTCTTTTGTCTGCACAAGCAGACCGCAGTAAAAGTCCGCCCAACCCCCCACCATCCAATTTCTGCCCCCCGTTTATGCCACCTCCACAAGGTGCTCCCTTTTGTCCATCACAAGTGGAGTGATGTGCCAACATGTTGCCACCCACCTCAAATGGGAACCGGAGTGCTCGATGGTATTTTAAGAGTGCTCTCTCTCTCTCTCGCCACTAAAGTGAGGCCTTTTTAAATATTAACGCGGCTGTAATGTTCTTACAAATAGAGCAGTAATCCCACTTAGCGTCTCTCAGAGGGTTTCACACTCTCCACCAGATGGGGACGGGGTGGGTGAGAGAGAGAGAGAGAGAGAGCGCAACAACAAGGACAGGTGCTCTCCAGGCAGCGTTGATGCTGATGCAGCTGACTCAGAGCGCCAGTCTGGGCTTCAGTCGACCTTTCCTCTGTTCCGGTGAATCACCTGTGCCCAAGGTCAAGTAGAGAAGCAACAGCAGTGTGGGTGCACTGGAGTTCACCGTGGGCTGAATGGGATGCCTAATAACAGCTGGTGCCATAAAAGAACTGTTGGATACTGGAGGCACACTGGCAATACACCTGAGGTTGGCTCGGGCACCTAGCTGGCCTCGGCCTGTGAGGCTGTTCATTAGAGCCTCCCAGGCTCACAGCTGGGGGTCGACCATCAGGACATGCCATGCCTGCACAACCAATCACACACCATGCTAAATTCAAAGTAAACAGCAGGGGAAAAAGCCACAATCCCTAGCAGGTGAGCCACAGTCCTCCATAAATCCCTTAAATAAGATTCAGAGCTGAGCGTGCATGAAAAAGTCCATTTCTACTTTCATCCCCTGCCGTTCGAAAAAAACTCCAGCAGTTTATTGATGAAGGAGACGGGAGACAGGGGACGGGGTCCAGGAGCAGTGGGGAAAGCTCGAAAACAAGTCTCTGGGTGGAAAAAACAAAAGAATAACAGGAGGTGAAAAGCTTCAGCAACACAATCGAGAAGGAAGGACCACTGGGAGGGAGGGTGAGGGAGCAGACAGATGGTAAAGAGATGTGCAAGAGGCTGTGGGGCACCTCTACTCATTACAGAAAATGTGCCAATGAGTTGATGGAGCATGTCATTTCAAAGTTTACTATTAGAGTTAGTGCTAGAGAGTTCTCAGAGAATTGTGTGTGTGTATGTATTGCAGCTCTGAAGGGATTTCATTTAGCAGGAATAGTCTTCCTCTTCTTTGTCTGAATGCGATAAATGAAAGGGAGACATACCTGCTCAGGTGTGTGGAGTGAGAAATGGCAAAGGGTTAAAAATATTTCACAGGAAAAGAAGCAATAAAGGACATAAAAATCATCTGAACCCAAGAGCCCAAACCACCAGAACTGTGCCCACACATCTCTGATGTCCTCCATTGATGTGCTCAGACGCTTTGGGCTGAGCAGGTGGTCAGTGGTAGTGACGAGATCAGACACTCCGTCTGATGTGCTCTCCTGCTTGCTAGCCTTCTCTCCATGGAGACAGAGCCGCCCCCACCGCTAACTCATCCGCCCCCACTCCCCGACTCCCACCCTCCATAACCTCACCCCCACCCAATGGGGAGTTGGCCACATCGGCATATTTCTGTCCACTGCTCCCCAGCATCCACCCCCAAGGGTACCATAGACACAGCTTGAGTTCAGTGAGGTAACTTACTTACCAAAAAAAAAAAGAAAAACTTTTGATCTAGTGGAAGCCGAGCGCTCGCTCATTAAAACCGCAGCGCTGGCTCACTGAACGCACCCAGATTGAAAGTGGGCTCGCCCACACCCTACATTTAAAGTGGCCTCGATGCACAGCCATTGACATCACATTACATGGCAGTTAAGACAAGCGAGAATTTAATTAAAATAAAATAATTTAGGAAAAAATCAAACAAAAACCCAAGAGATTAGCTAATGAGATGAGGGACTTCTCTTGAGAGACACTGTGAGAGTAGACACATAATTGCCAAACGCTAATAATGCAGGTCCATTATCCATTAGAAGTGAGCGTTTGGGACAGAGCTACACAGTCATGGCATATCAGCCACTGAAGTGGAGTTGTAAAACTATTCCAGGTCAAGTAGGGGCAGCACTATGGCTTCAAATAGGTTTTGGTATGAGGATCATGGAAGCTGAAGAAATAGATTAGACATGTAAATAGCTCCAATGAGCTTAATTACGAATCAGATGACAAGTCATGTTTTGAATGATTGTTTTCAAATGGACAGCCATTTCTCTCCCCGCTCACTTGCTCTCTCTCTCTCCACTTCCTCTGTAAATTTCTTATAGTACACTCAGTCACCAAATAAGGCCGGCCTGCACCAGACAAACACCCCGACCGTCTCTGCATCAGTCAGGGGAAAAACAGGAAGAGATTTGTGAACTGATGACAATGAATAATAGTCACTTGGATTTGCACAGTGGCACAGTCCATGATGCTCTGACCACAGTCAGGTCAGTGTGTGTGTGTGTGTGTGTGTGTTTGTGTGTGTGTGTGTGTGTTGGGTGTGTGTGTGTGTGTTTGCACATGCTTGATGCCTGTGTGTGTGTGTCAGGGGTGTGTGTGTGTATGATTGTAGCCAGCAGGGTGCTCTGGAGCTGAACAGTGTGTGTTGTAAACACAGGTAATCAGAGATTAGGAGACACATAATGAGCAAGGAACAGTAATCAGCAGCTGTGGCCCAATGTCTGCAGCTTCCGCGCAGCACGCACACATCTCCAGCGCTGACTCATGCTGCTGCTTACAAACACACACACACACACACACACACACACATGCATGCACACCCACATTGTTGTGGCCATTGACATGAAATCTTTTCATTCCGTAATGCAGAGTACCTCGATCAGCTCCGAGTAAGTGAGCCCTTTATGTCTATTCATGATGAAGTCAACTAGGGCTACTTGCTTATTGATTTGTTTCCCACACATGAAGTCTAGTCTAAATGTTTAGTTTCATACAGTCAGTGTGCTTTTTTTTCTATTCTCAACTCTTTGGGAGCATAACATGTAGCAGTGAACATGCAGCAATGCTGTAGCACTTAGTTATGTAAAGAGCTACATAGTCACAATCGATTGCGGAACAAGAGTTATACGAGCAACTCGCACTCTTACTATTAGATTAAATTACTGCTAGTAACACTGATGCAGACCAGGAACATCCTGGACAGCCAAGTTCAGCCCAAGCACGTCTGATCAGTCACAGACAATCATCTGTCATGTCCAGCTGACACTTCCTCTGGGGGGTCACGTCTTGCTGCGTATCAACTCAAAGTAGAGGAGAAGTGAGATGAAGGGGAAAAAAAACAGATCTGTTGGACAGCTGACATCAGGGTGGGGGAAGAAGCAGCGTGACCACCAATTGCTTTGAATCCCCCAACTCGGGACTTCGAGCCAAATTAATCATCTGGAGCCTTCCCTGCCATCTCTGGCGTGGGTCACGGGGGAATAGGAGACGTGCTGTGTCGTCCTCGCCGCTCGCTGACAAAACTACCGTATTTGTTAAAGGCAGGGTGTTTCCAGTCAAAAACTGCTGCAGGACAGTTAATGGGGTTTTCTCCAGTCCCCAAGGAGCGCCCATAAATGCACAGTTTTACAGGTGTCTCCAGAGAACCAACAATGTCTCTCCTTGAGAGTACTAAGTACTAAGTGCCTGAGGCATGGGAGTATACTACAGACACAATGGCTGCCTGACAGATTGGTGTCCAGCACTAATAACCTGTGTAATTCAGGAAAATATGAGAAAAAAAAACATACATACATAACAAAACTCTCCATCAGTAGCTCGGCTTATAAAAATCAATATTTGCCACAGCGGAAAGTGACTGGCTGACTTATTTTTCTTCGCCGAGGGAGCGAAAACACATTATGGGGGCCATTCTAGAGCCAGAAGCGTATCAATGGGTTTTGGGAATGAGCAATGCCTCCCTAATCTGATGTATTTTTTTCAGTGTATTGACCTTTCCAGTAAATAGATTTTTCTTCTCTTGGAGTCCACATGTTTGCCAGGAAAAAAAAATGTCACAATAATGCTGGAAGTGCCAAACAAATGATGGGGTTGAATCGCATGAAATGAGATGGTTATGACCCACCACAGAGTTGTTGTGGATTCTATGAAAGAGGAAGAAAAGATTCACAAAACTAGAACGTGGAGAGATATGTAGCCATACACGGGCTGGGTTCCTGGTACACTTCGACTATAGATTGAGCTGCCACTCAGGCTAGCCCTCAGCCACTGGACCATGCTGTTCACTCAGCTGTGGCTGGCAAGCACACACACACACACACACACACACACACACACACACACACACACACACACACACAGAGCTGTGGGAGAGGTGAGAGGAGTGTCAACAACACCCTCCCGCAGAATTATTTAACGGCCTCTGTCATAAGGGTCATCTGCGGGGTATTCTGCCCTTCGCTCTGTCTGTGCAGTGAAGCGACACGCCTTAAACTGGCCTGGCAGCCTAGGCTGGCAGAAGTATGGCGTGGAGAAGACAAAGTAAGAACGTGACACTTCGCTCTCCGGCTGTAATACACCAAAACGGACACGGTGCTTGAGAATTTGGCTCCTGGGGGAGAGAGCGACGGCTTTCAAATGGTTTTCATTTGCTAATGGTCTCACATCCAGAGGACAACATCACTTGATCTTATAAATCTTACCAACACGCACTTTCTTTAGACAACTTCACTTCTTCTGCATCTTCCATCACTCATTCTCTCTCCACCATCCTCCCATCCTCCATCCATTTTTCCACTTTCTACTTCCCTGATTAATTTGGTGAGAAAGAAAGTCACTTCAGCAGCTTTGGCCAAGTCTTACAGCAGAGCGGAAGCAACAGTAGTCCAACTCTCTTGGCAAGGCCCAGGAAAGCTTCCATAGGGGGTTTGTGGGCAAAGAAAGAGTGATGCTGTCAGTGGAGGGAATGAAAAAAAAACAAAAAACAGAGAGAGTGGGAGAGTTCCACTTCTCCCACAAACTGTCCACTCTTTCTCTGCCAAACTATCAGGGCTTGTCACTCATTCTCTGAACTCCCAACACTTGTTTGCTGCCAGACAAAAAGTTCATGACGGCAGAACGGCTCTCTGACAGCCTAGGATTCGCCTCATTTGGGCCACCATGCACCGCCCTGCATGTTTCCAATGGCCATTATGCTGAGTCATTGAACAGAAATGTGTCCATGTAACGACCCCCTTCACACCATTAACCGCAGTAATACATTCAGTCTTGGGATGGAGCTCCTAAAGGTAGACAATTGCCCATTCAATACAACCGTAATAAGCTTCAATGCCCTACAAAGATTTTCAGTGCAGTAATTTCAAGACAGAACTGCCTAAAAGTTGGAAGACGCACAGTTTTCAGTCAGAACCAGAGGGGTGGATTGGGGAGGGAACGCTGATAAAAATTTAATTGAATTTTGGGAGAGAGACGTGACCTGGCACAAAAGATTCCCTGTGCAGCTACTGAAAGAGAGCAATGAACAGGACATCCTTTTCTGTCCTAAAAGAAGTACTGGGGGTATATAGGCTGGAAAGAGTGTGGATGCTCACCCTGATTCGACTGGGCTTTGCAGAATTATCTCAGGGTTGCTGGAGTGCTTCAGAGCTGGCCGGGTCAGGCGCATGGGCTGCGGAGAAGATGGCCTGGAATCCAGGCTTCTCCTCTGGTCTCCTGGGGAGGACAGGGGGGTGGGAGGGCAGACAGAAAGAAAGAGAAACAGGGAGTGGGAGAGAGGAGGAGAGAGACAGGAGAGAGACAGACAAACAGAAAGAAAGCCATCACTATCTGCACTGCGACGATGCTGCCACCTGCAGGTCAGCACAGCAAGGACACACAGTCCTTGCCAAAATCTGTGATCAGTCTAGGATTTTTTTATTTCACAAGCTAATCTAAACACAATCACAGGCTAAATTTTTATTTCACATCACTGTTACATGTTACATCACTTCACATGACTGTTAATGTTGAACTAACTGTCTTTCGCTTTGTGCTGAAAGTTTATATGAACTTCTCTATGGGCAAAGTAAAGTTTAAAGGAACTGCTGATGTACAAAACTAAATTATGCTGTTCTCTCCACATGGACAACTATTTTTCCAACCAAAGACTAAGTGTCTGGAACTTGGGACCATATCAGAACTCATCAGATGTACTGGAATTAAAATGCAATTCTGATTTACTCCTGAGGCCAGCTAACTGATGGATAAATGGGCTTTTTCAGTGATGATCTCCAGGGAACTCAAATCAAGGTCAATTCATACACCCTGACAGAGCTCTGTAATCCACACTTACTGTTTTGTTCTCATTTACTGCAGAAATGTCATTCTTTCAGAAATTCACCTTGAATGGGAACAAGGCCAGAACAAGAACAGAGCAAAAAAAAAGAAAAAAGAAAAAACAATCCCCTGGTATGCATATCCTGAGTGATTATTTCAGGTCAAGAAGTTAAAGCTGAAATTAAAGCTAATTTAATTTAGGCATCTCAAGCCGTCTCACCCGATTTTGCCTCTGGCTTGTCCCAATACAATGGGTCTGAGTAGACAACAGAAGCAAAACGGCGCCGCACAGCCTCCTGGTCTTTCTGCTCCAAAGGGCACCAGCAAGAGAAAGAAAAGGACACATAATTTACCACACTGTGCTCACATGACACCATTTACACTTTGTTAGCAAAACCCTATTTCATCCTTCAAACATTTAATAGACCTGGTCTGAGTCAATCAGCCAGTTGTAGGGGGGGACAACCTTGCCAGCTAACAAGAGCTAGTTAACTGAAACAAATCTACCTCAGCTGGGCCATGTGAGCAGTCTGTAGCTCCCTGCCTGACTGCCTTAGCTGATTCTCAGTACAGCCTGACAAAATCAGTTGACCAACTAGCCTGCTAACATGAAACAGGATCTGCTGATTTCTATATAGACTTGTGTGGTTGTTGAGTGGGAGTTGCTGAGTCTGAGCGTGACAAATCAGGCAGCTACTAATGGGGCTACAGTCTACAATGAATATACAATATACAATGAATATTTATCAGCTTCCTCCACACTAACATGTGTGACATGTTAGTGTTGCTATGTGACTAACATGTGACATGTTGCTATGTGACAAACACAATTTGGTTGGCGAGTATTACACCAACTGTGCGTGAAAGTAATCAAAAGGAAGATTGTGATGGCTCTGCTCCTGTCTATGTTAAGGAAAGTTCTAGTGAACCTTCTTTTGGTTTACAGCTCCAAGACTGAGGAAAATTAAAACTTCTTGAAAATTAGTTTTATGAAACAACCTGAAATACTCTTGTTCATGCGCTTTAAAGTGAGGATATGTAGTTGTTGTAGATTTAAAAAATAAAAAAAATTTCCAATAGCATCACATTAGACATCTAATTTTGTGAAGGACCGCAACAGGGTTAATGCTGCCCTTTCTTGTCGGCACGGACGCAGTGGCAGCTTTCCTCACCTCCATCTCCTCCATGCGCTGAAGCATGGTCTCCAGGGAGGGCGCCTGCAGCAGGGCCTGGGCCTGCTCCTCTGCCTGCCTGTCTGTTCGGACCGCCTGCAGGTTGCGTGCTGTGTCCTCCAGCAGCTCCTCCAGGATGGCCTCGCTCAGGACATCAGCGCTGGCCGCCGTCTGCAGTGGGGAAGAGGGGGATAGGGTTGGATAGGATAGAATGGGTGGGTAAGGTGGAGGAGGACATGAGTTATGCGGGTGATCACAAGCCGATATGAACACAGATGGCATGTTCAATGCCTTCTGTGGATTCACTTAATAGCTTTTATTTATTCTTTTGTGACATTTATGCTTAAAGGACAGCCACATTCAACAGGTCCCGGGATATGAGAACGTGATCAATTAGCTACTAGCTTTCATGATTAGATTACAGTGATGACCAGGATAATGTTGCTGTACCACAACAGCACTGTTAAATCAGGCTATGACAATGTAATCACATTAACTGAGATATTGAAGTAATCCCTTTTATCTATAACTACCCCTCCCAATAACAATAAATCTAATCTCCAGTAAATGAGCTCCACAGACATTGATATTCTATTGTTCCGTCTCCAACCTCTCATTTTCGCAAATTCAATAACAGTACGCCTACACAATATCTGTTGCAATGGTGTATATACCATAATTTCCTGATTGTTAACTGGGGTTAATACATTGATTTTGCAAAATTTCTTCATCTATGAGGTTAATACATGGATGAGGGCTATATACAGGATTGCATTTCTTTTCATTGTTCTACTTGATCTGATCTGATTGTGATTCAATAGATAATGTTTGATAAACTCAGATTAGTGATTGATGTTTAGTAAACTGAGATTAATACATGGGTGAGGTTAAAACAAATGTGAGGTCAACACACGGTTTTGTTCTTTTAGTTTGCCTAAAAACATTGACCTGAGGTTTATACATGGTGCAGCTTATATTTGGGAATTTACTGAAGTATGTGGGAATCCTCACTGTAATGTAGCACCACTCATGTCTGAGCCAATGTTTGTTCTTTAGTTTGTGTTTGTGTTTTTCAGTCGGCAGACTAGTATTAGACTAGACAATGGCCCGCACATTCATCAAACGATGACCCAGAATGGGCACACAGTTGGCCTCTCCTGCCCTGGGCATCGATTGCGGGTGTTTGTGAGCTGGAGGAGAGCGGATCACTCACCTTGTCCACAGCCTGCTGAGACAGACGATGATGGAGAGAGATGCCCTTCTTGTCCCATGAATCACGTAGCCTCTGACAGAACAAAAACAATAACAACAACAACAACACCCACTTGAGCAACAGCCGCCAAAAACAGTTATGTTCCTTCCTGAGAAATCCTCCCCCTTCGTTTACTACAATCCAAATCTAATACATTAAGGATGACACGTCACATCTGTCCTGAAGGGCTCAATTTACTGAAGCCAAACAAATCAGTTGCAGCATTACAGAGATGCAACTAAACTGTGTAGGATGCTGGATTTCCATGGAGGAGACTGGTTACTGCTGTTCCACCGATTATAAAATGAGCATGTTGTTCACATTTCAAGTTTCCTGTAAAAGGGGCTGTTTTTCGTACCTGGGCTCGTTCCAGAAGAGGCTCAATCCTCTCTCTAGCGGCCTGTTCAGCTCTCTCTGCCCAGTGAGTTGGAGAGCCCACCTCAGATCTGACACATACACACACACACACAAAATTGCGCCTTGAAAAACAACACTTAGACTCAAAGGCATACACTTTACACAAGCCATTCATTAAGGCTACACTGGTCAAGCATGAAAGCAAGGAGCGTGACCGCAGTGCACCCCAAGGCCAGGCGCCGCGTGATGCCTGGGCAGCTGTGTTCGCCCGAAGCGGTGCACTGAAAAAGCCTTTTATTCCCCCCTCCTCTTTTTCTCATGAGAATCCGTCACAACTCTGGTCCCACTTTTTTCAGGGTTGAAAAGGCTGGTGGCTGAGCCGCTGCAGTCTCACAGGGTGTTATAGGACACAGAGCTGGGGCCGAGTGGCCCTGTATCCTGGCTAATCACCACCATTACACAGAGAAAGCCTTTATTTTTCACCCTCCTATTTTTTTATTTAGTTTTATAAGCAGACACTTGCAGCCAGAGAGAGAGAGTAACAAAAACACACCCGGTGGCTTTGTGTGCGTGTGTGTGTGTGTGTGTGTGTGTGTGACCTAGACTCACCTCAGTCTCTGGACACGCTCTGTCTCCTCACGGCTCAGCTGTTCAAGCTCCTGCAGCCGCTCTGACGTGATCCTGTCCATCCACGCTTGCCTAGGTCAAAACAACAACTCTGGTAAGGCAAAGACTATAAAAATACAAAGAACTGCACAGCAGGTGACGGGGGATGTTAAGAGGCTTAAATAAGGTCGAAACACAATCAAACAGTAGAGAGAGAGAGAGAAATAAATAAATAAATAGGATTGTACAACCTGGAGCTCACCATGTGATCATGATTAACTTTAGCATGCGCTAGGTTAAACAATGACATTAATTATTCCATCAAAAAAAAAGTTCAACGCATAAATTGAAAAAACTTCATTATGCAGTTTGATTTGAAGGCCTGCACTGTTTTCGAATGAACTTGTTCTGAGGGGATGTAAGTGTCCCCCCCACCCGTTCCACGGGTTTCAATGTGAAATTTATTGAGGAGAGATTAAGTCTGAATTGGAATCAAAGTGGTGCCTGGGGCTCTCTGCAAATGCAGTCTGTCAGGAGCTTTTAAATGAATTAATTACTATAAGGCACAGGAGGGAAAAATCCATTACAAACTCCCGATTTTCAGAGTAGTGCCACAAGTCATTTGTTTGGCCAACATAAACCAAATCACACATGTCCAAATGAAACAGTCAGAGGGGGCGGAATGTGAAAGCAGAGCATCACTGATATGTTAGTGGCCTATGTCTTTAGCAGTGTTGTAGTGGCCTATGTCTTTAACGGTGTTGTAGTGGCCTATGTCTTTAGCAGTGTTGTAGTGGCCTACGTCTTTAGCGGTGTTGTAGTGGCCTATGTCTTTAACGGTGTTGTAGTGGCCTATGTCTTTAACGGTGTTGTAGTGGCCTATGTCTTTAACGGTGTTGTAGTGGCCTACGTCTTTAGCGGTGTTGTAGTGGCCTACGTCTTTAACGGTGTTGTAGTGGCCTACGTCTTTAGCGGTGTTGTAGTGGCCTACGTCTTTAACGGTGTTGTAGTGGCCTACGTCTTTAGCAGTGTTGTAGTGGCCTATGTCTTTAACGGTGTTGTAGTGGTCTACGTCTTTAGCAGTGTTGTAGTGGCCTACGTCTTTAGCAGTGTTGTAGTGGCCTACGTCTTTAGCAGTGTTGTAGTGGCCTACGTCTTTAGCAGTGTTGTAGTGGCCTATGTCTTTAACGGTGTTGTAGTGGTCTACGTCTTTAGCAGTGTTGTAGTGGCCTATGTCTTTAGCAGTGTTGTAGTGGCCTACGTCTTTAGCAGTGTTGTAGTGGCCTACGTCTTTAGCAGTGTTGTAGTGGCCTACGTCTTTAGCAGTGTTGTAGTGGCCTACGTCTTTAGCAGTGTTGTAGTGGCCTACGTCTTTAGCAGTGTTGTAGTGGCCTACGTCTTAAGCAGTGTTGTAATGGCCTATGTCTTTAGCAGTGTTGCAAGGGCCTACGTCTTAAGCAGTGTTGTAGTGGCCTACGTCTTTAGCAGTATTGTAGTGGCCTATGTCTTTAGCAGTGTTGTAGCTGCCATTGCTACCGTGTTGTTATGACACTCGGGTTGAGAGTTTGGGAGAAACACATGCATCTCATTCTAAGGTTACATTTAGCATTGAAGATAAGATGACAAGTGTGTAAAAAATGTTTCTGTGATGTCTTGTTTGGCCATGAGAAAAAAAAACCTCATCTAAATAAATAAATAAATAAATGATAATAGTAAAAAAAACAGCAGTCTGGGAAGGCATGTCTACATATAGAGGCTGTCTATACAAGGGCTTAGACTCTCATAATCCCAGACCTGAGGGCTTCTCTGTGGGCCTGCTGCTTCTCCTCTGGGCCCAGGGCTGCCAGGCCCGGCTCCTCTGGATGCCCTCCACCACCACCATCACCACCTTGCGAGGGGCTGTCGACAGTGGCGCTCAGCAGGGTAGAGAAAAGACACCTGGGCTCAAGCCTCTTCGATATGGCCCTAAAGGAAAATACATACCAAAGACAAATGCACTTCACTTGACTGACACTCAAGAAACTTGGTATGTTATACTAGACATTACATAAAATATCTTAATCTAATTGACCAGTTTATGACAAAGGTTTTTTTTTTAACTCTACATATTGATGGAGGCAAAAGTCCATTGTTGGGAATGCACAGTCAATAGTCAATTGCACTGTGAGAGGAGGTGTGCTAAATTTTACCACACACTAACTCTAAACTGAACTACAACTCTGCTTAGAATATCAGGTTGTTCCAACCATTTAAAACCTAAAGGAAGTTAATAGGAGATTGTGCCTGACCGTTGCTTGGTTGGCGATCGTGGGGATGTGGGAATCCAGGGGACGACTGCCTCTTTCTGTGGTATCTGGCTCTCCTTCAGCCTGGAGGAGACTGTGGGCTGCTGGAAACCTGCCTCACGAGCAGGCTCACCCTGCTCCGTAAACACACACACACACACACACACACACACACACACACACACACACACACACACACACACACACACACACACACACACACACACAGACAGACAGAGCACTGCTCAACCTCTTGACCTCTAGCTTGAATGTTCATTCCAAACCAAAGGCAAACATAGATGAATTCATTTTATCAGGAATGAAGCCTAACTAATTCTTATTCTTTACCACTGTCCAGATGAGTGTGGGTGTGAGGGTCAAAAGTTCTGCTCTCTCAGTTTCACTAAAGTATTCCTTTAAATATCCCAAGTGAGACTGGTGCCTAGTTCCCATAGCTCATCTGTTCTACATGAGGTACCACCAAACCCAGGCTCAGGAGGTGAAACTGAAACGCCTTGAGTTCAGTTGCCTCAGTATCAGCCGAATGCCGTCTGTTTCGGGCTAACACCACACTGCTTCTCCCTCTACCTTGCTCCTTTCAGGGTTGGGTAGAGCTGACTGGCTGCCAGCGCCTTTGGGCTTTGAAGAAGGAGGAGGAGGAGGAGGAGGAGGATGGTGACGCCTAGCCTCGGCCTGCTCCCTCAGCCGCAGCAAGCTCTCCAGCCCCGCCCTGAGCACCGCGCTCCTTGCTCTTCCCCCGGGCCCCTGCACCGCTGGCCTCTGTCTCCTGGCCAGTGCAGGCCCTGTGAGGGGAGGGGGGAAGGAGGGAGGGAGAGAGAGAAAGAGAGAGAGAGAGAGAGAGAGAGGGAAAACTTGATGTATTTTTTTATACTTCTGTGGTATTTGTTATGCTCTGGAAACACTACATGTTTTTCTATTGCCATGCCAACATAGCATAGCACTGGATTGAGCTGACAGAGAGAGAGAGAAAGAAAGAGAGAGAAACAAGGAAAGAAACAGAAAAAGAAAGAACGGAAGAAAAGGATTTAATTTATTGTCGCTGGATGCATCCTAAAGAGACCAAAACCAACACCCGCAGGTTGTCTGTGGAAGTCAAGGCAAAAGGGAGTAGGAAGTATATTACCGTTTCCTAGGAGACGGTGGAGACGTCACCCTAGCAGTCACCCCATGTAGTGACCAGCAGGGATGTGCTTCCCCAGCAAAACACACCGACACACAGACAAACACACACACAGTGGAGGCTGTAGCTCAAATTGCCACTGTGCCAGGGTGTCCATCTGGGTGCAGGGTGCAGCCTCTTCATCTGCTTCCTGGCCATGGCCATTTCACCTCGGCAGGAGAGCGGCACAAACGAGGGCTAAAACCTTCAGCACATTTCCACAGCCCCAGGAGGCCAATGACTCGCTCTCCATTGTAGGGAACAGAGTAAAGAAAAGCACAAAGGACGTCCCTTAATGGGAGATTTAGTTCACCGTTGCCCCATACTTTGGCAGGAAATTGGCTTTTTGAGGGATGCTGGGATGAACTCACTACTTTTAGCAGGACTAAAGGGCTCTATTTTGATACTGGCCAGATGCATTTCAAGCAGTTTTCAATTTGCCACAACAGCATCTATTTGGCTAGAGCAGCAATTTAATGAGAACCAGCACATATTCGGCTATTACCACCAGAAATCCTTCAGTGTAAAGCGCACATGCTGATTCGATATTACCATCCACTGAGAAGGAAAGAGGTTAAATCAGTTCACTACAGAATCCTGGGAGAGACATTTGAAGAGGGTGGGAAAATAGAGTTTGTGGAGGGTAACATAAAAAAACAACAGAAAGAGCAGCAGACTAAGAAGACTAAGAGTATGTACAGAAGGCTTGCGGGGAGGATTACAGCTTTCATGAAACAAAGAGAGACTCACAGATAAAAAAAAAAATGTCCTGTTAATTCAAAGGCCCTGGTTAAATGGACATAGGATGTTTCTAGAGAGGTGATGAACACAGTCTATTTCTTCATCACAAAGGATGGGAGAGGTTTTGATAGGACACCACTGTGTGTGACCTTGCATGGCAACAGCACCCAATGACAAAAATGGGAAGCATTTTCAGTGTGTAGCCCATAATTTCATTAGGTTGGCTACTTAAAACCCAAATTGGATTTTGAGACACACCACATTTCAAGATCAAACTTTAATTTGAAATAGTTGATAACTGTATGGAAATTAGAGGTGCTTAAACGATGAATCAATGAGTCATTCCATCCTGGAAGATTTTCAATATCATGCATTGGGAGCTAAATTAACATCCATTGTTCCAATATTCATTTGAATTTCTGTATTTACTGTTTAACAGTAATAACCTTCTTACATAACTCTAAATCCATCTAAATAATTAAAGTTAATTACAATATATTCTGATTCTGAGTTTGCAATCAGAGGAGAAGCTGTTCCTCCAAGAAGTGTCTGCTGACAGTTTAATTTCAACGATCTCCATTCAAGTTCAGCTATCCCATATCAGAGTTCTGAGAGTTGAAGGTGAGCATGAAGCATAATGAGTGTGATGAGTTGAGAGTATGTATGAAAGGGATCGTTCGAAATCACTCAACCCCTAGCCCTGTTGTTCGAGGATTCGAGGAAGTGCTGCTGGGCAGTAATAAAAATAACAAAATACAAATCAAACTTGGGAACCCACAACTGAACCGAATGGGGCACAGGAAAATGAAACTGGAATGGAGTGGACCGTGCCTCCATAGCATTGGCTGCCGTTTTGTGATTCGGCCTACGTCCTTTCAAATGTTCTCCTTTTTATTCCTATGGACGACACTCTGCAATCTTGAACAACAGAGCTATAGGTTGATTGACTCCGAACTATTGCCTGAACTTCCTGACCTTTAGGCCTTTTCTTCTGAGTTGGAGGCTTTTGGGGCCCTGGGGCCCTGGGTGACCTGGGAGGGGACATGCTATGCCTTCTGTCTGAGGGGGACCTCCGTCTGATGGGGGACAGGCTGCACGTCCTCAGCTCACTTCTTCTGGGGTTCTGCTGCTTGCTGAGTACCGTGTCCAGAGTCTTATGTGATTCAGCGACAGAGAAAAGAAGGAGGCAACTTCAATGGATGAGCCAGTTAGGATATCAAGGAAAGGCAAATTTACCTGATAGGTAAATTACCCAGTCAGTTAGCAAGGCCTCAAGCAAAAATTTTCAGCCAGGGTTCCAAGAAACAGAATTACATACTTATACTTAATTATGTACTATATAGATGTATTACATCTCAATATAAATCTGCACTTAGCATTTGGCAGAAAACCTGTTGGATTGCAGAGTGCAATAAAGATGACGGCTGACCTCCAGCTTGTGCAGGATGTCGATAGCTGTCTCCGGCACTGCTGAATCCTGGCCCGCCTCCACTTTGGCCGAGCAGAGCGAGAGCTGGCGGATCAGTTGGCCCAGTTCCTTGTAGTGGGGGGGCACCCTACTCTCAGCAGGGTCAGATAGCTGGTTGGTGAACACTTGCATGGCCCTCACAGCGCCTCTGTGGGCTGCAGCCAGCCTCTCCGTGGTCCTGGACTAAAAAAAAACAGCATGTGTGTATGTGTGTGTGTGTGTGTGTGTGTGTGTGTTTTCATCACTTGAGATAGCTAAAAATGGATACAGTGCCTCCCTGTGTTGGAAAATTAGAAGTGCATCTGTGTGCAAGGTGTGATGCATACCCTCTTGGTGTGCTTGATGTTCTGTGACCGAAGTTTCTCGACATCCTCCTGAATATCTTTCACCTAAATCAAGAGAAAAAACACAAATAAATATTAGACAGTAATTCATTTTACTGTAATGATCATTACACTTAGGTTCAAGTGTTTTTGCCACATACATGATTATACAGTATACAACATGAGACGTGAAATTCAATATGAGTATATTTAATATTATTAACAAACTGATGCTCTTTGCATGAGTATGTGTGAGGGCGCATTAGCGCTACACTATAAATATCCACAATAATATGTCACTGCATGTCTTAAACTCAGCATCTCTGAGCATGTGACAATAACATTTCCCTGTAGCCTTTGTATCCTTCTTATCAACATGTCGCCAATTTCCCCTGCAACACTATTCTAGCAGCAATGTCTGTGAAAGAGAATATGTACTACTGACTCAGCTTATTGACTGAGACAAACAGTGAAGTGTAGACAGACCTGCTGCTGGAGGTTGTAGATGATTCGAGCTGAGCGAGCTGCCTGCTCCTGACGACGGATCTCCATCCTGCGCTGTTCCTCTGGTTCCAGTGGCTCTCCCATCATTCGGCCTAGAACAACATAACGCCCAGACGCGAGCATAGTTACAAATGCATGTTACTGCTGTAGACCGCCACAAATACATAACGGTCAATCCATGTCAGATCACCCAAAGGCTCACAGGTTACCCTCTCAGATAGATCTGTAAAAGGTGCTCCTCTGCCAAATGAATGTGGAAATTCCACGTATCACATCTGTATCAACATATTATGAAACTATGCCCCCCAATATTTAGCTTTTTCGTAGCATTCAACAGAACTAAGTCGGATATATTTTATGCACTTTCTCTCTTACAAGGCTCTGAAAATGGCTCTATTTTTTCAAATCCCCCTTTTGAGGGCTTCTCATTCAAACAGCACACAAGCCATTTTGCTCTAACACAGATAAACAGCACAGATAAAGTGCACACAGAAAGTACTCACACCTCTTTCAATGTTTCACCCTTTGTTCCATTACAGTTATCTCCTCGAGTCATTAAAATCCATTTTTTCCTCCTCAATCTACACTCAGTACCTCATAATGACAGCAAAATACAGAATTGTAGAAGCTTTCGCAAATCAATAAAAAAGAGATATCCACATAGATTTAAGTATTTACACCCTGTGTTATAACACTCAGGAACCAAATTATGGTGCCCTCCGCTTCTTCAAAAGCATCTCTGAGATAAGTCTACCTTCCACCTTCATTGGAGTGAAGTGTTTAATTAAATTCTTAATTTAAAAATGCCATGCACCTTCCTGTATTAAGCCTGTATTAAGTTCAAAGTGCATGGGACAGACAGGAAGAATCCTAGAACTGACTGCACAGCTAAGTTCAGCACTAGGGGGGGAAGAGCCTTGGTAAGAGAGGTAACCAAGAACCCAAATATGGCTGATTAGATGATTGATTAGCCAGAGTGATCATTGGGTTCTTGGTTACCTCTCTTTCCAAGGCTCTTTTCCCTCGATTGTCCATGCCCCTGGACTAACCACAGAAAAAACACGTGTGAGTGTGTGTGTACAAACACAGCCATTACATAGGCCTTGTGGTACGGGCAGGAAGGAAAACATGCATAGCAAAAAAAAAAACAATTTTTGTACAAAAAAAATAAATTAGCTGATATACTGTACCTTTACTGGTCAATTGCTCTATCCTCTGGACACAAGTCCCCAACTCCTTCTGAAGCTTGCGGAGTTCTTGACTGAGCTTACTGCCAACTTTGGGACCAGGGTCCCTGGCAGGAGGCGACTGGCCATACTTTGGTCCATTGGGAACAGAGAGCCTCTGAGGGGTGTAAACCAACACGTCTGCTCCAGACTTTGTAATTGATCGCTGAACATCCACAGTCCCCTGTCCATTGGAAGTAGCCTTCTTCTGCTTTTAGAATAAATGAAACATGTTTCACACACATCTGCATGCAGACATTTTAACAGTGATGACACAAGAGCTTCATTGTTGCCAACTACCTGCTGGTAGTCTGAAATGCCGCCATCCTGAGAGTCATGCTCTTGTTTACAAGGTGAGCTGGTGAGGGGGGGGCTGATGAGAGACTGTTGGCGTCTCCTCCTAAGATCTCTCTTGGCAAGTCTGACAGCTGTCTGCAGACGCTCCTCTGACAGCAGGGAGAAGCGCATAGAACTGCCACAGCTGTCGCCATCTGTATGCTCGGGTGCCCGCTGCACGAACTTCTCAATCACGATGGGACCCGGAGGACCAACGCGGGTTTCACGGTTAGAGGGGTCCAAGGGAATGGCCTCGTTGAACAATAACTGTAAAGAGATGCAATTATTTATCGCGTCAAACCACTATTGCAAAGAAATCATTGTGCTGATGAAGTAGGTTACTAGCCCACAAACGTTTCCTTACCCCGGCCTAAACTGACTTACCTGCGTTTGTGGTTGACGGGTGCTGCGAACTGCGCTACCGGATCCGGTAGGGATCCATGAACCTTTTAAATGACTAAAGTCTTCAAATGACACTCTTTGAAATTTAGCGGTCATATTGGCTTTGATTAGCTATGCAATTGAAATCAGCATAAACGGCTTACATGTATAAAATGTTTTAATGTCATTAGTGAGTTACCATAACCTACCCTACATTAACGTTAGCTAATGTTAGCAATCGGTGGAAAAAAGTGCGTTATTGTTTGATGCTTGGCCTTGTCGATTCTTTCTGACCTTGCCATATTTGGCCAGACACGCGTTGTAGCGGCAGAGACAGATGTCAACAACTGCCTATCCTGAGAGCATATGCATCCCAATTTCATTTTGGTCGACCTAGTAGTGTTAAAGTTAGCTGATTAGCCATGTTGCTAAACTCATGGAGAAATGTCAAATCCAGTTAAGCGACGATTGCGATTCAAACTTAATCAAAACGTATACTGTTAATAAAAATATACTACTACTGTACAATAATGCTATTAATTCCGTCTCAATACACTTATGCTGCTTGTTATTTACAGGCAAGCACGCGATCAACTAACTGTTATTATGCCACAGTTTAAAACCGCCGCCCCCATGACAACATAAAGCAGCTTCTTCTTCCTTTAACATGACGCGAACAACTATTCTGTTCGTTACTGCCCTCTGTCGTTTAGAATGGAAACAACAGGCCACCCTCATGTACACGGCAGAAAAATCGCCTGTACTGTGATTAGATGATTTTGAACATTTAAATGCACGGGCATTGGCATAGAGTGTGGTCATTTAAGTGCGGGCACTATTTTTAAGGAACGTAATCCGTGTGGATTTATTATTATAGTAGTTATAATATAATAGATAATTATTATTATTTTTAAATGTGATAGGCAGAAAGGAACATTTTGGATGTGTGCCACAGTGACAGGATCATGCATTTGGGTTCCTGTTTCACGGGATTATGATATATACATGCTATAAACAGAGGCGGGGTTCTAAAGTATGTTGGTATAAATAAAAAAATGATTGTACATAGACAAGTGGACCGGGACCGGGTTCTTTCGCTGTGTCTCAGTTTTCCAGCAGGTGGCGGAGTGTACAGTGAGTACCCAGTCAGCAGGAAGAAATTTATAGAAGAAGAACGTTTTAAATCCGACATGGCCGTCCGGCGGAGATGCTGCGAGATGTTATTTCAATTGGATTCTAGACATTGTGATATCTCATAAACAATGCGAATAAAGTTGTCGATCACTGAGTTGAACGTCGACCAGGTCGCTCTTTTGGGAAAAGATGATATGGGCGATCTCCCTACTAACATCGGTAAGTTTGATTCATCGATCTGGGCTTCTATACTCTTTGGTCTGGTTAGGTTAGCCTCGTGTTCAAGTACTGCCATTTCAAACCTCATGTAGTGTGTTGCAAGAAATACGAATTGATCCAATCACAGTCAACCAAGGTTTGATTGCCGTCCTTCACAACACACTTACACTTACCGCATGTTTTTAGGATAAAGAAGTATTTGAATGTACTATCTGTAAGTGGAGAAGTTAAATAAAACAGCTGCATGAAGATCAAAGCAGCAAACATGGTAGATGATTGAAAGCAAACAGCATTTTAGTATGGGTGACATTAAATCAATAATGGCATTATCTACTTATCTATTTCAGTTCTATCTATTTACGGCCTACTAGTTCTAACATCGTAATCTTGATTTCACTGTTACTGGCTGATTAACGTTAGAACTGCAACCTAGCTCTTGGTGAGGTCTCATGACTGCGCCAATTTTTTTTGAGGATTACTAAGGTGTGGAATTTTCTTCCGGAAGCTTGTGCAGCCAGTGTCAACCGAGAGTAACGTTAGGTAAAATGTTACAAGTTACAGTGTTACAAATGTTACAGTGTTAGTTGTAACACTGCCAAAACAAATGACTAGCCTATATAAACACAATTAATTCAGTATAATGTTATCTTAAGTATAAAGTTTGATCCATATGTAAAACTACTAACAACAGACTGCGTGTCAAGTAGCCTATTTACCTTATTTTCCATATGGACAAATAGGCTATCTAACCTCAGGTCATAATGCAAGGCATGATAGAAAATAACAATACCAGCACAAATGGAGACATAAACATGTGTTGCACTATGGCTTTGCTGAATGGATAGCTTGTAATACTACAATTTACCCTGCTCAGTCAAGCGTCGTCTCATCTTAGATAACATCTGCTACGAGTTGGTTACATGTTTTTTTCAAAATGGATGACTTATTAGCAAACTAGATAGGTGTCAAGGTGGTACAAGATTGGACTCGGTGACTTGGACCTACAACTTAGTAGCCTAATCCAACGCAAGCATAAGCAATGCATTTTTTATGATGCTTGAAACGAGTATTGCTTTAGATCTCCGTAAAAACCCATTCAGCCCGGTTGAACATGTGTGGGATAATATCTTAATGTGATCAATTGAGCAATAGCACACCCTGATCAGTGCTTGCAACTAGATAAAAAGTCTGTTACATTTAACTCCGCATTATTGTGCCCACGCTCCCTAACTCCTGGCTTTGACCTTAATTGCGAACTTGAGGATGCAGCCTATAGCCTAAAGCACAAGTCGCTTTTTCACTGGACAAACCAGCCAACAAATAGCCTGGCAATAAAACCAGACACTCGTTCTATACTATCGTTTCGTACAGAAGGTCTGGACATTCGGTAGTGAGGTGTTTAAGTTTTAAAAAGATTGGTCAGGGGCTGATCCAATAGCTTGCCTTGACTGATGGCATTCTAGCTCTACATTAACAATGCCTCCCTCTGTTCGCTGATTGGACAGGTTAAAATGACTCCTGAGACAACGAGTTCAATGGGATCAAATCCATAGTAGCACTTGTAGGGAGATGATAATCAATGCAATCAAGTTCAAGGAAGGCTTGGGCAGGCTAGCAAACAAGTCAAAGAAAAGGAAAAGAAACTTATATTTTTTATAAAACTCCCAAATCAGATTAAGAATTGAAATGTGCTATTGTCTTAGAATGGAGGACAACTGCATGTAAAGGAAAGTGAACATCTTGGTAGGCTATTAGTCATGATATGAAATGTTACACTTGTGTTTTGGTGGCATAAAGTGTGGGAGTAAGCTTGTTCTGACTCGCGGAAGATTAGAAAACGCTCTCCACTGTCAATCGGCGGATAGTTGTTCTGTAATTTAATCTGTAGCGCTTTATTTAACAAACAGCAGGCAGCAAGAGGGTTGAACGATAGTGTAAGTTTCGGAAGTTTTGTGGAAAATGTCATTTTATTTCATTGTGTATTGCGCTTTGGCCGCAGCAGTTGCAGGAACAAAATATAAGCATAGTCCATCACGTGACTTGAGTATGTACCTACCGAAATTTTCCAACTCTTCGCTGTAGTGTATAAGCCTACTAACCGCATTATAGTTTGTTTTAAATAAATGCATACATATTCAACAAACATATTTTGGTCAGTATACCCTATTCAGCAGCAGAATTGCCTGAGAGGGTGAAAAGCGGAGCAATGATCTTTGGAATGGCTGTATTGAGTGTTTTCACTTAACTGCGTCATAAAAATCACTGGTAGGCTTGGTATACAACTGGTAGCTCCTTTCGCTGTCTATAGCTGGTAGGCAGAACCATACAAATTATAGCATGGAACTTAGACCCATACTCATTTTGTACATGTCAGTGAACTTCAAAGTAGTTGTTGCATTCGTTTTGAACAGATTGCATAGAAAGTTGCATAGGTGACACATAAACACAAACCTGGTGAACACCAACATTTAAAGACTTAATGGACCATTTAACTAAATTTAAAGACTTAATGAGTGTATCAGTTTCTGAGGAAAACAGAGAGAAAGAGGGTTGCATATTTGCTTATGAACAAAAAAATATGTAAAATCATGCAAAGGGATTTCTTTTCATAGTTTTCATAATAGTACAGACATATCTTTGATACTAAGGGAATAAGCCACATCAAAGTACAAGGTACTTAGTAGGGTCACTAATCGATAATACCATCATTTGACATTAATAGAACAGATGAATCAAGGTTTCATCCATATTCCCACAAAAAGGACAAATACTTTCCATGTCTGCATATTTGGAAATGCATTTGTTCACTGAATATATTTTGTGGAGGATCTTAAAAATAACTGGGAGGCCGTGGTTGCTAAAATTGCTCGTATGATAATATATTGCCAGAAATAGCAAATGATATAATAATACATTTTCACCGCTTAATCAATTTTACTGTCTTTTTTCAACTGTATGAAATCGTATAGTAACCGATCTGTACAGTAGGCGCCGTCTTCACAATTTGTACAATTCTCTGACTATGACGAGACATTCCCGAACTAGGCTATAGACCTACTGTCTATGTTAGTAACACATTCGACCAAAAGTACTCAAGCAGTACTATTTCTGAACGGAATTGCGTAACAAAGCTCAGTGCACAGAAAGAATACCCTATAGAATGACTGCATCAGTACTTTCTCTGCTGTTCTTTTGTAGATCAGGGACATTTTAATATAACAGCAACAGTAACATTATGACAGTAAAAAAAAAAAACCCTGAACAAAATAAACAAAAACTTTTGTTCAGAGCATGCAGTCTTTTAGATTAGTGCAATGACTTAAATTGAATCAAACAACGCTGGTGTCAATGTGAGAAAAAAGTTGTGTTTGTAATAACTCTCTGAGGAGTTATGTAAACAATGCTATAAAGTTACAATAATACAGATACAAGCTCACATTTGCTGTGTGAATGTTTTTATAACAGAAGGTCACACAGCCAGCGGTCTCATGGTCTTTCAGAGCAAACATAACATCACATAATCCATGCCCGGGAATATTTTCACACATTTGGCAGTAAGTTCCATTTCAGAAGCCAAAGGGTAGGCTGGAACCTCTGCTGTTGACTTCAAAGACTGTTCTTTGCCCTGTGTTTCAGAAGGTGTTAATGATTAGGCTAGAGGACATTCAACTAAGAACCTCCGCACAGAAGATGTAGCTTTGTGTCAGTGATAGGTTTTAGATAGTGACAGTGTGGTCTTACCTTTGAAAATGAAATCTGAACAGACAGGACCAGATGAGGACAAGATGAGCCCAGAGGAGCACATCACAGAGCGCAAAGGGCTGCTGTGTGGACTCCGAAGCTACCGACTCAAAGATGTCTTCACATGGTGAGCTCCTGTTCAGTGTTCACTGCATTTCACTCAAATGAAACTAAATGATGTCAGTAGTTAATTGCATCAGGTTAATTATTGCTGGGCTAATCGTTTTAGACTAATACAGTTATGGAGCTAAATGGTGAACCTTTGAAATAAGCATATGCAGAAGTAATATTGTTTCCTGTGGTTTGTGTGCTATGTTGGAAATGCTTCAAGTCTCATGTATGATGTTAATAACTTGAGTAGCTTACTGCCATTATTTAAGCCATAGAGTGAACTGTACATGTATTTCATCAAAGGCACCTGTTCAAAACCATTGCCATGGGCCAGGGCCTATCAGCACTTATTTGTGGCACAGCAGTCACCTCACAGTACCTGGCCACTGACTTCCAGATGAACACGCCAATGCTGCAAAGCTTCCTCAACTATTCCCTGCTGTGCCTCACCTACACGACCTTATTAATCTGCAGAAGAGGTAAATAACTATTTGTAGCAGTAAGGGCATATGCTAATTACCTAGTTATAGGAATAGCTGTAATATGCATTATCTGACCTTTGACCCCCTTCTTCAATGACCTGAAACATAAGTCATAAATTGGCTCAGAAAGATGTTTGAGGGTCTGATTTGTGTAATATCCTCTGTTATTATAGTAACCAATAGGCTGCTTCTCTTTTAACATAGGGGATGGCAATATTTTGCAGATTTTAAAATCAAAATGGTGGAAATATTTTCTACTTGGTTTGACGGATGTCGAGGCAAATTACACAGTTGTGAAAGCATACCAGTATACAACTCTGACAAGCATACAGGTAAGCACTCATTCACATAAAAAACATGTCAAATAGGTCTTCATACTGCCATTTTCAGTGCATTGCACAAATGTATTAATACAAATATATTCTGTGCCCTCGGTTACCTCAAGTTGATGATGCAAAGGCATTGTGATCATTCATCAGGTTAAAATTGCATTGCGCAATGCATTGTGATCATTCATCGGGTTGAAAAGACTAATGTTTTTATCCTTTGTTCCAAGCTGCTGGATTGCTTTGTGATCCCGGTGCTGATGGTCTTGTCCTGGTTCTTCCTAAAGACACGCTACAGGCTTGTCCACTATATTGCTGTGGCTGTGTGTCTGGGGGGAGTTGGGGCCATGGTGGGAGCAGACCTCATCTCTGGTAGAGACCAAGGATCCTGTAAGAAAGCATGTTTTTATTGTTTTCATAGGTTCTAAACCCTCCTTCAAATATGTTGTAGGTGTATCAGTTAGACTACTAAATCAAAAGCCTGCCATTGTTGATTAATTATGTTATATGCACCCAAAGGATGCTATCAATAACAGTGATGTCATTATAGCCAGCTGTAATCCTACTTCCAGCTACTGTCTTATAATTAGATCATTGTGTGAAATGATTTCCTGTCCTTTCTTTTCTTCTTTTCCTGTGATTTATTTAAATACCTTAGAAAATATATTCATTATAATGAATATAATTTGTGTAATAACTAATTCATGCAAGAGTTATAAACGCTGGTAGTTTCAACTCCCTCTCACACCCATTCAAATGATGGGTATTGTTTAGTTTTTCAATGTTACTCATAGACATGTTTCTGATATTTACCCATTTTAGAGTGTGTGACCCATTCTCTTTTTATTGTTCTGTCTCTGGCTCTGCACAGCTGCAAACATTCTGTTGGGAGATGGGCTGGTGCTGATCAGTGCCACCCTGTATGCGGTTTCTAACGTGTGTCAGGAGTACACGGTGAAGAATCTGAGCCGAGTGGAGTTCCTGGGCATGGTGGGCCTCTTCGGGACCCTCATAAGTGGAATCCAAATGTACGGTGTGTCTCGCACGTAACTCTGTTAAACAAAACAAATACACTTCCCACATTTTAGTCTGTGCTAGTTACCCTTTGCAAGTCAGTGAATTCTAAAACAACAGAAATCCATCCATCCAACTGTTTGTTTCTCTATATGTGTTTAAGAAAATATGAATGTAGTCTTAGTCCTGCCTTCCTTTGCCATGTAGGGCCATCCTAGAGCACAATGAATTGGCTAACATTCAGTGGAAATGGGAACAAGGTGAGTCTTAGCATGCTGCATCACAGGAATCATCTGTATCTGATCAAATTGAATTTAATAACTGTAATGGGAGGTGACCTGATTTAAAAAAAAACAGTGATTACTTCTATAAATAACTCTAATGTGAAAGTATAAGATATACTGTGCATGCATAACAAACTACCTTTGTGTTATTGTCCACTTTATGTGTCTCTGAATGAGGGATGCCTTAAAAGAGGCATCAACAATTCTTGGGAAAATATTTTTTTTTTAGAATGCATAGAGACCTCTGGGAGCATTTTCATTTTTATATTGACTGCATCTGCATGTAAGATGCTCCAGACTGCTGTAATATTGCTTCATTTCTCTCTTTTTTTTATGTATTTATTTATTTATTTTTTTCTCTCACTCTTTCTCTGTCTCTCTCTCAGCCCTGCTCCTGGCTGGCTTTGCTCTCTGCATGTACATACTGTACAGTGTCATGCCAGTGGTGGTCAAGATGACTAGCGCAACTGCGGTCAACCTCTCCCTGCTCACCGCAGACCTGTTCAGCCTCTTCTGTGGCCTTTACCTCTTCCGGTACAACGTAAGTTAGATTCCATAAAACGTTGGAACGTTGTACTCTCGTTATGGAGAAGAATGCAGCGTTTAGGGTGTTAGTCATTAATGTGTAAGTATAACTTAAATTTAGTCAGTTGCTGGTATCTTGACCAGTCTCTTCACCTCCACATGCATGTCTTTTTGAAGATTTGGGATTAAGCAACTGCAATAATTCATGCTATTCGCTCTACACAGGTCACCCTGACATTTTATGATTACGTTTTACTTTATCTCACCTTAATGTGTAAGCCATCTGCTATTATGTCAAGACTGGGTCAAAGTACCATGACTCCCTTCAGGGGATGTTCTCTGCATGCATAAATAAAAATATTTATTTCCTGAGACAAGATGATGACCTTATTTTTTTTTTTCAAACTTGACGCATGAGATCTGTTCAAATTGACTGATAGATTATCTGCACTATCAAATCTTTGTTTGATAAGATATGTTCTAAATGATTCTGGTGCCGTTGTTCTGTCTGACAATTGGTTGACCTGAGTTTTATTCTTGAACCATCTGTTGAGAGTCCAAATAAACACCAGTCAACAACACTATATTTAAAAGGGGGAATAAGGGCGAAGCCCCTTTGATTACTTTTGCTGTTCTCTGTTATGTCTCCAGTTCTCTGGGCTCTATATAGTCTCACTGGTGGTGATCCTCGTGGGATTTGTCATGTTCAACGCCGTGCCAACGTTCACCTCGACTCCGGCTGCCGTCCCAGAGCTGCAGGAGGATGGGTACCAGGGCTCTGTCTTTGAGGTGACCTCCTCAGAGCCAGTCCCACCAGGAGGGGAAGGGAAGGAGGACTGTGATTCCAAAGGCCTTTCATGGAAGCAACCCATATATAACCAGCTTGCAATTGGTGAGGAGAGGGCAACAAGACTTTAGCCTTTTACAGACTACAGCTGTGTTAGAAATATTTACCTTTTCACTATATCCTATAACCCTATGGTGAAATAGTGACTATTTCTAACACAGCTAAGGTGCCTGAGATTATTTTTTTAAGTGTGTACTTTACTTTCTGTACAGTACTGTTTACTGCATTACTGGTACTACTGTACTCGCTTGCAGTTATTTATCATTTCCTTCATATTTATGGCCAAATGACATTTTCCAAAGTGTTGCTAAAATTTCCACAATCCAAGACACAGAATTTTAAAATTCAGTGTATGTAAAGCTAAATATTTGATTTTATTGTAATAAATATTCTTAAAAAAACATAACTTGTGTGTCCAAATTGTATTAGCAATTTCAAGGAACTCATGACATATTTTGGGATCTATTATTGATGTCAATAAATTGTTATCTACAAATGCACCCTATCTCTCTAGTAAGGCATACCACTTTGTGAGGGTGTACTAAATGACCTTGCAAGTCATAACAACCATCACAGTCCTTGACCTTGAAAGAAGACAGCAAGCAGTTAAATGTAACAAGATTTATTAAGTATCCTTATCTTTTGTTCTCTTGTATTAATTTTCGCATTTTCCTCATACACTTCTCTTAAACATAATGGACAGTTAGATCTAAATGCAGCCCCGAGTTTACAGGCTATATACAACTTTAACTTTCTCCATAGGGAAAACACACATCATGTATATATAATATCAATGTGGAAAGAGGTCTGAGAAGTTGCCCCATTGTATACAGTACTGTACATGGTCCCAGAAATAAACAAAAACAAACAAAAATAATTATTACAATGGAACTACATGCAAAACCAGGCAGGTTAAAATACATACATTTGAAGGTGAATGTTTTCACATGCCAAGATGTGCACACGTGTACATCAAGTGTAGCTAGAGGCTGTTTTCAAAAATACTCTCACTGTTTCTCACACACGCACAAACACAAGCATAAAACGAAGGGAACTTATTTTTCTGCAAGTTGAAATGGTACAGCTGTAAACCTGTTTTTGCTTGTCATGGGGCCGATGAGCAGCAAAAATCACAGTGTTGGAGGTGCGAAATCTCATGTAAGCGTGTCTCCCTCACTCCCTTTCCTGGAGAGCACACAAGATGAGCCAGGCGTGCCCCTGTGCCCGAATGGAATGGAATACTAATGTAGGCTTTTGTCTAGAGCGGCATTCATTCAGTCATTCACCCTCTCATTTATAATTCATCCATTGCCATTCTGACTAGAACAGGCTGCACGGGAGTGGGAGGTGTGTGTGCGGTCAGGATACTCTGTACATTAAATAAACCTACATCCACACCACGTTGCACGTGTGACTGTCCTTTTGGACATATGATGAGGTGGTCTGTCACACATACACCTATGACTTGCGTAGCGTTTACATATGGGGGCAGATGACCAGCCTCTGGTCGTTCTTCACTCACCTCGACTCTGCCTTACGGAAAGTTTTTTTTTTCCCCTGGGTGACATTTGTATAAACAAACTCCAGGGTTCTGCTAGCATACTGTCGCATGCTCTTTCTCTCTCCCCCTCACACACACGCACGTGCTACAACAGCACATGATCAAACACATGCAGATCAACCACAGTGCCCATACCACGAAAAAAGCCTACTAGCTTTACACATTCACCATGTATGAGGGATATTATTATATATTTTTTAGGCTTTTCAGAATTTGACTGCCAGTGTTTTTCTCCACTCACACCAAATATTTCCTATAATTTCTTCATGATGCTAAGACAAAGGCATACGATGCAATGCAGTAATCAATCACTTTTATATACATTCACAATGTCCTTCTGGGACAGACACTACATTTTGTGTCATGATATACTATTGAATGCTCTTTTTCCAATGCCATGATGCTGCCCCACGCTAGAAGCGTGCCTCGGGAAACTTGTACTTGTAAAACGTCATTGCTCACAGTAGGGATTAGTGGCAGTGGACCAGGCTGAACAGCAGAGGGGGCAAGTGCAACATGTAACACTGGAGCCCCAGAGGCACTGAAAGACGACGGGCATGGCACTGCCGCCAACTGGGAATCCCCACAAGAACTTCCAGGGACGGTCTGGCCCCGAGAATGGTGCACCAAGACCACCACAAACCCTTCCCCAAGGCGATTCAGACAGAAATCTGAACGTCTTTGAAGGGGGCTTCAATTCGTCCGTTGCACCTGAATATGATATAACACAGTCTGTGCCTTACACAATGAAAAATAAACACTCATGGACCTTGAACCAGAGTAATTATGATGCCACACACCAACACGAACATCTGTCGGGTTTATCAGGTGAGGCATGTAGTAAATACGAGGCGTTACAGCATTCAGACTGTAACAGAAGCTTGTGGTCTGCTGTGTGTTTCTGTATTGGGGTACTTCATGTGCACTAGTACATGTCAAGGCAATGAAACCGTGCGTGTGTGTGTGTGCCCACAGGTTAGACAACACTACACCACACCTTCGGTGTCACACTCTACCTATCCTGAAACGTTGGGGCTACAAGTCATTCAGAAGTCATGACCCATGATTTCACAAGCTAATACACACAGCAAGTAGCAAACAATCACTCAAGACAACATACTCTTGGCTCTACCCACACACACATATAAACACGTTTTTTTTTGTTTTTGTCAAGTCAATATATAGCTATAGATATTTATTATAAATTCTTTTTTGTCATTTTAAAGTCTCTCTTATAAGTTCTTTATAGCGTTGCGTATATTGTGCATGTGTGTATATTTTGGAATGTACTGAGTGTTCTTTACAGCGGAGAAGCCTCAACCATCTCTGAGGTGTGTCCACACTGCTACTGACCACAGCCTTCCGAATCAGCAGTAGGTGAGTGGGGTTGGGTCCTGCGCCGTGAGCCTCTGCTACCACTACCTGCCTCATCACAGATCTCAGATCTGTGTCACTGGTGCCAGCATCGTCGTCATCATCTTCGTCATCAGCATCCTCATCTGCCACCTCAGGCCAGTTTCAGTGTACTGACAGGGAAGGAGGGCATGGTTACCATGGTGACAGGGTTGAGCACCGTCTGGCCCACCAGTTGCGGGTGGTGGGCAACTACTTGGGCCCCCACGGCTGTGGCTGCTGCCGCCGGCTTACCCATCTGTCCTGGCGAAGCGCCATTGACCTGGGCGTGGGAAAGCGTGTGGGCGATGTGGCTGACCATGGCCGGCTGAGTGACTGCTACAGGCTGCGGATAGATTGCGGGCAGGTGATGCTGGCTCAGGTGGGCCACCGGGTGCACGGTGATGTGGCCGATGGGCTGTGGCGCTGCGGCGGCGGCTGATGGTGCCAGGTGGGCCAGGGTGGCGGGGTGGGCATGCTGGTGCTGGCCGGGCTGCTGTGGTGGCAGTGCTTGCACCGGCTGCGCTTGTTGTGTCTGCTTGCCGGCAGGCTGAATGATGTGGTTGACTGTGGCCTGGATGACCGAGGCGTGGGTGGCCGGGGCCGTGTGGGCGATGACGGTGGGTTGCACCACACTGGTGATGGCGTTGTTGATGGTGCCGATGCCGTTGCTGGTCCCGGGCGCAGCAACAATGTGTGCGTGGGCAGTGAGGAGCGTCTGGGGGGCCATGAGCGTCTGGGGCTGGAGCGGGGAGCTGGTGACAGGGCTGAGGGCTGCCATAGGGCTGGGGATGGTGGTGGGGGCCATGGCCGAGCCTGGAACAGGGGTCTGGGTCTTGGCCGGGACCATCTGGGTGGTGGCGGAGAGAGCCAGCTGGGGTGAGAGCTTGTGCTGGATGGTTGTGGCAGTCATGGGATGGTGGTGGTGGTGGTGGTGGTTGTTGTTGAGCAGGGCAACTTTTGGAGGGGCCGATGCCGTTTTCCTGGACTCCGGCTGAGGGGCATGAGGCACTTTGGGGGATGACGCGGATGGACTCTGCTCTTCGACATCATCTTCAATGTTGTCTTCACCTTCTGAAGACAGAGAAATAACACACAAAGCATTTAGAAACAAATTTAACTGAATTAGGTCAGGAGGCCTTCAATTGCCCGACCTGAACCAGGAAGCTGACCCAAATTACCTTGCTATTGACGTCACTGACACTTTTAATTTAACGAAATGGTCTCAGTTATTGCCACCTTCACTGTGTACAGTGTCGGTGCTCGGTGGTGAGTGTGGCTCACCTGAGGCGGTGGAGGTGGATGCCTGGTCATCCTCAGGCTGCACGGTCTGGCGGAGGATACGGTCGATCTCCAGCACATCCATCCACTGGCTCAGCTCGTTCTTGAGCTCGGCCAGCCGCTGTTGCGTGGCGATCTTCTCTCGCGCCAAACGCTCCATCTCGTGCTCAAACTCCTTCTCCTTGCGCTTCAGTGTCTGTACAGGTTGATATAAAGAAGGAGAGACAGAAGACAGAGGGAGAGAAAGAAGAGATAGAGGGAGAGAGATAGACAGAGGAAGAGGAAGACATAGCATAAATCCATATATCCAGACATCATATGTACATGCATATCCACACATCACACTATATATTTATCCAGACTCACAAACAGTCTGAGAACAGAGCAGTTACATTTCTCTAGTTCAGTATTTTTGTTCACACAATATGATCCCAATGCAAACTGGCCCAGTTCTAGGCAAATGCTTTTTACACAAACAAGATACAAATATGATCACCCTGGTCCAACAGCCAGCTCAAAAGCACTCACTCATTCTTTCCTCACTGGAGGGCAAGAGGGGATGGAACATTGTGTATGTGTGTGTGTGTGTGTGTGTGTGTGTGTGTGTGAGAGAGAGAGAGAGAGAGAGAGAGAGAGAGAGAAACCCACACAGCCACGTGATTGCCCTCACTGTAGTCGACAGTCTCTACCACCAGTCCTACTCTACGTCTGCCTGCCTGACATAGTTCTTCAAACACAGCAGCAGCAGCCGATGACCCGGTTAAGCGATGATGTCATCGCGATAGGCTGTGGTCAAACTCCACGGCCCTACACTGCACTGGCCCGCCTCGTCCACCCTTAACCCCACCCCTTCACACACACAAACACACACACCCTCGGCACAAAGCAGGTCACGGGAGGAAGGGGGCTAAGGACAGCAGGGGGCACAAATTAGCTGAGCACTCACAGAAAGCTTTCGCTCAAGGCCCAGTGCACATTTCACCAGCGAGTGGACATCCTGTGTGAGGGTCTCGTGTGACCTTACAGGACACCGATCATGGAAGAAAGAATTAGGATGGAGATGAAGGAGAAAAGGGGAGGGAAAAACAACAACAACAAAAAAACGGTGAATGTTTAAATTGATTCAAGGCCTCCTATTGGAGCAAGGCCACAGATTAGTGGTTTTTCCATCATGGAAATATGGATGTTTCACAGCAGTGTGTGAGCCAAGCAGACAGGAACGCATGATCCGGAGAGAGACAAAGAGAGAGTGAGTCTGTGTGTGTGAGAGAGTACTCCAGTGCCTTCGCCTTCAGTCTTTCTTCAGACAAAGTTTCCAGCTCACTTGTGGAGGCCCCCACAACGATGCCCCCAGCTGTATTTGTGTACTTTCGCAGTCTTCAAACAAACACACACACACACACAGACACACACGCCAGTTAAATTACCCAAGCCATCCGCCTCTATCAGAGACGTTTCCTTGGTGGCTATCTGTACAGCATGTCTTGTGTGTATTCTGATGAGAGTGTGAGAGGGTGTGTGTGTGCGTGCGGGCAGACGCACTATTTGCTAAGAGCCAATCAAGTGTGGCCATCTGGAGCACGGAGCAGTGAGTAAGAGAGCCGAGGCAGGCTGCCAGCAGAGAGCCAGCCACCGTTACCCTTGCTCACAGCCTCTTTTGTTTTTCCCTCCACTCACTGCCTCAGATGGGTCAGAGTGGGAGGAGAGAGAGAGAGAGAAAGTGAGAGAGAGACAGAGTAGAAAGACACAGATAGACCTTGGACTATGGGGGGGGGGGGGCTGAGAGAGAGAAAGAGAGTGTCAGACCTTATAAGGCACATGGCTGGGCCTCTGCAACCCATGTTCCTGGCCCCCTCCACAGCGGGTCAGCTGACACGGTGCCCCACACAGTCATAGGCATGGGGGCTCCTCTAAGGTTTTTACAAGAGACTGTATGTGTGTGTAATTGAAAGGGGAAGAGAGAGAAGAGAGTAGATGTGTGAATGAGAGAGAGAGAGACAGAGAGAGAAACATTACGGATCCCTGCTGCCAGGGACAACCAGCCCACAGATTCCCCTCCTTGTTGTCACCTGGAGATCCTGCAAACAAACAGGGGAAGCTGGGGAGGAAGCGAAACCAAACAAGCAGGCAGGCAAGGCAAGAGGGCAACAAGGGCAAAGAAACCCAAGCCCATCAGTGTTGATGGTGCCTGCAAAAACCTGTGAGCTTCATCATGACTCTCTCTGAGACCTCAGCTCAACTTCAACTTCAGTTCAGTTGAGAGGTCCAACCCTGTAAGACCCATACATATTTACTGCTATGGGAACTATTAGCTATATGCGGTTGAGTAGTTTTCATTTTGAGGCAAATCTTTAGTTTTTGCAGAGCAAAAAAGCCAGTGAAGCTAGTGAATATTAATAGATGCTAACATGCCGGGGAGCCGCTAGGCTACTGCACCTGTTTAAGGATCAGAGGCCCTCGGTATGTGGACACTTGCACACACATACACACACACACACACACACGTATGCACACTCCTCTGAACTTGATGTTCCATTTGTTATGAGACTTGTCATTTGGTCTCATTGTCCTACCCCCTTCCACATGTGCACCACCCCCAACCTGCCTCCCTCTCCCTGACTTCTTACAAACACACACAGGGAACAGTGAGCAGCAATGTCACTGGATCACTAGGGAGCAACTGGTCAGCGAGAGAATGTTGTGACCTAACAGCAACAAGAGCCAGAGCCCGTAAGCCTGTTAGCAAGTAGCCACATAACAGCTGCTAGCTCCAGCTTTAAGATGATGGATGGAGTCCTCCACCAATCAACACTCACAACATAGGGGCAGGAGATGGGGGAAGAATAAAGCATGTTTGTTTCTCCACCCCCACCCCTTACTGAGGTAGTTAGGAGGGTCTTTGTCTCAACAAATGAGATGCCAGAGTGGCCTGCTGTTGTCAAGGCAACAGCTGAAAGCCTTACCAGTTTCCTTGGCAACCAAATTCATGAAGAGCACAGAGTGTCGGAGTAAAGTGCACTGTTGTAGAATGCTGTGGCACCACACACACACACACTTGCGTAGCTGTTGGATTTTCCCCACATGATGTGCCCTTAGAGGGTGCAGTAGCACCACTGACTCACTGCGGCATTTGCAACACACTCTGCCAACTGTGACTGCAAAATCAGACGCTACGCTTCTCTTTTGAGAGCTCCCTCGGTGTGTGTGTGTGTGTGTGTGTGTGTGTGTGTGTGTGTGTGTGTCTGTCTCTTAAGATGGATTTATGGGATCTGGTCATGATCTCCATCCTCTCCAACCCCACCCCCCCTCTCTGAGCCAACCAACCCCCACCTCTCCTGAGGAAGCGGGGGAGAGGCATTTAACGAGTCCCCCTCCCACCCCTCCCCCCATTAAGCACGCACACTGCTAGTCTGTTTTAAGTGTGTGCGTGCATGTGTGTGTGTGTTCAAATTAGTATTTACTTTACAATTATGTGTATGAATGCAGTGTGAGTGTGTGTGTTTTCAGAGAGCTTCAGTCTTGGGTAAAGAGCCAGAGCATGTGCTGTCTGCAGCCCCAGCTGTACATGCCTGCCTGTATTAGTCACCAGCCACCAGGCCTGCTCCACAAACCTCCAAACCTCCTGAACTTCATCCATAGGGGCGCTGAAAAAGCGTGCACACAAACACACACACACACACTCAGTCACACCCCAATGCAATCACACCACCTGGCAAAAACTGAAAGCTGTGTGACAGACCAACTGCAACCCTCCCCCTTTACACACACACAGCAGTTTGCCAAAGGTATGAGCCATCCTGTTCCGCTCCAACATGGAAACAGACACACACACACACACACACACACCAAAATATTGGTTGTATACCAACAACACAAAACCTTAGACTCCACAGGGCAGTAGCTCCACTACCTACTGGCTCTATGCTTGGCTGGGTTCAACAGGCTCACATGCCCCCCTGTAACATGAACCCAGCATGGAGGCCGCTTATTTCTTACTCATACAAAAACACACACACACACACACACACACACACTGCCAACTCCTTATCGAGCCTCTAATCCTCCATGTGCTCTGTGTTTTTGGCTGTGAGGATCAGGTGTCCAATACAGGGTATGTGTGTATCGTGTGTATCTGCAAGATGTACTGTATGTGTGCTTGTATAGTTGCATGTGTGTTTTATTTCATTAAGGGGCAGTGTGGTCTTCATGTCTGTGTGAAAAGGTGTATACAAGATTTGTGTCATTCTGAGGTCTCCCAGCCTTCCTGTGATTGTGAATGTGAATGTGAATGTGAATGTGTGTGTGTGTGTGTGTGTGTGTGTGTGTGTGCGTGAGCTTGAATGTAAACGGAGCTGCCCTGTCCGATTAGTCGAGAGCGGGAGAGAGGAAGGTAAACAGGTCTCTGTCAGCACCACATGCAATGCGAGTGTGGCGCACATGTCCTGAGCGAGTCAGTGGGAGGGCCAGAGACCAAGCGAGGGAGGGATGGAGGCAGGGATAGAGAGAGGGAGGGTGGGATGAGGGCAGCTCTGTTGCACTCAGTGACTCACTGACTCACTTTTGCAGCACACGAGGCCAGTCATCCCGCTTAGGGAGGGGAGGGAGGAGGGAGGGAGGGAGGGAGGGAGGGAGAGGTGCTCCGAGGGCACGTCGCGTAACCCGCTCCTCCTCAAACGACTGCCTGGCTCCAGGCTGGCCTCGGCAAGATCCCCCCACTCCCTCCTCCAACATCTCGTGACTCTGAGCTTGGGTGAGAGTCCTGCTTGGTACACCCTAACACCCCCCCCCCCCCCATACCTACAACTCTGGACTGGAATAATTCGGACCATGACTAACCAACCTCACGTGGCCCCCCTGATTCTCTAGGCAACGCAAAGAGGAGCCGGGAGGGGCTGTCGGCTCTGAGCACTTATGCCCGTTTCCCTCACTTTACTCGGCCTTCAGCCATTATCCATACTAATGCATCAGAGTATCACACCACAATGGCCAGAAACACCCAATTCCCTCAGGAGTGTGTGTGTGTGTGTGTGTATGTGTGTGTGTGTCTGTCTGTCCATGTCAGAGTGTGGTTAAAGGGGGAGGTGTATCCACTCTTTCCAGCCTTCACCTGCCATGTCTCTCTAAAAGAAACAGGCTCTAGACAGATGGAAAATTACTGTCTGGGTTGACCATAAAAGCAGTGGAGGGAGAAAGGTGCAAATTAGGCTTTGAGCATCAGGAGAGAAAAGACAGTCCAATGTTCCCTGCACATAACCCTGGAGGACAAATATGCTTCTGAAGACAGCTGACTAAGATTTGACAATTCTTTTGTAACTCCCCTGCCCAGAGAACATTGCCTCTAGATGTTTGTAGGGCACATTTTGTTATAAGCTGTGTAGAGTAATTTCTCACATAGGTCAGTGTTTTATACAAACTAAAAAAAAAACAAAACCATGTATTGACCTCACCCCTGTATTAACCTCCGTTTACTACCTTCTGAATCACAACCAGTGATTATCAGATCAAGTGATAAAAAGAAATGCAATCCTGTATAAATATATATAGATGAAGAAAGTCCATTATCTATTAACCTTGATAAATAATTGGGAAATTACAGTATTATTGCAAGACTCCAATGAGTCTCTGCCAGAACACAACCCAACGCAGCGGTCTAAACTCACCTACCGGGAGAGAGAAAGAAAGAGAGAGAGGGAGAGAGCAAGCGACAGAGGATGCAGATGATTTGGCCAGCACATACAATGCACAAATTTGGCCCAGGGTGAAAAAATAATCCATGTTTTTGTTCTAAAAGCAGAACCACTGCAGGCCAGCTGAGGAAGGATGCTGTGTTCTACAACAGGAGGATGGAGGCCAAGCAATGGTCGACTGATGCTGTGACTCCCTGCTGCTCATCTAACCCTGCACCATAGAGACAGACATAGGGCAACACCACAACAGATAACCTAGATGTGGACAGCAGCTCATTTCTTTTTTTTTCTTTTTCTTTACCTTCAGCCAAAAAAAGGTCTAGCTTTCTTCACGCAAAGTGATTTTCCAAATGTCAGAGCCATTATAAAAAATTGCTAGTTGCATGTGTGTTTTATTTTATTAAGGGGCAGTGTGGTCTTCATGTCTGTGTGAAAAGGTGTATACAAGATTTGTGTCATTCTGAGGTCTCCCAGCCTTCCTGTGATTGTGAATGTGTGTGTGTGTGTGTGTGTGTGTGTGTGTGTGTGTGTGCTGCCCTGTCTGATTAGTCGAGAGCGGGAGAGAGGAAGGTAAACAGGTCTCTGTCAGCACCACATGCAATGCGAGTGTGGCGCACAAAGACATTACTTGATTATATATATATATTTTATATATATATATATATATATATATATATATATATATATATATATATAAAATCAAATCTACCAGTAGTCCGTCATATTCAATCAATATTCAATCAAATGTTATTTTGAGCTGCATTTTGGGTCGAGTCATCTGTTCTCCAAAGTACATACTAGATAGATTTTGGATTTCTGTCACACTAATAGGACAAAGAAAAACAGAAACGTGGCTAATAAAGAAGTGAATTTTAATATCTAAATGGGAAATCCAACGTGTAGGTAGGCGGCCTCCAACTCTATCCCATCGGAATATGTGTGTTTGGCGTCTGGCATGACCACGTACGTTACATAAATACCAGGGGGACTGGTGGTGCCGCAGCACAGACTCCCAGCGCATGGGAAAGCAGATCAGTGGGACAGCGAGAGGGGGAGGGCGGGGGAGGGTGATGGAGGCGCACAGAAAGAGAGAGAGGGAGAGAGACGCATGCGCACTGGAGAGAAGAAAATCAAACATGGGGTGGGGGTGGGGAATGCAGGGTAAAAGACAGCACGAGAGAGAAACGAGTGGAGGTAAAAAATAAAAGAACAAAATAGATAGATCTTGAAAGGAAAGAATATGGAGAAAGACAACCCGCGCATGAAAGCAAGAGATGTAGGTCTGAGCAAAAAGGAGAGGAGAGGAAGGAACAGAGAGAGAGGGCTGTACTCACTGGGCTCAGTCCGTGTGTGTGGAGGGGGTGGGAGGGGGTGACGTCACGCAGCTCTGGCGAGCCATGTGCTTAGTGCTCATGCGGCCAGAGGAGGCGGAACACAGCAGTGGCAGCAGGAGGGAACAGCATGCGGGGCGTGGAGGTGGGGGGGCTGGGACTTTACTCTAGAGCTACGCTGACCGCGTTTCACACAGGTGAAACCCGACTCAATACGTGCACGAGCACAGGTACAGAGGCACAGAGATACACACACACACACACACAAAACTCTTCAGCTGATATTGTTTACACATATGGGAGAATATCAAGTAAACAGACACACTATATCTACATACAATACTGCAGAAAATAAAAGCAGCGGTCATCTTTCAGAAAGGGGAAACTGGGAGAGCAGGGCTCTTTCACAAGCCGTGCTGTGAACACACACACACACACACACACACACACACACACACACACACACACACACACACACACACACACACACACACACACACACACACACACACACACACACACACACACACACACGGTGCTTAATGGCTGTGTTCACATTGGATGTGAAAAAAAGAAAGAAACACACACACATACACACACACACACACAGAGTGAAACAGCAGTCCCGAAACAGGAACAGGAGTCACTGTTCCCATGGTCGTTTATTTGGCCACACGGTCACCATTCAGCAAGACAAACATGGCTAAAGTTTAGAACTGGAGGATGTGAAGGTGAGAGGGGAGGAAGGGGGTGTTGGCCCCAACATCAAAGAAGGAGTTGGCAACTGAAAAAACAATAAATAAATAAAAATGAGAAAAATTAAGTGAGAAGCGGCCCTTAGTCCATGACCGATAATTTCAGGTTTTAATCTCTCGCACCAACGTGCTCCAGCCACACGAACAAACAAACTCTGCTCTCAGCTTGGGCAAGAGCAGCTGAGAGAGAGGGAGGAAAAACACACACACACACACACACACACACACAGGTAAGGGTGAGAGGGTTAGCGAGAGAGAGTCAAGGGAAAAAAAAGGTGGTAAAGAGAAGGACAGATAGCTAGAGAGGGGGAGAGGGAGAGTGAGAGAAAGAGAATAGGAAGAGAGGAAAAAGGGGGTGGGGGGGTGCATGGACGTGCACGCGTGCAATCCGAGGCTCGTGGCCCTGTTTCCTCCCTGGTGTAGGCGAGTGTGTTTGTGAGTGTGTTCTAGAGTGCGCCGCCTCTTCAGACAGGGAGGGCTGGGTAGGGGACACCCTGTTCTTTCTGAAACTCCTCAGACAGCCTTCCACACGCTTTCGCTCTTCTCTCACTCGCTCGCACGCTCTCTCCCTCCCTCCCTCTCTCTCTCTCCTATACTTCAGCAACACTTGCACACAGCGTGACCTAACAAGACAATAAACTAATCTCATCTAATCGCCTGTGGAAAACAGACCACGAATCAAGAAACCGTCCTTCTGTGCTGCACTGTTGATAAGCAAGCAACAGACCTACTATTGTGCTCTCTCTCTCTCACCATCAATGTGACCTCTTAACACAGTGCAGTATGTATGCTCCCATCAACATTAACTACTCCATAACCTCACAAAAAAGAAAAATTATCTGAACTCTGCACTTCTATTCTTGTGTTTTGTTTCATTTCAAGAAGAGGACTGAATAACGACTGAATGTTAAGATTTTTTTTTTTAATTTTCTTGTCCTCTTTAACTGCCCAGTGGCTGGCAGGGGGAAAATGGCCAGTTGTTTTTTGACCGGCCACGTGCTTTAAATACACTGTAAGCTGTGCTGAGCTGCTAAAGGGGAACACGGCGTTGCTGGGTTAGTCTGCCAGCAGTGCAGCATGCACACAGAATCACACACACACACACACACACACACACACACACACACTAACCACCACGCGACTCAGGCAGAGGGCGGGACAAGTGCTGCACAACACAGCGCCCCTGACACGAGTTCTGCTCTCACACGCGCACACATGCACACACACACGCTAGCCTAATGCGCGTACACTCACACACACACTCCCCCCCACATGGGCGCGCTGCCCTACTTTTCCCCGTCACTATGGATCTAGCGGAATACATCAAGCACCTCTGCGGTTACACGGCAGGATCACAGCTCCCTACAAAGGGCCCCACACACACACACTTTTTCTTTCCTTTAGTTCATCCGTTCTGTTTTCCTCCCTCTCTCAATTCTGTGCACCCTGGAGGTCTTCATGTTTTGTGAGTTTGTGAGAGCATTTGTGTTTATGTGTGTGTGCAGGGGAAGTGTGGTAGTACTCAGTGTTCCAACAGGTGAAGCAGCACAAAGGGAAGAAAGAGCGAGAGGGAGGGAGGAAAGAGAGGGGGGCACAGAGAGAGAGAGAGAGCTGAAGAGAAAGAAAGAAAGAGAAAGAGAGAGCACCTTTCACACAGCACACTCCACTCAATTGTGGTCATGGACAGGTTTTGAGCACAAAACTGCACCTCCGGGTTCCAAGGTTCTTAGTCTTGCAATAAACACCACATCTCCATAAACAAGCATGCGCTCTCATTGAAATCACAGACAGACCACAGACAACCTATGAACTGCACCCATCAGCAAAAGACTGAGTCATCAAGCTAATACTTCCTCTTTCAAGAGTATGCATAAGAGAGAGAAAGTTCATATGTGTAAAGGAGATAGTCAAAGAGATGCTGTTTGTGTGTGTGTGCGCGCGCTTATGAGTTAAGACCCCTCTTGCTCACGTTCCCACCGCCTGGACGGCCAGTCATCCAATATCCAATCACCCAAACAAGCAGGCTGGGATTAAGAGCGTCTGCTTTTAAAAGGCATATTCCCCATGTGGGACTTCCAGACATGCACACAGACAGGCAGACAGACAGACAGACTGGGTCAGGACATTCTTTTCATGAATTCACCGTCTGTCTGGGCAATTTTCCCCCTTCTTGTTAGAAAAGCATTTGCTAAACTCCTCTGAAAGCCTGCGGTTCCTAAACCACCCCAAATCTGATCTACTTTCCATTTGCCTTCTACTTGCAGTAACATTTCCTTCAAATCTGTCGAGTGAGGACGGAAAGATGACAGAAGTCACTGTCAGATTCATCTAGCCAAAATCTCAGAAAAGGGGTCAGGAGGTCGTCTGCATGCCTCCTCATCTCTCTGTGACACCTCAGCAATGTCAGCTGGTCAAAGTTCACCCAAGAAGCATGGGATGGAGGATCTGAAGGCATGACTTACCTGGATGTATCGTAGGGCGCTGCGGAGCACGCTGAGGTTGGACGCCTTCTTCTCGTCCACGTTGGGGATGTTCTTCTTCAGGGTCTCAAAACACTCCTTCAGGTGGGCCCGTCTGGTTAGGGGTGGGGGTGGGGGGTATCAGAGGGGGAGGGGTGTACATCAGGACAGAATCATCGTCCCAGATCTTCACACGTGACTCTTCATTATGCAGGCTAGACATTTTTTTAAACCAAGAAACTTTATTGAGTTAACACCTCAAAACTTTTCTTTTTCTGATGTACCTCTTGTAACTCTTCACTGACATACCAACTCAGACAAACCTGACCAGAATAGTGTCTGTCTGACTGAGTCGCAAGTGTGCAGAGCAGGCTGGCTGGCTGGCTGGCTGGCTGACTAGTTGGCCCTGTGGTAGCTGTGCATGTACACACTTTCCGTTTCATGATGACTTCAGGAAGAGGAGTAAAAAAGAAAGAAAAAAAAGAAAGACTTGAAAGGGGGAGGGGAGGGGCGGGACATTCTTTCCACCCACTATTGAACCCACCTGTTTTTCTCAAGCTTGTTATGCACCTCTCTGGTCCCTGCCCTGCAAACACAGATCAGAGGGCTTAAGGTCACACTCTCTACCAGCATTACAACAGCAACAACAACAACAACAACAAACCAAAAGGGATACTTCAATAAGCAAAACAGTCTCCACAAACGTGCTGGACAATGACAAGGGTTCTTGCAACACAAGTCATCCACCAAGTGACCAAGCATGATAAGGACTCCTTACGTATACATTAACTAGCCAATCTAGCTGAAGCCAAAGCACAGGGGGCTATGTGTACTTTACACCAGGTGAAAAATCTCACTAGCAAGCATCCAAGCAAAAGACTGGCTACACTTGTGAGAGTACAGAGTCTGTGTGTGGTGCTGGGGATATATGGGGGCATCTGGAGCCGGTCTTCCGGCTTCTTCCACACCCTTGACACTTCACTCACCCTCCGGGCCTCTTCTTCCCATCTGCGTGGCGGTTGTCGTCCGGCGGGCTCGCTCTGCCGGCTGTGTTTGCCTGGGCCTGCGGGGAGGCCAGCTGATGGGGCAATGCATGCTGGGATGCTGCCATGATGGTCCCTGGATAGGACTGCAGCAGATGTGGTTGCTGTTGCTGCTGATGTTTGGTGGTGAAGGAAGCCGGGGGCTGGGCCAAAGAGGTGGGCTCGTTGGGCTCAGGCTTGGGCTGAGGAGAGATGAGGACATGCTGGCTGTTGGGGGGGCTTCGGGCATCTTTCCTAGGGGAACCCTGCTGCTGGTGGTGGTGTAGCACGTTAGGGGGGCTGCGTGCTACACTGGGGGTTGGGGAGAGGGCGGTCTGGGGAGCGGGGGCAGAGGACAACACAGGGACGGGGATGACAGCGATGGGCAGTGAGGGAGGGGCCATTTGGGGTGAGAGTGGGGCCAGCCGGCGCTCCTGGCCGCTGGGCTCCTCCACCCAGGTGACGTGGTGGTTGTGGTGGTGATGGTGGTGGTGGTGGTTACTGTTCACCGGAATGGCCTGCGCCGCTACCTCCGTCCTCTTTCTCTGCTCGGCCTCCTGCTCCTGGCGGAGTCGCTCCTTCAGCTCATGCTCCTCTGGAAAGAGAGAGAGAGAGGATGAATTAAGTGATGAAGCACACAGACAGGGGAGATAAAAGGATGAAGCCAGTGGGAGGGAGGGATGGAGGGAGAGAGAGAGAGAGCAGCCAGGAAAAAGGAGGAATCAATGGCAGAGTCAGATGACAGAGTCAGACACCATTTGGTTACTGCACCTTCAGCCAGAAACCATGTAGAAAAGGATGTGTTTTTTCAAGAACAAAAGAAAATGTGATTAAGCACTCTTTGGCATGTGTGCTCCGTGAACACCAGTTGGATGCGAGAGCCATGGACTTCCAACTAAGGGAACCTACAATCAGTGCTTCAAACGCATGCTGCCATGCTGACCTAGATTTCTGCCCAAGCTAAATAAACTGCAAGCTCATTGCATGGAAAATACAGTGTCATTTCGATACAGCCTGCTAAGCATGCTGTGGCCAAACTGATAAAAACCACGGTAACACACACACACACAGACTTTGTTCCATGTTAACCCTCATGTTGACCCGGTGACCCGAGATTGGCTGGCTGTGGTAAATTTAAGTCTTCACAGCACGGCAGCAATTTTGCCATATGTGCTGCCGTGTGACCTTTGACCTCTGACAGGACTTGTTTTTGACACAGATACACAACAACACAAACCACCTCTGAGTATGGACTGCATAGATAATACCTCACACTGATATCAAATGAAGCCTTGGAAAAAAGAACTGTATTGTGAAGAGTGATTAGCTAGAAAAGGGAGACAGACAGACACAGACACACACAACCCCAATTATCCATCGCCTTGTAGAGCACAGCATGTTCACGGTGCGGGGTAAGGTTACTTTAGCGTAGCTTTCATGGAAACTCGACGCTGGTAAACTCTCGCCCACTCCACCACCCCTGCCCCGCTCCTCCTCTTGTCTGGGGCTGCTCCCAACATTGCCTTATGCCACGAGCTCACCAGCAAAGATGCGGCACTGCCACCTGGAAGTCGTCCAATCCTTAAATAGTCAATGAATTATGCAGCTTCTGCTGATCCCAGACCAGCTAGGAGAGGAAAGACTGACTGTCGAAGGAGGAAGAAGTAGGGGGAAAAAAAACACGCTAGGTTTTCACAAAGGGTGAGTTGCAGTGCTCTGCTAAAGCAGCAAGCATGTGAGCAGTCGTGCCATTTTTCTGTGACAGGGGCAGATAAGACAGCAAGACGTTGCCCAGACTGAAAATGCCATTTTTAGAGTGCTCCAAATTGTACAAAAAGAGTGTATGTATGTATGTATGTGTGTGTGTTGAGTATATATATATATATATATATATATATATATAGAGAGAGAGAGAGAGAGAGAGTATATAAACAATTAAATTGGCAGGATTCTGTTGCCGAGACATTTGCAGTAAATCAAAACATAGTGAGCTAATCCTAGTGGGAGAGAAATGTGAGAATGGCCTTGTCTTAAAGCCAGGAGGGGTTGGGCGGCAATCAGGGTATGAAAGGAGCTGTGATTTGATTGTGGAGAGGAGAGAGGGACTTATCAGCGCTCTGGCGGAAAATGACAATTTTTTTGTCCCCTGAGCAGGTTTAATCCAAGTCATATTACGCCGTCAAAGCACTATTCCAGGGAGGAATGGCAGCCTTGAAGCTGCCGTGTTGTCGCGTTCTGTAATTCCGCAGCTAAGCTCCTTGTTTTGGCACTTACTCGGATATATATTTCTAGTGAGCGTAAAGAAGCTTTTCGGCCAGTGGACAATCTCTCACGGAGCACAACAGGGACGGTCTTATCTTAATGACGTGCAACAAATGGACCTTTACAAAGAGCACATGGCCTCCATGTCATGACAGCAGTGTCATTGGTCACAAGTCTCCACCTGGGCCTGGTCACACAAACAACTGTTCACAACAATAGGCCAAAGCATTAAGCACAAAAAGTTACTGTACAATGTTATGCTTTAAACTACCTTCATACACGACAAAACCAGTCACCAGTTATTTCTTCTACGAGCAACTAAGCCAGATTCAAAAATTCATTCTTCCTGGACTACTAAATGCTTCTTTGGGGGGGGGGGCAGCTCATGTCAGCTGTTCCACCAGAATGGGTGTTCTCTGCTGCTGTTGCACACGCCCCACCAGTCCACAGGGGTTGAGGATAAGGGGGGTTGTATGAAGAGGATGTCCAGTTACTATGGAAACAGCAACGTTAGCAATTGCGAAGGCATGAACAGACTCGTTCGACCCCATCAATATGCAAGGCTTTCTTGCAACTTCTAGACAACCCCTCGACCCCTCCACAGACAAATGGATGCAATCTGCTGCTGATAACATGAACAGCTAATCAAGAGAGGACATTGTCTTGCGCCGAAACGAGTGTGTTCGACCACTGCACACTGAGAGCGGTCCAGTTCACCTCAAGGACATTCTGACTACTTTCTTTCACACATGAATAGATGCAAGTTTAATTGTGTCCTGCTCACCCCTCTGTGCTGGGCTACATCAAAGGAGGAAAGAATTGCATCCACTTTGCTGCAGGGAGTTTTAGAAAGTAGAGGGAAAAAATACAAATAAAAAAATCCCACCAGATACACACACATGCGCTCGCGCACTCACGCACACACACATGCGCACACAACACCACTCACCACTGAGGCATCTACTCCAGTGAGTCACTGACTCCAGCAATGACTAAGCAGCTTTTCTCTGCATTGTTCTCTAAACTCCCAAGGATAGGGAGCAAGTAGGGGGATCCTCATTTAGCTGAGGTGAAGAAAAAAGGCCTGAAATGAATAAAAGTTGGATTATGGTTCTGTGTTGACTCAAGGCAAAGGGCCATTTCCTTGACACTGTTGTTTACCTTTTTTTAGTTCTGCGTTGAGTGTGCAACGGCGACACATACGACGCACAACCAAAAATCGGGCAATGTGGGATGAATACCCCTCTCTCATATATAGTGGACAAGTGGAGTCCTACACGGGCATTTTCATTTAGCCTTTGATGTTCCAAGTAATGGACCATGACAAAAAAGGCAGGAAAGATGAGACAAGAATGTAAATGACCCTGCAATAATTCCTGGTCTGATGACCTTGAATGTTCCAGTATAACTAAGTGAGTAAATCAATGACATCACATCTGCAGGCCATGGAACGGAAGCTAGAGAACAGCGCTTAATTATGGCTTGCTCACAGCTGCCTACCGAGGAGGTGATGGGTAACACTCACACCTCTAGTCCCTTCCGGTCACAGGCAGGCAGTCAGGCTGCCGGTGGGAGTGCAGTGTCCTGGCCGCTCAGCTAATGCTAATGAGGAGCAGTGTGACAAGCGCCTCTCTCTGCTTTCCGTCCCAATGCAGAACAGATGTCTGCTGTCAGCCTGCTCTCAACTTGCCCCCAACAGCGCAGAGCACAGAAGAGTGGGGTACAGTGATGCGGTAACAATCGCACAAAAAAAAAACACACACACACACAAGCCACTTAACTAAGCAACACTGACAGCTGACAAAAGGCAGCACTGTTGTCTACAAATACTTCACTTGTCCCAGAGCTTTCCAGCTCTTTTTTTTATTAAATGTACAACACATTTGCATAACTGCACATATAGATACATAAAATCAGAATTTACAGATGATTTAAAGCAACCAATATATTGCCAATATGCCAGAAGTGGTTGCAAATATGGCTGTTGTGAATTTCAAATTTGAACTGCAATCTATAAACACAAAACTCAAAGCAAGTGCTTGGACAACACATCGCACAACACACAAAACAGCTTTACAAGCATGTTTAGGCCTACCTTCTGAAAAACCATTAACTGCCCTTCACTATCTAACTAAATCCACTTCCTCATTAACCACACACTCAGAAATCACCACGTCATATTTCCAATTGTATAAATACATAATCAACAAGCAATTTAGAGCAGTACAGTGACAATATACTTGTCCTATAAAAAAGTATACATTAGCAATTGCATTTTTTTCACAACAAGCAAAACATCACCAAAGAACACGATGCATTAGCTGGAATTATATAACACTTTCGCTTATGGAGGTGGGGGCCGGGAGGTGGGAGCTTTTACTGTCCTACATTCTTTCTTGTCGTGACCCGCACCAATGAGCGTGGCAAAAACATTTCCGCCTAATGGGAGTGACGGGGTGGGGAGAGATGTAGATACAGCTACTGCTCTAAAAATGCAAGTTCAGCTTAGCTTCGTCTGATAAGGTAATGGGTTGCGTGTTTGCAACTTAACGATACAGAGTTGCTTAAGTTACATTGTTGCATACAGGCAGCGGGTAGAACAGTGAAATAACGCAAGCCTGTCGTGCTGCCGTGCACATGGTGAAAAGGGGTGGGCATTGTACACGCGGTTTCGACTGAGGGGCGGAGACAGACGGGACACGTCGTTAACAGCCAACAGCTAGAATGTAGCAAACAAGCACGCGCCAGTTCGGCTCGCCGCAGTAATAAGGAAATCCCAACAATATTTAATCTCGTCAAGACACGATATTTTCGTGTGTATATCTAATGCACACAGAAGGCACATGATAACTGATAATTACTTTTAAAATGGAAGAATTAACCCTACAGGAAAGTCTACTAATACTCAGTGTAATGTGATACCCAGAGATGTCAGGTCATTATGTAAAAACACTCGGACAAAGCCACCGCCCAAGGCATAGGCAGGTCTATGCTGAGTAACATTACTTGTTTATGAGTAAGATTGACCTACAAATGAAACCATCATAAAACTTTACTGGAGACAATTACCAAAAACTGTATGTTAGGAGTTACCGATAATACTGATAACACTGATAAAACGCAATAACTGCCCCGAGTGTAAATGGTCCCGAAACTAAAGGTTAACGTTAGCATAGCGCTTTAACGCGAAAGTAATTATCAGAAGTGCTCATCTCATGCAACCCACACTACTTGGTGCATAACTATTTGCCGCATATTCCTACGCAATGCCAGTGAATTTTCCCTCAAAATAGTCGACTCTTGATAAACGTTCTTTCATTTAGTAACCTACTACATTATCCCAACAGGAATAACCTGATTTATGCAAATGTATAGCCTCAAGCTACGGTAGCCTCTGGCAAGAACCGTCTTCATTCCAGTTAATGTTGTCACATTCAACACTTTACAAAACCGTTCCGCTCTATTTTGAATAATACTGAAAAGATTCATGTTATACTTGCATGTGCATAAACGGCATAACATTATCAAAATATAAGCATTGCCTGCTGTATCTACAACCACTGCAGATCCAGGTTTTCACATGAAGGTACCTACTGCTGATAACGGTAACACTTGCTATGCTCTTTTTTCCAACACCCCAAAATTTAACATCCCCTTACCACGTGTTTTCTGTTGTTGCTGGGCTTGCAATTCCAAGAACTTTGCTGCTTCTAACAGTGTCTCGATGCTCATGTCTGGCACGTAACAATTTTACTCCAAATGATAAAGAAAATATTAGATAAAGGGGCACTTCAGACTTCCCCGCGGGATCCACCAGACGCGCCAAAAACATAAAAAAGAAAGAATCGTGGCTGGATCCCACTCGTACAAACTCTTTCCACTCTCGCAGAGGAGTTGCAACAAGATGGCGGTGACGAGCGTAAGCATAAAACACAACAGGCACACAGCGGATGTTAGGATCCGCCCATATTCCATAACCACACCCACCACACGAAACGTCTTTAAAACTCGGACTAGACGACAGTACCTAAAATATCATACTAATGAGGACCCAGTGTACATCGGAAACAAACAGAAGAATATATTTACTAGTGAAATACATAAAACGTATGTGCATGACTTCAAGTTGACAAGACTGTGTCATCTGTACGTGCCTGTCCAGCTAGTGAGGGATGGGGAGGAGCGGTGTCGATTCACTCCATGTTTTGTGGGAGGTTGGCTCATATATCAGAGTGATTATAATACACCACCGTCAGCTGGCCTATCAGCACGAAGAACAACAAGGCATGGTACGAACACACATGGCTTCCCGCTCACTGTAGCTGGCAAGATTATGGGGAAGTATAGCGGTGCATTGCAGTAAATTGTATTTTTAAAGTTTGTGATATTGACAATTTGCTTGCAGTATAATATTATGATACTGACCACAATGCTTACAGTAATAATAACGAACAGATACAAACTAAGGCGTATTTATATCAAACGCCCCGTTGTAGCGGAGCTGATTTGGTATGCCGAGAGATAAAAATATCAAACTGTTCAGCCAATAGGGAGACTACAACACTGAGGCTGGGATGGTACAATGCGACGGGCGTGTTTGGGCGTTTGTTCAGCGCCTGAGGGCCGAAGACACGAGGAGCAAGCAGCGAATATTTTATTACCGCTCATATTTCTTTAAAGAGAAAGAGAACATGATGCAGTTTTTACCCTATTAACGAGACGGGTCTACGTCTTTTTCGTTTGTCGTTTTAAACCTTAAAACCTATTTGTCTTCATTCATTAACATTGTCTACTTAAGAAATTAACTCAATAACATCCAGCTCCAAGAGCTGCTCTGACTCCTGCACTGAACTTGCAGCAACCCACCCAACATTGAACATGAATTTGAGATATTTGCGTTGGGACCAATTACAATTATTACAAATCTTGGCCTGGCTATGATGGACTTACGTACTATAGGTGAAATGTGACATGCCCATGTCTCCATGGAAACCTACTGAGGAATGATTATGCATCATTAATACTCCCATACAATCTTGTTTAAGGAGTGAGCAGTGACTTGCAGTGTGCCTAATTTACAATCACAACTACATACCATCCCAAATGATATTAAGCACAAAAAACAGTTCTTGTGCAGTTCAAATATTCTGGGGCCCAAGCAAGTTTCACACTTCACAATAAGATAATATATATTTAAAATATAAGCCTAACAGATAATGATCCAAGAGGATGACATTAATGACTGAAGACTGAAACTGTTTTAGAAACCAATGATGCTCAAACAAACAATATCTTATACATAAACAACAAGTGGGAGACAGAGAAAAGGAGAGAGAAATGCGGGTGTTAATATTTAGGTAGTTGTAAAATCCAGTCACATGCTTCTCACAGGTCTAGGAAGTGTTGAAAAACTCATCAGCAGGCAAAACCACAAGCCGTGTGACAGCTCCAAGGAGGAAGTGGAGTTGTGTGTGCTCTCGGGCACAGGGCACGGCTGCACATGACTGTCAGCACAGAGTGAACGTGGGAGGAGGGTAAGAGGGAGGAAGAGCAAATGCACAGGCGTGCACATATGTGAACACGTGCACACACACACACACACACACACACACACACACACACACACACACACAAGAAATGAGTAAGCAGAAGTACGGGAGCTGTGACTGGAGGGGAGGAGGGGGTCTGACTTTCCTGTTATTTTCAATAAGACGGCACAGGATGTGTACCTCGACCAGCTTCCTGTGACAAAACACTCGAGTGCGCTGCATTCCAGGCACAGGAAATACAGCAAAAACTCCTCCAGCATTTACTAGAAAAATGAAAATGGGTTAGTACTGCATAGGAGCTACTGGAATGACCCACTGTTCCATGTGGCAGTTGTAGAGGGCAGTTGGAAACTAGATTCCCCCTAGTGGTAGAAAGAGGAAATTCTAAATATTACCATTAGCATTTTACCTGAAGGCATCACCATCACAGATTGTGAGGGTGGAAATTGTAAACAAGAGTATGCTCTTAATTCTTTACTCACTTCACATTTAAGTCTATGCTATGTCATTAAAAACACACACACATACTAATTCTAATGGGAAAAAGTAAACGTGATATCATTTATTTAATTAAAAAATCATTTATTTGAAAATGAAACTTTCAAATGGATTTCAAACACAATATATGATCAGTCACTAAGAAAAATCCAAGGGTTCTAATTTAGTCCCAACACGAGGCTGGTGTATTTGTAAGACAAGTGTCTACAGAGTTGAGGAGGGAGGCAGTGCTTGGTAGAGCCCCCTTCCCCATCACAGAGGGCAGGCTGCAGTGCGGAGGAGGGTGTTCTTCAGGCAGGTGCACAGCTGGTTCATCAGATCCTTGTTATGGCCCTCCACCCAGTGCATCTCCACCAGCACATCTGCCCCCTGGGTCTTTACGTTCAGCAAGCTCTTCAACAGGAAGCTCTGCACCCGGCCGGGACTCTGGGGCTGGGGGGCTGCTGCTGCTTCTGCTTCTGCTTCCTTTAGGCCAGGGACAGCTTGTGGTTCCACATCCTGTGTGGAGTGGCTGACCTCCAGCGTGACGGGTGCCTCTTCCTGTGTGCTGGGAGACTCCATGCTGATGTCCAGCGGCCCCTGCTCCCCCACCTTGCCTGCCTGGGCTCCAGTGTTGTGGTTGCTGCTTCCCTGCTCACCCTCTGGGGTTGACTGAGACACATCCACTGAGGGCTGAGACATTTCCTTGTTCTCCGTCACGTGGGCCGCTGTAGATCCCATTTCAGAGCCCTGAGCCACTGCCAGGGGTACGGGGTCACCAGGGGAGAGAGTCTGCTTCTGCCGGTTGTGTTCCCGCCGCTTCTGCCGTGTGTGGACCCAAGTGTTCTCCACGGCCGTCAGGAAGAGACTGAGCTCGGCCTCACCGCTGGGAACACGCTTGTGAAGAATCTGCCGAGAGCCGAGAGAGAGAAGCATTACAACAAGCCTCTGCCTCTCAAAACATGTGAAACGCATGAGCTTACACTTAATGATACTTGACATACATTTTGTAATAACTGTAGGTTACAAATCACACTTTCCTGTACTCTTATCCTGTTCAGAACCATTAATGTGTCATGGATTTATATCTTTACTGCAGTAAAAAATGCATGAGACAGATTTCACTCCACATCCTAAAGTGGTTTTCACTGTATTTATACTGAGCTCATTATAGCCAGTATTACCAGCAGTAAACTGGAATGTCTTGAGTAAGAGTGTGGGTGTTGGTATCGTACCCGCAGGTCTGTGAGAGTCTTCTCCATCCAGACAGTGACTGTGTGCACATCACTGCTCTCCAAACAGGCTCCGGAAGAGGAAGATGATGTGATAGAGGAGGAGGAGGAGGAGGAGGAGGAGGGCAAGGAGGAGGCTTTGATCTGAAGCTCTCGGACTGTGGGCTGCAGAATGGTGAAGGCCAATGGCTTGCGGGCCTTCTCCATCTTGCGCTTCTTACTCGGGGGAGACTAGGCCACAGGCAAAAAGAGGAGGAGGAGGAAGATATCATTAGACATTCAGATTACAGAGCTTGAGGCCAAAACACAAACACCACCACTGTCCTAAAATAACACTCCAGACAGACTGCTGTTAAATGGCGCTCATAATAGTAGTATTGTTTACTTTGTTCATTATTTTCTTCTGGTGGTGAATGCTGAAATACCTCATTAACCTAAACCTCAACCACCGTCTTCACAACACTTTTATTAGGGTTTATTTAACATTCAACATATTCATATTAATTTAAAAAGTTACTTGGTCGCCACAAGGGGGCAGCAACACACAAGTGAATGGTCCCCAGTTTCATCAACCCTTGACCTTGTCCTATGAGAAAGCAAAAACACCCACTCCCCTATTTTCGTCGCAGAGCACAGAAAAGCAACCAGCAGGATTCTGGCTTCCTTGAGCCAAAACCCCACTGTTATTTCTCACCACACATCTCTTTAAACACTTTATGGCCGTCTTTGAGAATTAATGGGAGATTTATGAGAATATTTAGAAGTCGTCCGCAAACAAGGCCAAAGCCACTGGGACACTGGAGGAGGATAACATTCAGTTACCCTTCAGGGGGTAAGAGGACTGTTGTTGCAGCTTTGGCACAAGAGCTGAGGCACCCGCATAGTCCACATTCCACACATATCCAGGGCCCTCTCACAAGTCACTCTGACACACTGGCACAGGCACGTACACACACACACACACACAAAAGCCATAAACCATGACCAACATCCCCAACCAACCTTGTCTCGGACTAAAAGTCCATCCTCTGGTTTGACCTCAGGAATACTCAAACATGCCACAGACTGAGAGTGGTTCTTAGAATGGAGAACTTTACACTCACAGAAATGTACACTCACACTCACTTACACTCACACACACAGACAAACACACACATGCACACACGCACACACACACACACACACACAACCAAACAAGCATGACAAGACAGCAAAGCTATTTATCAGACAAGTGAGCTGAAACGATCTCAACCAAAACAACGACGATGGAGACAAGGTGATAAGAACATGTGGTGAACCAGTGGAGGCAGAGGCTGAGGCACAGAAAAAAAACAAGAAGGAGGGAAAGACAAAAAGAGAAAGAGTGAAAGAGTGAAGTATAGAGAAAGACGGGACTCTGAGGAAGATGTAATCTCATTTGTTGTAAGTCATTTGTTCTGCACCTTAAATAAAAAAAAGCTAAAAATTAGGAAGACATCTGTGCTGCACTGGCATTCTTTTTATTTTTATAGAGAAAGATAGATTGTGAGAAGGTCTGAGAGAAAGACAGAGAGAGAGAGAGAAATGGGAGAAAGGGGTAGAGAGAGTTAAAGGGTGAAAAAATGAGAGACAGGGTGTGAAGGCTGGAAGGGAAAGGAAAACAGTCATGTCTTCCCATCTCTGCCTTTTTTCCCCCAAAGGCCAAGACATGTCATTGGCTGAGTCACTGGCAGCATTATGCAGAACTGGAGAGCAAGTGCCAGAGATGAGTAAGAGAGGAGGAGAGGAAAGAGAGAGAGAGAGAGAGAGAGAGAGAGAGAGAAGGGGGGAAGAGGGATTGTCTTAAAGGTATCGCTCTCTGGCTAAGTCTCATGAGTGGCTGGTCTCCAGGTCTAAGAGATTGCCGAACAGCCTGCAGCATGAGTCCCTATGACAAGCACACATAATCAGACACAGACAAGCTAAAGTCTAAAACCCAGTGCAGGTTCTCCAATGACTCCCATCCCCACTCAGCCACAGCTGCCACACCCAAAGTTTACACTGCCAGCCAGAAACACAACAAGAATGCACGCAGTAGTTTAAGTATATAGTAGTGTTAAGTGTAGTTTGAGTACATATGTCTTCAAGTATATGTGTGTGTGTGTGTGAGATTCACTAAAAGGACCATAACCACTCTCATTAACCCTCTGGCCCATCCCTCGCTTTTTCCCCCTCCCTCTTTCTGTCTTCCTTGCTCTCTCTCTCTCTTCACTAACTCAGTGCTGTGAGTGACCCAGCCAGCATCCGCTGCTCTAACTAAATGAGCCCCAGCGTTCAGACGCCTCACGTCACGTCACACTAATCACATTACAGCAGAGACTGCTCAGCTAATCCGCCATCAATCAGCAGAGCTCTGCTCTGAGGAGAGTGCTCTGCCTTTGGTCAGACACACACACACACACACACACACACACACACACACAGAGAGAGACACCCTAACCACTAACCATCTTAAAAAAATACCCAATTCCAGTTTAAAACATTTTGCTTTCCTAGAGATTTCCCATTAAAGTTTGCTAACAATCTAACTATCTGGCCAACCACATGCTAAATTATATCATCATGGTGTCATTCTACGAAGCAGCACAAGGGGGCCCTATTCCATGACTTTTCCAAGCTACACACCCCTGCAATGACATTGGTGTTCATTCGGTGCGGCGACATGTCCTTCATCCCGACGCCTTAATGCAGAGAGACTGTACAGCACGTGTGGTGATATTGTAGGGATATCAGCAGAGGAACAGACAGGGGAGTGCATTTCTGCTGAGGCGAGACATAATGGCCTCATTTTCATCAATGATGCTCTGAGTGAGTGTGAAGTGAAATTACTTCTGCTCTCTTCTTATGGCCAAATGATTTCCATGTTTAATTTGTCTGACTAATAAGGGGGCCGCAGAGGCTGCCTCTTTTGATTTTCTTTGTGTTTCTCAAAGACAGACAGACATACACACACACACACACACACAGAACCATGCGTGTGCACACACAATCCCCCCCAACCCTCCAATCAAAAAGCCTTCTGCTCAAAGTAAGGGGGGAAAAAAACTGAGGGAAAAAGGGAAAAAAAATCAATAAAATCCATCAGGCTGGCCTGTCTGAGCACAGCACATCCTAAACACAGAGTTGTGTTCTCATGCACACTGACACATACACATACACACACATTGCCAAGCGGACAAACGCTGCATGAACGCACACACTAATTAACTTGCATGCACACACACGCACACACACAAATACACAGACTCGTAAACACACTCGTACAATCAAGTCTCTTTATCAGGGAACTGCTCTTAGCCCCTCCTCTACAGTACAGTAATTCACTCTGCTCTCTCTCGCTCATTTTATCCTTTCTTTCTCCCTTCTTCCATCTTTTTCCATCCTTCCTTCCTCTATATCCCTCCTTCCTTTCTCTTTGCCTCCCTCCCTCCCTCCTCTCTCCCTGCTGGTCAGGGATGGTCCATTATTTATCTGACACACTTATCCCTGCCTCATCTCTGCTGCAGCTCAGGCAGGGTGTGCTGTGTGCCGTGGTGACAAGAGCTCCAGACAAAAGCTGGGGCTCCGGTGAGATGACAGCGGCGCCCCGGCGACACAATGCACATTACGATCCATACCATGCTATCAGCTCTGCCCTTGCCCCACTTTTCAAACCCAGTTAGGGGGGCCGAGCCTCCCTACACCACCACCACAACCCCCCCCCAACCACCACCACCTCCCTCAAACACTACACTTAGTAAGAGACTGGGGGCGGGGGGAAAAAAGTAATGGAGAAGTATGGTATGGCCTGATAAAATAAGGTCATTATTCAATTATCAAGCACGATTGGTATGCGTGAGATAACTATTTAACCTTGGGGTTTGTGACAGGAAGGCTTCTTTGACCCCACTTCGACCCCCCACACACACCCCTCACCCCCTCTAAATCCTTGTCCAGGCTTGTCTGGCTTGCATGGTGACCCCTCCCCAGACTTCAACAGACCATCTGGGCCGCATAGCAGACGAGCGCTGGACTTCTGAGCAGCATGCCTGCACATCAGATGACACGTCCAAGAGCCTCTCATCTCTTCTGGTCCTTCACGTCTTTGTGTTGTCTCTGTATCTCTGCACATCTCTACAAATCCAGCCTTTCCGTTCAGCCATGTCTCCCTCTTTGTGACACCTGCACAAAAGCCTCCATCGTCTCCTATAGACCACTCTTTCTTTCATTATCTTTCATTATCTTTCACTCTTTTCACTTTTTTTTCTTTCTTTCTGTCTTTCATTGGTTTCTTTCTTTCACTTGTTCACCCCCTTTTATAATGAAGGAGATCTGATTCAGGAGTGGGCCTCTCGCGGCCTCCCCTGCTGTAAGTTTTCATGTCCGAGTAAAAGATCGAGCTGTCAGACAGACTGATCTGGCTTCCATGCTGCCCGCTAATGGGCTGTAGCCTGGGATTCACACACCCTCTGACTGGGGTAGCCGAGCAGGACAGAACAGTTTGTGTGTGTGTGTGTGTGTGTTTGTGGGGAGGGGGCTACAAATGGAGGGAGGGAGAGAGAGGGAGAGAGAGAGAGAGAAAGGGTGTAGGTTGGGGGATGGAGGGAGGAAAGGAGGGAAAAAAAAGAGAGAGGGAGTGAGATGAATGTATACACAGCACAAAAGCAGGTGAAAGAAAAGAATGAGATGAATGGAGGGAGGTGAGAGGAGAAAGAGAGAGAGAAAGAAAAAGAGAAAGGGGGGGGGGCAGAGGCAGGGAAGAAGAGAGGGAGGTGTGTTGCTTGTGGTGTGTGTAGACACAGGTGTGCAGCCCCTATCCAAGCAGGGCTTTCAGGCCGAACCACGGCCGCTGGCGAGCCACACAGGAGCAGCGGTGGCTGGGTCAGGAAGAGTGGAAGAGAAGGGTGGGAACATGGAGAGAGGGGTGTGTGGGTAGAGGGGCTGATAGAAATGGCAGAAATGTAGGCCAATCTTTCTGCTCAAGTGCCTTCAAGGGTGTGCGAGGGGGGTAAGAGACATCTGGGGCTGTGAAGAGCTCTTCGGAGGGCCCTCTCCACAATCCTCCACACACGCCACCCCTCTTTCCACACAGACACACCCCAGAGCTCTACCCATCAACCCCTTTTTTTCTTTTCCTCCGCTGTCGCATTCTTTTTTCCTCCTCCACTTCTTCTTCCACTACTTCTATCCTGAGAGGCTTTTGGCTCTGCTCTGTGCTCCACCCCGGCAACTGTTACCAGGGTTACGGCGAATTAGGAAATGCAAACTCCACACCCGAGCACCCTGGAAGAGGGTCTAAGTGTACCAAATGGAAAGGGCTTGGGGGAATGCATTATTAACACAGGGGAGTGGGCAGGGGGGCATCTACATATTCAGCAGGTGGGGTTTCCACGGCTGAACTGGGAACAGCCTGGAAGAGCCTGAGGCAGAGTTGGACTGCATCACATATGCATGTCTCTGCTACTGTTCTACCACCCTGACCCCCACTGTGACCTTTAGAGTCCTTGGTGGCATCCTACAAGAAGCTGCTCTTGCTGTTTGCATCACCACACTCTTCAAAGAAGATGTTATGTTTTGGAGTTTAGGCATATTGAGGACTAGAATATTTCTAATTCTATTTTAAATCAAAGTGCATTCCAGTGGTGCATTTGTAGAGTTGTTGTTGTCTTGTGATGTTACAGTGGCAAATAAAAAGGGGAACTGCAGATGTTTCTAGTCATCACCCTGTTTGTCACACAGATTGTTCTAGGATGGTGGTACTGTGGTTTTTGTCTCTAACACTGTGGTCCTGATAGGAATTTCTACGAAAGGCTTCTTCATGATCATGAAGCGAGTACATAAAGCTTACCGGTACAGACACGTTGTCGTAGAAACTCCATGCCAGAGCCCAGCGCATGGTGCGTCCCTGACAGAACTCAGTGTGGGTCACTTTGGGCACCTGCAGGAAAAACATAGACCCACATAAACAGAGGGCAGTGCAGGCAGAGCAGCTCCACTGACCTACATATGCAGAGAAAAAAAAACAAACCACAAAAAAAGACAAGCCAGACGTGCTGCATAGCCCAGACACAACAACAAAGGACAACATCGCTCTCTTAAGTGCTGGAGTTTCACAGTTAACAGTGAATCAATTCGTCATAGTTTGGATTTTGGACTGGTTCACTCACAACAGACCAACACATCAACAGACCAAAACGTCTGTCGAAATAATCTGTCGGTCGTGGTCTAATTTTACTTCAGCTACGCAAGGCTGTTATTGTTAAACTGCTATTTTTGCATGCTAGAAATAACAGTGTGCCTAGGAACATTCCACAAAAGAAACATGTCATGCATAAACATTGGTGATATGAAAACATTGCCCACTTGTGAACATATGTCTGGCAAATGCCGCAGTCCTGAGAGATGTCTTTACAGTTGAATTACTTCCATATGACACACGTACAGGCATGTGAACCCCTGACATACATACACATGCAGCTGCTAGATTAATGAATTAGCTAAACTTTCACAGTATACATACAAGGGTGGGAGCCAACTTGAGATTTGATATAGAAACACAATTACAAAGCACAGATCTGTTTAAATGAAACATGAAAACAGATTTAAAGGGAAGGGAATAAGAGGTCAGCTTGCAGGCATGTTGAAGTATTCAAGGAATGTGCTGGGCCCTCAACTGACGAATGCTCTCATGTTTAAGATAAAAGCATACAGAAAAATGGAGAGAGAGAGAGAGAGAGAGAGAGAGAGGGAGGGAGTAAAGGGAAAAGAGAAGAGAGAAAGCATGGCAGTACTGCATTAGCATATTAATTACACTATCATTACATAGACGCACACAGAAGAACCGGAGGGAACACCCTTGCTTTATTTAAACAAATACAATAAAATAAAACCTCTCACTGGAAGTTAGCCAGTGAAGCACTTTCTTTGATCAAACGTGACAGGATTTCTGACACCTCATGATTAGAAGAGAGTGAGTGTGTGCTTGTTGTTGAGTGTGTTTGTTTTTCTTTTTTGTGTGTGTGTGTGTGTGTGTGGGGGGGATCTAGTCTGCTCAGCGAGATGTCTGGCCTGTGAGGAGACAGCTGATTGACAAGGGACTAATAACTTGTGAGCTCTGCCGGTATCGCTCATTTACAGCTATCAGTAGCTTTGGCAACACCCAGGGCACCCGATTCTGTATGTGTGTGTGTGTGTCTGTCTATGTACATGGCTGTTCCACCCTTGTGGCTAAAGGACCGTGTCCAGTTTGAGAGAAGCTAATCAGCTCTGATGAACCCCTCAATTTCTCCTGCCTTTTAAGGGGCTCCATTTATGCAATCTACCAGCTCATGTGCATTCCGTAATGCAATTAGACACAAATTTGGTGCCATTAACCTGCAATCTGCTCTGTGTACCCCCTATATTCTATTAACCCCCCACCCCGGCACTGATACTGAGACAATCCTAAGCCTCCTCCAGCAGCCACCAGGTCTGGTTTCTCGATTCCCTCATCTGATATGTTTGCATTTTTAACAATGAAACAGGTTGGCCATTTTGTTTGTGAGCATTTCCCAAATGAAAGTGAATGCAAGTCTATGTACATTTAGGCTGCAGATAGAAAGTGGATTTTGCAGTGAGAGGCATATTATTTCTGTTGATTTATATAAGCAGTAAGCAGTGCAGATTGTCCGTCTGTCCTCCCTGAGTGGAGCAAATCAAAGCAGAGTGGAAAATCCACGCACATGTACACGGACACGAATCACAGGAGAGTTTGCAAATATACTCCAAACTTTTTTTAAATATAATTTTTTTACATTCCTAGCAATAAATTATATCATAATCTTTTATTTTTTCAGTTTGTAAGATCAAAATGAAGGCTATGATAAAAGGAGTTGAACCTGTGGTTGCCTAGCAACGGCAAACAAAATCCGCTACTAAAAAACTAAAAAAAATCTGTTCCTCTTGTTTTTAACTTTTGTCTTTACCAACTCGCGGATTAAAAGTGGAAAGAGGGTGGACACATAACTATAGTCTGGAAGGTGCAGCATGGCTGTGCACTTGAGTGATGTGTGTATCTTGTATTTTGGTTAGGTGCAGTTCTCAGTGTTTGTATGCAGTGAGTCAATATACACTGTGTGTGTGTCTCAAGTACTGCACTACGTGCAGGTGTGCAAAGAGGGAGGTGCGCTGTGCAGTGTGTTTGGGTGTGTCCTGTGTGTGTATCCGAGAAGCTCTGTGATGTGGTCTTGGCGCTAACCATACTCACCCCTTGTTTTCGCAACTCCTCCTTCAGCGGTGCCAGACTGCACTTCTTTCCCAGCATGCAACTGTACCACCTGCAAGACAGAACCCAGCAGAGCTCCGTCAGAGCGCTGGCCCGCACCTCAAATGGGCCGCGGGGCACCACCGACCCAGTAGATCACTCTGCCTCCATCACACCCCTCCAACCGCCCAAACAAGCCCCACAGGGTGCCGCTGAGCGCCCAAGGTGAGGGGGCAAAGCTGCATTTATTTAATTAATTAATTAAGACTTGCTGAGGTGGGATAGGGAGGAAAACTGGGGGGAGTGCATAAAGCTGCATCGAAGAAAGAGCTTTGAAGTCCCGCAGAGGGGGGAGACAAAAATCAATTTTTATCCTTGCCGATTAAAAATTATGAGCTCCCCTCAATCAATAGCAAAAGCCTCGGCGACAGGCAGGAAGAAAACAGCTTTCCAAGCACGGCAGGAGGAAAGACGAGGTGAGAGTACTTACTGGAAATGTGACCAATTTACTGGCTTCTAACTAAAAACTATGAAACACAAACACATTTGTCCTTAGTTTTATCTTTTAAAGAGGAAAGTGGGTTGTGTCATCTGAGAATAAAGAATACAGAATCAATGCCTTTGCAAAATGGGGAGAGACAGACAGTGTGTGTGTCTGTGTGTGCATGTGTGTCTATGCATGAGATGAGATCTTGGTACTTGATACACTTTTCTAACATTTCTTGTAATTGAATTATTCAAGTTACTGGAGTAATCGTTTCAGCCCTACTAAATATATTTACTATATTTAGTCCTTCTCCCTCTGTAAATACACAGGCTGATGCATATTTCACTGCAGACAATTCAATTCAGGTTCTGGCTTTTTTGACTAAAGCTGTACTGAGTGAGTGTTTTGTTCATAAATTTGCCCCAGTCTGTTTTCAAAGCGAGATGAGGCAGCGAACCTGCCCCTCCCAGCCGCCATCAGTGCCATTAGCTCCTTGTGCAGCGCCACCACCATCACCACAGCCTAACAGAGGGCACAGCATGCAGGTCTCTGGGGGCAGACATGGCAGAGGAGGAAAGGAGAGGGGCACGGGGGGTGAAAGTGGGGTGGTTGTGGGGTGGACAGAAAGAGCCAGAGGGGAATGGCTGGGGTGGGAGTTTGGGCGGAAGAGTCTCATTTCATTTTACGGCATCAAATATTAAAGAGTCCTAATATCCACAGATGTTATCCACTATGTCATGCAGATTGAAGCTAAACAGTCACCATGCTTGACAGCTTCCCCTGATAAGGGAATTTTTTAATATTTATCATTTTGGGCCACATATACGCAATCTCTCTGAACCAGAATCTTGCCTATACTGGAAATGAATTTGAGTTACAATATTAGTATTGCAGCTCTGCTGGCACAGGCGGTGTTGAAAGCATATGTTTGTGTGTGTGTGTGTGTGTGTGTGTGTGTGTGTGTTTGGTGGGTGAAGGGGAAGCGCCCTGCCCAAGTCTGGAGCTAATTGCAGCCCTGTGTTGCTCAGCGCTGGAGAGGAAGCGGAATCTCAGTGGGCCAATCAGAGGGGCTCTTGGCTGCATCCATGGGCACCTGGCGTAGCAGCTCATTACACCCCCCCCACCCCCTGCAACACACACACAGCCCTCTCCTCCCTCCAGAGCCCAAAACACACAGTGGGGAAAGAGAAAGACAGAGATGGGGAAAACGACAGAAAGAGTCTCCCCTGTGAAAGCTTTTCATTTATCTGTACAAACAGACAGCATACTTACAGCACACTTACAGAGAAATACATGCGCATGCACCCACACACACACACACATAGAGTTCTACCCAAACATTTACACAGATTCTCACAAAAATACACTTAAAAACAAATATGGTCATCCAGATCACTGCAGACACCTACCTTACTTTATGACTTTTGCATGTATGCATAAACATACATGTCCACTTTCACTGTGTCACTGTGCCATCCACACTTACACCCACTCACAGGGTCCCAATGGGGTGCTCAGGTGTGGCGTCTGTAATCAGCCATAACGGCACCCCTCTGCCCCCCTCTACACCCCCATGCCACACTCCCCTAATCTCCGTCTCACCAAACTGCTCTGCTGACAGCCCTCACATGAGGCATGTGTGTGTGTGTGTGTGTATGCTAACACACACACACACAAAGCACTCATTTCACAACCACACTCAAAAACTCACACTGCCACTTCCATCTCATGCACACTTCCACTATCTCCTCAACCTCTTCAATTACACTCGTATTTCAACTCAAACGCAAACACACACAAAGCCGTCAACCATATCGTTGTGCACACGCACCAATAGCCTCAATTTCCAGAAACACACATTCAAATGCCTCTGACACACACAAAGACATGAACACGTGTATACACACACACATGCACAAAGCCTTTTCCGTCGGGGTATGCTGCTACAGTCATGGGTAACTGTTTGTGTGCCAATTAATTAAACAAACTTGGGGTGACACATTCATCCCAGCATCCATCTGCCCCTGTTCCTCACACCCCGTTTAATTAAGACTGCAGAAGGCCAGCTAGTCTCTAACACCTCTCATACACACACACATGCAGCAGGAAAGGTGAAAACACCACACACAATGCTGTGATTAAAAATGAAAGAGAGAAAGGTCAAGGAGAAAAACAATAAATGTGAATTTAAAATGGGACCAAGCCTCAGACTGAATCATCATCTCTAACAAGAACAAAAAGAAGCGAACTCTTCTTTCGGCACTTTTCTGCTCTGTGGGTCATGACGATTGCTGACCTTAATTTCCAACTCAGGAGTCAACAAGAGCAGGCAGGCAGGCAGGCAGGTGGGCGTGAGTAATTCACACAAATCCAGACTTCAATGAGCGTGAGCTGAGAGATGATGCATCAGCGGTGCATGTTTAGTGAAGCAGCTGTGACTCTCTGTGTGCTTGTGTGTGTGTGTGTGTGTTTGGGTGGCGTCTCCTCACCTGAGCCTCTTCTTGAGCTGCAGACTATCGTGGATGATCCTCTTGACGAACTCCAGCTCGCCGCCCTCTGCCATGATCTCCGTCTCGCCCCCCGTGTTCACAGAGCTGGGTGGGGGGCGCCGCGCATTCCTGGAGTTCACACCCTGAACAAGGAGACAGGGCAAGAGGAGGGGGTGTAAGGAGTGAGACAGAGAGAGAGAGAGAGAGAGAGAGAAAGAGAGAGACGATGAAGAAAAGATTAAGCTTTGCATGAAATCCAAAAAGGGGAGGAGAAGAAGGAGAGAAGGAGTAATGACAATGTGATGAAATGAAAAGAGGGAAAATGCACCAGCTGTGCAGAAATCCTCTCATAAAATATTCAACCTGGTGTTTCACGCAACATGACACATCTGTCACAATACACATTTGCTAACTTACACAAATATCACACACACACACACACACACACACACACACACACACACACACACACACACACACACACACTTCCACTGTACTTGCAGACAAACCAACAATTGAGAAATGAAGGAGTCCAAACACATCTATATACCTTGGCCTCCAGCTGGTTGGCGAAGAAGGGTGGATTGCACATGCAGAAGTCATAGATAATGGAGGACTCCTCTTTCAAGGCATCCATTAGCAACGTCTTCTGAGGGACCTTCACCACTGCCAGACAAAGAGGGAGACGGCTGCAATCATTTACGCTCTCTGACACACATACATATACATACATCCATTCAGAGTGTGTCTCCACTGAGAGACTGATCTTATTAATGCACATCATAGTAAGGTATATAATTTTGGTCTATTTTAGACTAAGCTGCAACTTTTTACAGTCTATTTTTTGCGTTGTTAGCACCTTGTGCTGGCAGTTGGGAGATCAGCTGGAGCGGACAATTACCTGAGCTCCTAAACACACACACATACACACACACAGACGAACACACACACACACAAACAGCAGGAGCCCGCTCACCTTTGATCAAGTCCGAGAGGTTGTTCTGCTCTACATTCTTGGTGGCATAGTTGAAGCAGATGTCGTCTACCTCAGTGGCCAGGAAGTACCAGCCGTTCATAGTGGCCCCCAGCAGAGGGTAGATGCAGGAGGCCCCCGTACCTGCACAGCAGAAATGGGGATGTAGAGCAAGAACAACAAGGGCCTTGGTTAACAAAAACATGCTGTTACAGTCTTTTCTTTTACTTGATCATTTGGGCGTTTTCACCTTTAATCAGACAGGACTGTAAAATATGACAGGAATTGAGGAAGAGAAAGATGGGCATGGGTCAGGAAATCACAGCAATCACAGCAAACACAGCAACTCCCCCCCCCCCCCAAAAAAAAAATGTTTTAACAAGATGCATTTCTCAGAAGACTAATGGCTTCCGATTAGGATTCTGTTGGTGTGAGATGTCATATCAAACAATCAGCCTTTGACGCTAATTGTTAAAATGACTGTTAGGGTTTTACTGGAACTCAATTCCCCATTTGCAAGCCATTCTATTTTTGCTTATTTTGTGACACAGAGGATTTGACTGTACCTTCAAGTAGGAGAACAAGTAAAAGAGTGCTGTGTGTGTGTGCGTGCGTCTTCGGAGAACAAACGTCGGGTGACAGTGATCTGTGTGTAATGGAATCAGGCTGACCCAGGCTGTCCTGATCACGCCAGCCATTATTTGATCAGCAGTGTCCCTGTGGCAGTGTCCCTGTGACTGGCTCCGTAAATGAGAAAGCCTCACAGGCTTAAGTGGGCCACCCCAGAGCCAACATGGCAGCCTTCGGGGTCAGAGACGAGTGACAGTGGCTGTATGGCAATTCATCATACACATGACAGCCGGCAACCCGGGGTCTCCCGACCAGTGGCCAACCAGCTCCCATGGGTGTGGCTCTCTACACACACACACACACACAAACTTACACACAGATGCTCACAAACATATGCTAACACAATAAGTACACATTTAGCCTTTGGGTTGCTATGCTCAACTAGCCTTTGGGTTGCCATGCACAAACACCCTCAAGCATCTGTGCCTTGTTAGCCTCCTTAATTCAGCTTTGACAGAGAGATGTGAGCTTCCTCTCCCCCCACCCAGCCTTGAGGAACATCTACTCTAAAAGGAGACATGGGTTTAGAGGGAGGACAAAGCACAACTGTGCAACGTATAACTCAGAAATACCCCTGAAATATCAATAGCAACATAGCCATTTATGCTTTTCAAAATAAAGGTCTGGTGTCCAAGTGCCTCCAAAAATTGCATTATTATGTCACATTATGAAAGTTATAACAAAGCAGATGCTTCTTTCAGGGTCAGCCATGAATATTACAGTAAAATTGTAACAGGCCGGAGTATTGAGGATTAAATCAACTGGGGCCTGTCTAATCCCCATCAGTAGTAGCAGGAGCAGTATCAGTGCTGGGGCTCTCTGGCTCACACCATCAGACCACCACCACTACTGTCGCCAGAGGGGCTGATGAAGGTGAATCCCCAGTGACAGTAGTGGTGGTGGTGAGCGAGGGAGTCCATGCAACTAATATTTGCTGGGACTGCGTGGCTAAGATGAGCCTCATATTAAACCCAGTGGGGTGGAGATGGAAAAGAGGAGAGGTGTCAGGCCTGGGGGGTTGGGAATGGAGCTGGAGATGGAGATATGACTGCTGCAGGTGAGATTGAGGGGTGGGGGTGGCAGTGTAATATGATAAGGATGACGGATGGTGGATGGTGGCTAGATGGGTGGGGGTTGCTAAAGCTGGAGCACCAACCAATGTCGATGCCCCTGCGTGGGCCGTCACGGGCGCCCTGGTCGCTGATCAGGTCCTCCACCCAGTGGATGTAGTTGAGGCGAAGCGGCACGGTGGGGATGAGACGCTCCAGAGGGATCTGGATGGTCAGGCCAAAGTCCTCCTTCAGCAGCGTGCAGGTCAGAGCCCGCACAGCCTCAGGGTCCTTAAAGTTCAACCTGCAGGAGAGAAGAAAGGAGGAGAAACAGAGAAAGAGAGAGAGAGAGAGAGGTGCAAGGAGACAAAGAAGCAAAGAGTGTATGAAGAAAGACAGGAAAGGAGGAGAGAGAGACATATGAAATATATGAAAATATCTGAATATATGAAAAAGAAGAAAGACTGAAAAAGGAGAGAAAACAGAAAAGAATGGCAATGACAAAAAAAAGTGTGAACGGCATGACTACAATCATCCATAATCATGTTATCTCCTCCCATTACGCACTTTGCAATGAGGCTTTCTGATTCATCAGTGCCCATCACAGACATGTCTGCAGTGATGGAGAGGCCGAGTGAAGGGCCCCATCAATTTGCACTGCCCTGGTAATAGCTTGCCAAAGACTTCATTATGAACCCCTCACACATACACATACACACACACACACACACACACACACACACACACACACCTCCCTTGCACCCCCCCCTTTCCATTCCTACATCTTTAATGAGTCTGAAAGCCTGGAAGTCATGCTTTTGTGTTGCGAGTGGTAAAGTGCAGGGAGCATAGGTGTAATTAGAACATCTCCATGCATTCACACCTCCATGGATATAACATAACTTCAGTGTGTGCACATGTGTGTATGTGACTGAGACTGTGTCTGTGTGTGTGCATGTCTGGCACCTCCAGATCCACCTAGGTTTGCATGAATGTATATGTGTGTGTGTGTGTGTCTGAATGCATTTACAGTACTATTCCTCTGTCTCTGCACATGAGGTGATTAAAAAAAAATGCAGACAAACCCCAACATGTCCTGTGTGCCTACCCATATTCCCCTGGTGTATGTTCGCTAACAGGAAGACCATCTCAGGCACTACAAGTTTTGATACAGGCAGATTAGTGTAATCCCAACCTGGTGACAGTCTCCTACAATAGGACTAGGTGCACTTCATTATCATATTGTTATCATAAGGAATTAACTAAATAATCTGAAGAATATGCAGGTTATCTTCATCCCCTACACCATCTACACCATCTACAACAACAAGAGCAGCAGAGTACCTCGTGCTTTTGAGGACACTTATCAAGGCCACACACAAGCTTGTCTGCACAATTCACTGCGTGTGAAGTGAACATGACCTTCAGGTGATTTCACCATCCCTCACTGAGCTGAGGCATCTTTTGTCATCTGGGTGCCCATGCAGGGATGGTTGGCTACAGCAGAGAGTGAGGAACTCTCTCTCAGAACTCTCAGGCCAGTTTTAAAGCCCACAGAGCGAGGAGGCGGCAGAGAACCCAAACACAGCCAAGCCCCGTTGTCTCCCCCCGAACAGGAGGGGTGACGACAAGAGAAAGAGAAAAAGAAAAGAGAGGGGTGGAAGAGTGAGAGTGATGGAGTGGAGAGGAACAGAGCGAGAGAGAGGGATGAGGGAGAAAGTGACAAAGAGAGTGAGAGACAGAAAGTGTCAAAGAGAGAGAGAGGGGCAGAGCCAGCTCGTCTGACCCAGATTAGTGGCCATTGTTGGGGCCAGTGGGCCGGGTGGCTCTGTCAGGTCATAATCAATATGCTGGGGAGAAGGTCTGCGGCTGCCGGACCAGCGGCTATTTTTAGCCCCTGATGAGGCTGAGCGCCACTACTGCACATAAGGAGAGATAGAGCGCATCGGCTATCAGCGCACTGTCTCCACGGCAACACCCCCACCCACCCTACATACACAGAGACACAGTAACACACTAACCAATCTTAACTCAACATAGAGGCACGGCCATCTGTATTCACACACACACATACAAAAGCAATGCAGGAAAAACATGCTTACAGAGTATGTTTGTGGTGTGTCTATGTGTGAGTGAGTGTTGAGCAAGAGCGAGTCTACGTTTGTAAGCATAACTGTCTGTGATATGATGAATGATAGCAGCCTGTCATAGATATAAGCTTACCCTGGTGAGACTAGGGAAAGGTGAGTATGATTTTTATCTCATACACTATGCCCTCCAGAGACTGTGGGTCACAGAAACAGCAGCAGCAACAGCAACAGCAGCAGCAGCAGCAGTAGGCAGACAGAAGCATACATGGAAGGGAAGACAAGGGCAGTGAAAGGCAGAAGAGAGGAGGAGGAGGAGGGAGGGAAAGAGAGAGAGAGAGAGAGAGACAGAGACAGAGAAAGAGAGAGGAGGGAAGGGAGGGGAGAGGAGAGGAGAGAAAAGGAGGTGAACCACCACACGCCTCCCCAACTCACCAAGGACATACCAGGTCCATGGAGGAGAAGCTACTTCAGCAGTTTCTCTCTCCCTCAAACACACCACAGCTACTGCTGTTATTCACTCTTCATCACTGGCTGCTCTTACAGAGGGCATGAAGTAAGCAAGGGCACAGCCCAGCACAACCATTCAGAGAGACGGGCAGGCAGCAAGACACACACACACACACACACACACAGGAGGAAAAGAAGTGGAACAAAAAACTCCCCTGCAGCAACACTGAAATGTAGCGCAATTTGGAGTGAGCAAAATCAGTTAACTGGAAAAGCACTTGGAGAGTGCAGACCTCCGCCAAAGTAATACAGGGTAACTGATGCAATACAAATTCCAGGTGGTGTTCCTCCTTGGCAGAGGTAACCAGGATACGGCCAAACATGATATGGCAATAATATATATTTCCCACCTTTTTAAATGTCAGGGAGCAGGACAGGCACATTCTTGTGCTTGCAGGCTTTGCATGTGGCAGATCATTACCATGCACCACAGTATAATTCATCAAAACAAACATAACGAGGCTACTGTGCAGTGACATATTTTAATAGTGTATGGAATAATATACTACTATTGACTGCAGTGCATAAAAAAAAATATTGCATCATCCATGAATCTTTTGGATGTAATGCATCATGTCTTCAGGTGGCATTTGTTATTGCACTTTCATTCAATCACCTCTCCCCTCTCATCGAACCTTCATTCCTCTTTTTCTTTATCTAAATCTCTCCATCACATAATACACCACATCATCTTTCTTCCTCTTTGTCTGTCTGTGTTTCTTTAGCCTTTCATCAGTGTGACATTACATTTTATTTACGGTTCTTTTTTTCCGCCAAAAAACTTCAACCCTATTTTCTGCGGCTTCGTGAGCACGGAAATGTGTAGTCTATTTATTTGGACTACCAGTCATAACACACACTCAAGACACAAAAGACAGGGCTCAAAAAAAAAAAGGGGGGGGGGGGCTGTGAATCCAGTCACTGCCAGTTGGTCTCGAACACACAGCTGCTTCAGTGTACACTCTACAGAGGCATTTAATGCCACATATGATTACAGGAGTACTACAAAGTCTACTTAAAGGGTAATTGCGTCAATTTTTACACTTAAAGCCCTGTTTTCTGATTGTTATGAAGAAATACAATGGTTAAGACTGAATTTTTGACAAATGCCAATTTTGACAAATTGCGGTAGCACCCCCCCTTTCCTAAAATGCATTAAACTTTCATTTGTAAAGACGTGAAACTCACTGAGTGGTCAGTAATGTTCACTGATACGCTGACACAAAAATCGTTGGAGACACAAAATCGTTGCAGAAACAGAAGTCAACATTTCATCAACATTTTTATCTTAACCATTATATTTTATCATAAATGACCAGAAAACTGCTTTAAGTGTTAAAAAAATTAACTTCTCCTTTGACATGATGCATTACCAAGATCGCTACCTGACCACTGTTCATTTCTAGTTTATCAGTATATAAGGTTAGCCTGTATCCTGGAATACAGCTGCTTTCATCTAAGACAAGTCAAATACACTGAAGTTTAAAAGACAATGTAAGAGACGCAAGTTTAAGACATGTTAAAGACAAGTTGGGAAGTACTTAATTACATAGAGCCTGAGACTGACTTAGCTATTCCCTTGCACCTACTGTAGATGATGAGATGCTTGAGAACCACTAGTACAACAGAGAAAAAGTCAGTCTGCCAACCTTGCTTTCTACCATCATTAGTGCAGTGACCTTTACAATGGAAACGTTTTTCTTTATATATATATATATATATATATATATATATATATATATATATATATATATATGTACATATATTCCAGAAACACTCTACTACACACGCAGCAGGGCTTCTCTGTGTGAGCACTTTCATGCTTTTCTTTGTCCATCAATTAAAGTGAGAAGGAACAAAAAAAACCACACACGCTTGTCTTGTGTTACCCTGAGGAGACGTGAGCACAAACTCTCAGACATGTATTGTGCTGCTGCAGTTGCACACTGGAGAGTGATGCAATGGATGGAGCAGAGTGCGCTTCTTGTTCCTGAGAACAAAGCACAAGTCTCCAGCCTTTGGTTCTGGCATCAGGGAGATGAAAGTGGAGCCGACGCTTCTTAAAGCGGGGGAATGAGAGGTGACGGTCTTGGCCGTCAGTCACACTCTGTACTTCTGCTCTACTCAACGCCTCTATTCCTCAGTGACAGTACTGCAATAACACACAATAACCCTCTGAGGGGTTTTGGAAGGAAGGGGGGCTGTTAGTAAAATGTGAAGGCCAGCAATTTTCTATGCAGTCAAATGACATTTTGAAATCTCCAGCCACCAGGCTTCATCATATCATAAAATAGGGCAAATTAAGGTAATAAGGGCATTAATATATCCTGATGTAAGTGTGTGTGTGCGTGGGGGGTCAAACAAAGGAGAGAGGGGGAGAGAGAGAATGAGATAAAGGTAAAAAACGAGAGCAGATGTGATTATTCCTCAGATTTTCAGGCCTCTTTCACTCTCTCTTACTCACTCTTTCACTCTTCACGTCTCTAAAGAACTGATCCGAGTCCACCCCGTAACTCTATGATTATTTCTCTCATTCTTGCCGAAAGCTCTCATCCACGCACAGCGAGGTACGGCCCACATCAATAATGCAGTGAGCCCAGAGCCGGCTGTGGAGATTAATGCATGACTTATTAGCGGCAGAAATCTGCCGAAGAAGAACCGGCAACCAGGAGCTGAGCCAGGGTGTTCGGCAGACGTGAAGAGGAGAAATGTTAAATGTCACTCTGAATTTTTAATTTGGCAGCGGAGTGCACTACTGTTGCTCGCAAGGGGATATGCTGGTCTGAATTGAGTTCGGTCAGGTCGCTGTCAGACAGATTCTGGTGATGGATGTCTCTTGTGCCATTTCTCTCTCTCTCAGTTTCTCTTGCCCCCCTCTCTCAAACATTCTCTCTCTCCCTCTCTACTTTCCTGCTTTTTCCTAATCCCATCTCTCCTCCACTGACATCTGTGCCCCAAATCTTACCCTCTTTTCCATATCTCACTCCTCCACTCCAGCACTGGGTGGGGTGGTGTGAGGTGGGGTGCAGTGTGGGGGAAGACTGGGACTCCCTCTCTCTCATCAGCCCCTCCAGATTACCCACATCCTCCAAATGGCTGCTACTTACACTAAATTTAAGGAAGCTTATCTCCACCAGTTAAGACCACACAGACTAGAAAGGGGGAGGGGAAAAAAAGGAAAGTCTGGCAGTGGAAATATGTTGATTTTTTTTCTTTTTTTTGGGGTGACTTTGGCAAACCTTTCCACTAATCCCTGCGCTAACTTGTTGGAGCAGTTGGTCTTTGTCGTCTTTGTCGCCATTCTGGTGAAAAGAGACTGGTGAAGCTGACGGATGGGCCAGCTGTTTGGGTGTGATGGTGTGGGTGGTGGAGGTGGATGCAGCGTGGGTGTGTGCATTGTCTGTGGAAGGGTCTCCTATTAATTGTGTGCCATATTGGGCACCTGGTGTCTTTTCGGCTGCAGATGCCCAGGCTTGTCTGCAGTTTTTTTTTTTTTCGTAAATATAAACAGCTCAGCCCCCACAATTCGCTGGCTGCCCCAAAACCAACATGCTGACACAGGTAAATGCTCTCGCACCTGCTCAAGACGACAGCATGCTCTGCATTCATCTGCATTTACACAATGTCATTTTCCCCTTCAAACACGGCACAACTGTTGTTGCATCTCAGCAAGACAGGTTTGGCGTGGGCTGTGTGTGTGGGTGTGGGTATGCGAATGTGTGTGTGATGGGAAGGGCATAGGAGAGCATGGAGGAATTCAAATGCTTTCTGAAACAGAAATAAGTTAGAAAGATTTACACACACACACACAAACACACACACATGCCCCATGAGCACACGCGCACACACAAACAAACACAAATAGTATCACACCTCCCTCCTAAACTAAATACAAGGTTTGTCGAAAAAAAAATGAGCAGAACCAAAATGACCAAAAGTGTATGCTGAAGGAACTATACAGCTTTTTTATGAATTTGCTGAGTTTGGGAAGACTTTGTGCTGTTCAGCACACATCTCATAAAGGGAAGCAGGGAATGAGCGGCTGTCCGCAGCTCGGCAGGCCTGTGGATTACTGAGGTGATCTGTGTGAGAGGAGAGCTATGCATTAAACATGAAAGGAGTCGGCGCTGTTTGAGATGGCCAGGGGCACAGGCTTCGCTGTGTGAGCTTAGAATAAGAAAAGGCAGGGAGATAAAGCCAAAAAAGAAAGAGACAAAGAGCTAGAGAGAGAGAGAGAGAGAGAGAAAGGTGAGTGAGATGCACATGAAGGTAAAGAACCAGAGAAGGTGAAGAAAACAAAGACCTGCACAGAAAGACAAACACAGAAAGACTTAAAAGGAAAAAAGTCAAGCTATGTGCCGGGGAGTGTGTACGTGTGAGGCTGTGTGTGTATAGATAGAGGCTGTGTGTTTAAGGGAGTGCAGGAGAACAAAAGAGAACAATCTTCAGAGAAGTATTAAAGCAGCAGTCTGATTCAGTAATAAAATTGACTAGGACTAGTGACTAGGACATCCATCATTATCTTATCATTCTACGACTGACAACCCTTCATTAGGAGAAAGAATTAATATAAAACCCAGGCATTAAGCGACAAAGACGACACCAAGACACAGACATAAACACACACACACGATGAGTTGAGCCCAGGCGCTACCCACCTCATTAAAGCCAGATTGATAGGGGGGGTGCCACAGGGCACAGTTTGGGCTTCCAAAAAACATAATTATTAGAGATCAAAGGCAGTGAGCTGGCCAACGTGGGGCCCTTTTCATGAGGCATCTTCAAAACACACAGCACCACATGGCCAGACCTGCGCTCGGCTCGCACACCTGAGACAAGACAACGGGCTCCAGTCCCCTCGACCTGCCAGGACTCGCTCGCTCGCAGGTGCGCCAATGTCACACCCCAGTGCCACACACTAGGCACAAAGCAACACCACACCACCACACTCACCCTCCCCCCACCCCCACGTTTCACTAACCAATTTATGAGGATTCGACTGTGTGGGCAGATGTACAGTACATGTTGAGGAGACATTTGGGAAAAAAACAAAAGCGTTTGACTTGAAAGTGTCTGCGCATGGATACTCAGCCAACAATGCCCACATTTACAGTAACATCTGTTATTCACAAGCATCTGAATGAGCATCTCTGACAGAAATCCAGGGCAAGGCAGTGAGGATATTTTGTGCTCCACAGTCTTATGCATTTCAATGTGAGGATGGCAAGGGCCTGTTTCGATGGATACAGCGAAATGACAGACGTGGCAGAGGCTTCACATGAATTTTTCCCCCTTTCTCTCTGTGCTTTTTGTCCTTTCTGCTATGGAGCACATGAAAACCTTTTCCATCAGGAAATATGTCTCTCTGACAGCCCAGCATCTCTCTGGCAGTAATGATCTGAGGGGACTCTCGGAGAGGAAGAAGTGAGACTGTCTGAGACATAAGTCTGTCTCTCTCTCTCATATATATATATATATATATATATATATATATATATAGTTTTTTTTTCACATCCCTCTGCGTCCCAATTACTGACTGAGCTCATGCACAGCTATTGGACATGAAGCAGTCTGGCACTCTGTGTGTGTGTGTGTTTTTAGGTTCCCACTGCCTCTCCTCCACCTGCCACTCTAAGTCTCTATAAACAACGCTGCTTCCAGGATCTCATACACATACACACACGCACACACACAGGCAGAGAAATCACAGCACCCAGGAAAATCTGGTAAAAGTGAAAGGATCTGAGGTTTTAGCTCAGTTGCATGCATAAATAATGTCAAGGTGTTATTTTTCCACAGCCCAAGATAAACATGCCAGTCACATGAGCAGCTCTGACTGAAGGTTTGGCATGTTAATGCTGACTGGTATTTTTCTGCATGTGTGTACTGTGTATGTACATGTGTGTTTGTGCGCATGCATGTGAGTAGGTGTTGGTCAAATTTAACTGTGTATACAGATGTGACCTCAGGGCTGTTTTGCAGGGTGCATACAGTCAGGAAAACAGATCCTCCAGAGTGCAGAGGAGAGAGAGCATGCATCTCCAGATAAGAGTTAAGAGTCCAGAGTCAAGACCAGCCCTCCAGCATCACCTGACCACTGGCAGGAAAAGCCCTCTGTTCTCAGGGAGGCAGCTCCCTTTGTCTCTGCTTCCCCAGCTCCACACACAGGCATTGTGTTTTGTGAGCTTCCAAACCCCTGCAGCATGCTTCATCGTTATTAGCATTAGCTAGCTCTGCTACCTCCGAGGGCTTTAGATCCTAGGAGAGACCTACACCTCTAGCATTGCATCCACATGAAAAGGTAAGAGCCTGTGGATGCAACAATTAGACAAGTCTGAATCATATCATTCAGGCAAAGCAACAGACATAACCTGCAGGCACTGCTGAAGAGGGGGGGGGGGGGCGGGGGGGCGAAAGGGTGATATTTTAGAGAGTATCACATAGAATTCAACTGCCTGTTAAAAATAATTTCCTAAAATCCCAGAAGGCCACAGCTTATCCATGCCTTAAGGGTGAGTGAATACAGCATCACACTGCAGGGACACACACACACACACACACACACACACACACACACACACACCATCAATACTCAGCAGGATGCGACTCCTCATCTGCTGATAGCCACCACCTAAATAGGACAGGCACAAAAGTCCCTGCTGAACTATTGATCCCCAAAATCTTTAACTCGTTACTTCCAAAACCAGCCTAAAATATCTGTTTTTTCAGAGCATGAAGGGGGCAAATCGACCAACACAGAGCCTATGAGCCACAGTGTCCCAAGACAAACCTGCAGGTCCCCCTACAGAGATAATGTAAGGGACTCACCAGAGCAGCAGGCTCTGAATCCAGCCTTTGTCTCCACTTAGCTGCCCTCAATTGTATATAAGTGCACAACTGGAAGTAGTCTAGTCTTGACAGTTAAGTATGAGCCAAAAAGAGGTGGTCACGGCACGGATGATATGATGAATAGCAAAGCCTGCATTTGCCAAAAACACAAGTGATCAGAGAATATTTCCTGAAAACTTGACATGCCAAGACATCCAAGCACTCAAAATTTCACTAATGGAGTCTTTTTGAAAACAGCTGCCATTCATGCTCCAACTTCTCAGTGAACAAAAGCAGCCTACAGCAAAGATAATTTAGTCTCACAGAGCACTGTTTTGTTTTGTTTTTTGTTGTTTGTTTTTTCGCTGAGAATGACTAGGGATAATTAGATTGACTGGCCATATGCTTTGGGTCGATAGTTCCATAGATCAGATGGAAACCTATCCACATGTGAGCAGAGACATGGTAATGCTTTAATAATCCTGCAGCAGGGAAATCAGAAGCGCCCAGATAAAACCAGCTGAGGTGGCCACAGGCAAGGTGGCTCGTGTCCAGTCACCAAATATGTCCAGAGCAAACATGTCAACACAAGCCAACGTCACATAACAGCTAAGAACTCTGTACAGTACAGTTAGCAAAGGGTGACGAAATTAGGACAGGTGGAATATTTACTGGTAACATGAACAGTAAATCGATACAAAAACTGTCCATGATACTCACGTGACACGGCCGATCAAGTTGGTCTGCACATGCTGCTGAAACTCCGGATATTTAGACGCTAGGTAAGCAAAATCTGGAGGTTTGTCTTTGTAACGATTTCTTGGATGCATAGATTTATTAAGAGCCATCCTGAAACTGAAAAAGAAAACTGGCCGTCAGGGTATTAAGAAAAAACACATCTCTTTCACCTTGCTCAGTCAGTTAGTGACATTTTATTGACAGAACTGTAGAGGTAACGTTAGTTCTCCAGGTGACTTTTATCGTTAATGTGAGCAGTTCATTACAGTCTGTCAAGTGTATCACTCTTAACAAATAACATGAGGGTGCCGTTTAACGCAACGGAAATAACGTTCTGCTGTTACCTTGAGGTCCACTGACAACTATATGTTAGCCAGTTAGCGCTATTTCAACGTGGTTTTGGAACGTCATCTACAGCCCGTGCGATTTACTAGATGTAGGCATTAATGTTATGACATACTTATCATAAGTAAACATATTACGACTGACTCATCAAATGAATCCAAATATATGAAAGTAGTCTGACACACACTTTACTAAAACGTTGCAAACAATGCTGTTCCGGGATGAACTGGTCACATTTCTGCGCCGCCGACACTTGATGACGCAAGCAAAGGGGCAGCTGCACTGTAGTTCTCTCAATCTATTAGGATTGAGCAGCATACCCCCAGGAAAATATAGGTCTAATGTCTCCTCTTCATCTGACTATTTGAAATGATCCTATGCCTCTCATCTAGATAAACACTGTATGCACTGATCATGACTGATATATTTTCTTTTAGCCTAAAGTTTGCAATAGGCAAGCAGCTACTTAACCATGCACCTTACATTGAAGAGCATTATGTTGAGCATTATGCCTCCCATCATATCAAGGTATTTTCATATCAAAGCAATACATCTTCAGGGACCCTCAAAAAATGTATCCCACATGTACTACTTCAACTATTCACAAATGTGACTTTTACACTATTCGACACTCTTTGGTAATTTCACCAGTTGCAGTTTATGAAGGATTTGAGCCATGGCTTATATCAGGCCACAATTTGGAAGATACAGGATTACTTTCCAAACCCATTTTTTGCTGAACTGCTCAAAATACTCATTATAAGCAGTTAATTGAATGATCAAAATTGAAAATAGCATCTTTTGAATGGGCAGGGGTATTTATATATATATATATTAAAAAAAAAAAAAAACCTCCCTCCTCACCTAACAAATAGACAGCAATTAACCCATCAAACTCTGAACCATGCCACAGGTCTATCAAAATGTAAACAAGCATTGCCCGTAAGTGTGCTTGGGAGGCATGGGAGGTTTAAAGGAAAGGCCTAGGATCTTTTTGGCCGTATTTTCAAAATTTAGCATGCTGGTAGCATTTTTCCCCCCAAGGATTTCATATCTCTTTTAAAAGGGTCACGTGATATTCGGTCACAGGAACTAATGAGAAATACAGATCATCAGTTTACATAAATACAAAGAATGCAAAGAAAATTTTGAGATTTTCTTTAATTATGTTGCAAACAATGACATCCAGATATATTGTTAACAATTGGCTGAGTGAACAGTGATACCACGAAGCAAAAAATCCCATTAGAGCTGTGAAATCTGAAGCCCTCGAATCTATTCACAAAGCGCACGCCGAGCACACAGATGGACTCAAGGCTGGAGGACAGATCCACAGACAACGATGCTCAGGACATCTTGACTGGCTGTCTGTGCATGAGTCCTGCCAGCAAGTGCAGCATTGGGATTGCTTGGGACCTTGTGAGTGGCAAACATGATCATTTTCTTTTTTGTTTTCTCCTCTCCTTGGCCACATCGGAGAATAGGATCTTATGCCTGTGTAGTGGACTGTTGGGTCTGTCTGATGCCTGTCGCAAGAACATCAACAGAACTCTGCCTCTAAATAAGTTTCATCCTCTGCAGCCAAAAATATAAACCTGGGAAATCTGATCACCAGAGTCAAAGTCAAAACATTCTTACAAGAGTTTTGCTTGTCTGCTTTAAGACCTATAGCCGAAAAGAATCCTGAAGTCTGCCAACAGCAAGGGGAGCAGCAGGTTTACAAGGATGACTTTTTGTTGTTGTGGAGATCATCTGTGGACACCGTGAATAAGAACTGAAAATAGAGTGAAAAAGATAATCAGGACAATCTAGCTAAATGCAATGTCCTATGTTCCCACTTTTTTTTTGGTTTTTGATGTCTACTCAGAGTTTACAGCATGAAACATTTGCACATCTTTTAACCGTAAGCAATTCACATACACCCTTTGGTGTAGTAGAGTTCTCTCTTCCCATCCAGCAGGTCATAGGGTAGCATGAAGTGCTCTACTCAGACCTTACACGGACTGGGCTCGAGAAACAAGAAAATCAAAACGAGATGATTTGACTAACGCAATCTGAAGCAATCCTCTCCCAAAATGGGAGATTATTGTTCTACAGGAGGCATCAACGGTGTTTCCTTGGGTTGGGGTAGGGGCGGGGGGTGGTGTGGTGTTGAATAGGAAGTCACCTCCCTTTGTTAGGGAGGAGGGGGGAAATCTCCAGTCTGCCACAATCCCATCAAAAATGAATAGAATAAAAAAAAAAATATATATATATATATAAAAATCAGGAGTCATCCTCCATTCTACAGCACACAGAGACCAAGTCTTTTCTACAACCACATATTAAGCTGTCCACAGTTCATCATGCTGGCTGACCTATCTGGTAGGGGTGTCTTGTTTGAAGACATTAAATAGCTAACCGCAGTATATCATCTATGTACATACACACAGCCATCCCCTTTAAACAAGAGATGAAGGATTGTTTCTTTGTTTATTATTTATATATTTTATGTATTTTCTTTCTATATGAAACAATTAAAGTTGTCAATTAGACTGCTTTGACATTGCAGCAGGTAGTCCTGAGGGTTAGTCGAAAGAGACGAATGTCACACGCTTTAGCATTCAACGCTTGTCTGCACCACAGACACCCCTCATCCAGACAGCTCGATCATCAGTACTGTTGCATGCAGCAGTGTTGGTCAACAGGAACAGACCTCAGACTAGTCACTACCAGAGTTCGGATTCTACCATCATTAGTGGCAGCATCAATGGTACACACAAGAGGAAAATTTGTTAGATAAGTTGGATAAGCCATGGATTCTTATTTTTATTATTAAGTCATTGCATTGTAATGGAAAAAGGGCTAATTAAAAAAAAGGTTTTATGCATGAATACGTTTTACATTTCTTAGAGCTTCAGGTTGGAAGTGAACCCAAAGTTCTAAACAGAGTAGGGATGTGCAAGTTTTAATTCTATTCCTTTTAAATTCATTTCCCATATCCCGCTGATTCTCCACAATTTCCTTCTCATCTCCTGCCCTAGTTTTTATTACTCCTGTTGCTAACTTCTCAAGCTAATGAAAGGAATCGCTGGTCAGTGTTGGCTGGGATTTATTTAAAAGGACATCCTATCTGCTTACACCAATCCTATATAGGGACTGCAGGTGGAGCAGCATGTGAATCCATGGGTGGCGCTTAACAGACAGCCACTGGTCACTTGCATTGCCTGCAAGGACTTTCACCGAGCCTTCAGCACGCTCAACCTCAACCTCAACCTCACTGATTCAAGGTGCACAAGGCTTTATGGAGGGAGGGAAGGAGCCGCTGTGGTCACTTGGTGAATAATTACGCCAATTAAGTGGCGGACACCGCACACACCGGGCTTCTCTGCATAGAACAGGCATTAGCAAAAGCATAGCAAAAGACTTGCTGGCACTGGGACCAATCTTTTCCATTTCATTTTGTCCAAAGTTGATTTAAATAAATCCTTATGAACCTAACCAATGACGGCATTGAAATTCTCACTCAGTAACAATTTTTGAATTTTCATCATAGAAATTAGTTTCCTTTTGTTCCATGTTATTTTATCAATATAGATTTTATTTAGTTTTCGTCCTGTTTACAAGAAAGTTTTTGTTTTTCTTTGCGTTTTTTTTTTTTTTTTTTTTTGCACATCCCCCCCAACACACAGACAGAAGGGAAAACTTTGAATCCTTGTCATGCTCTACATCTCTTCCCCCTACAAAATAAAGGGTTTTTTTTAAAAACATAGTGGAGTTAATCTTTTATTTTTCACCTGAGCAGCAAAAGAAGAAAAACAGGCCTTGGGCACAAAAAGGTTTGCATGATTTTTCTTTTCTTTCTTTTTTTTGCCGAAGTCAACTAAGCGCTTCATGGAGCAGGAGGGGCAGGAGGCATGAATTTTCTCACATTAGTAGTTCTATTAGTACTTCTACCATCATAAGAGCTCAGCGAAGAGCAAGTGCCCAAGCCAATTGGGGCATTTCAGGGGAGTGCAGTGACAATGCCTTTAGACACTTTGGACTACCTCTGTGGGGTGGGGTGAGGGTTCTAGAAGGGAAAAAAAGAAGAAAAACTGCAATCACTGAGTCAAGATAAACCTCCAGTTAAAGATTTGAGAAGTTAATAAAGTGATGGGTGTCAAAGAATATGGCTAATGGCAGGAAAAAAAATCGAAAATAAAATAAACTTCAATCAAATAATGCTGCTCACTTTGCAACCTATCTGGCAAACACACCAGTTCAAAAAATTTGTCCTTCAATTTCTCAAAAGTGAAAGATCCTTCACTGATTTCTGCTGTAGGACGTGTCATGACAAGAGCACAAAGCTTTTACTCCCTAAAGGTTTTTCAAACAACAGGTTTTGAAAACATTCTTAGATGCAGCCATTAAAATATGATCTAGTTCCACAAGAAGAGAAATGGTAAGCACACTTCAGAAGTGATGGTACAAAGCTACAGAGAAAGTTCTCATAACAAGCCCCACAGACAATCATATCTCCACAGAAGGACTATAGCTTTTCCTTTTATATTGTCTTTTTACCCCCCCTCAAAAGTCACCAAGCTAGGCACCAACAGACTACGACAGTGGGAAAAAAATGAAAAAGAGAAAGAGAAAACAAACAAAAAAAAATCTAAATAAAAAAATAGACAGACAAAAATAAATCTGACACATAAGAACGACACTGTCATTAAATTATCGGTTTTAGTGCCCTACGTTAAACCCCAGTTGACGTCTGCCTTCGGTAGGTCGGACCAATGTGAAAGGTTCGGCCCCGTGTTAAACCCTATGGTACTTCTAGACAATTTACAGTATACAATTTTGGATTCACCATGCAAGAATACTTTTTTTCGTGTAACATTTAATAGCTCAATCTACATCCAGAATAATTTACATAAAAGGACAATAGTTATTTAACCAGAGCTCAATGGGTAATAACCATGGTAAGTTTTGAGTGCATCCAGAGGAAGATGGATCGGGGGGGTGGGGGTGGGGGTTGGAGGGTAGGGTTGAGGGTGGAGGTTGGCAAGGGTGGAATGGGCTTTGGTGAGGGTGGGGGGGGGAGCTGAGAGGTGGGAAGAGGATCAGTGTGGGGGCCCTGCCGGTTACCATCAGCGACACTCCCACACTTTTACTGTTTGGTCTACACTCCCAGTGACGACATAGGGAGCTGCCTTGTGGAAATCTGCAAAGAGGACAGAGAAAGAGAGAGACAGAGAGGGAGGGAGGGAGAGAGAGACAGAGAGGGAGGGAGGGAGAGAGAGAGAGAAGTGAACGAGTACTCTTATCAAGAGCAAAAATAGTAAGATTCAAATGAGTCATTCTGTATCATGATAAAATCCTGAAGAACATTAGCATTTGCATTGTGCTCTTTACATAGCAGAATATTTAAAGCCTAATTTGTGGTTGAACACAACAATGGATTGTTTAGCAGTATGCCTTGGGACAAACTAATACACCTTTTAGAGAACTTCCCCTATGAAAGATGTTCTGCTGTCGTGCGGGAATAGATGTGTATAGGACAAAGGTAAACAAAAGATGCCTGTGTTCTCCAAAGAGCAGTGCACCAATCGATAGCGGAAAAATGAGCACAGTTCACAGAGCTGCATTCAAAGGCTCTCGGCGTCTTCAAAAACACATGCGGCCGACTGGGGAACCAACCAAAAGGCTTGTTGGGCTGTCTCCTTGGAGACCCCCTGAGCCTTGATCCACTCCAAAGCCTGGGATTCAGACTGTTAGGGCCCTGCAGCCCTAGCTTGACTAGCCCCAGAACTGGCTGCCAGCAGCCCTGGGGACACCGCTTTTGTGCTTGAGAGCCGGACCAAACATTGGCAAGAGCCAAAAGTGGCCAGTGAGTGGATTAATCTGGCACCATTCAGACAGGGATCCTTAGCACACACATGTGCTCATGTGTGGCATAATTTACCCCAGATGCTTGCAAATAAATGACTTCCTCCTCCTCTTCCTCCACCACCGAGACTCAGTTCATGTCACTACAGTCAGTTCCTCCAGCCACTTACCCAGAGAGGTTACAAAATGCTCATGGGCACCCAGGGTCTTCATGCAGCGCTTGTTCTTGTAGTCCCAGATTCGCAGGGTCTTGTCGTCGGCACAGCTTACGATGAACTTGCCGCCTGGGTGGAAGAGCACTCCGCGCACCCAGTTATCATGGCCCACCTGCGCAGGACAAGAAACACTTCACCAACATCTTCCAATAATATCCCCCACAAACATCACTGAGTTTCAACCTTTAACTTGCTGCTCTCTACATTTAATGCTAGTTCTTTAGAACACATACAGATTTCCAGTCATTTCCTGGTCACTTCCATCCTAGCACTTCCTGTCTGAAAGCCCACCAGTGGACTCACCAGTGTCATAAGGCACATGCCAATGCTCACGTCCCACATCTTAATGGTTTTGTCTCTGGAGCCAGACAGCAGGAAGGGTCCAGGTTTGCCACTCTTCTTAGTCTGGGGAAAACAGGAGCACAGTTAAGTGCCATGTTAAGAAGCAAGAGGGAGAGGGAGAGAGGCAGAGAGGAAATTGAGTGGGCAGTGACAGCCTTCAGGGAAGTTTCTCCACTACATTAGCACACAGTCTGGGCCGTAGTGACAGCCTGAGGGATGGGGTTGGGGCGCCTGGGAGAGGCTCTTTAAAAATCACTGCAGTGGCCCAGCAGTTTTCTCTTCATCCTCAGCCTTGCATTTCCCTGCATTAGAGTCAGAGAGATGGTGGGCTACTGCACAGAATGATAAGGAGGCTGTGCATCAAAGAGCTGGGTGCTCGTGTCTATTCTTATAATATTTAATTTACCCGCAGCTTTGATAAGCGCACAACGCCAAGTGCTCTGCACTTCAAAACACTAATTAGTTCTGAGAACGCAAACCCAGTGTATTGGCTTCTGACTGGTTTGGACAAATGAAATGGGAAAGATACCTCTAAGAGAGCCCCAAGCTGAGCCAGGACTTTCCACACAGTCAGCAATTTCCAAATGCGGCTCTTTGTGCGTGTTCTTATATTGGAGAGTTACTGATAATTATGTAGACAAGTTAATCGCCTTTGGTTTGGACAATGCTGATCACATGTAGTACAGTCACATATTGTGTAAATAGCAGGTTGCTGCATGTTATGCATTTAAACTTGCAACTAAACATAAATAAATAAATAACGTTTTGTTGAGTAAGTAGGTAAGAGGTGCTCAGGATTTTCAAGTACAGGAATGTTATGAAAAGGGGTGTGAAATGATCAGACACTGTCAAATGTCACAGACTGAGAACAAAATTGTTGCCGAGGCATTCAGCATAATTTACGTGGACTGGTTTAACAAGTTGAAGTTAAATTCCCCATTTGGGCCAACGCTGTGTTTGCCTGAAGGAAGCCGATAGTTCCCTTGTGCTACAACAAAACGGGAATCATTTGCTTGTTTCAGCTTGGTTTCATGGGGCCATGTGCTGCAGGGGCTAATGTTTTATTATCAGATGAATTGGAGAATTGGACATGGTTGATCACAAGACCGGCAGGAGACGAAATGGTAACGCCTGACGTAGGGCCATTAGGGATTTGCTCCTTGCAATTTCATTTCATGGTCTAATTCAGATGCATCCATAGAGGAGAGATTTTGGGTAGAATTTCGAGGAACAGGGTGGTCAACAAGCACACTGAATACTTCCGATATGGTCAAAATACTGATAAGATGGCCATGTTCAACTGGATTTTACTTATTGCAAAACAAGTGCAACTGATTTTACCTGAAGTGACACAACATTTTGTTAAAATTTGATTTGACTTGACATATGAGTGCACACACACACAAACCCTTTGTTTGGGTGTGTACCCCTACAAATAATCTCCACACAGACTCCAAGCCAGTCACACTTCAACATACAGGAAGCCTCTTAACCCTCAGGAGGTCCTAATAGGGGTATACACAAACAAACACAGACATACACACAGGCACACACCACAACACACCAACACTAGAACAGAAATATCCCCTCCATCTCTACATAGCTCTCTCACACTAACACACACGCTCACACACCTCTGAGCCAGTGGCCTCCAAGATGGTGGGGTTTGCGCTCTCTGGTGCCCAAGAGATGCACTCCACCACGTGCTCGTGCTCCCGCAGCTCTGCCTTGCACTCTTTGGTGGCCACCACCCACACACGCACTGTCTGGTCGTTGGAGGAGCTGGCGATCAGCGTGCCGTCTTGGTTGGGTCGCACCATGCGGACCCACTCTCTGTGACCAGTGAACGTCTTCACACAGTAGCTGTTGACATAAAAGACGGTACAGTCATCAGACACCATCACCACACTTAATTCAGGAGATCAAGTGTTACAAACATGTATAATAAAAATATAACCATATGCATACAAAAACCTAATGTGAATACACATACAGAAAGGACAGAAGGCTAATTCTAGGCTCAGCACTCATATAACAGACAGAATGTTAATGTTAATTATTCATTGTTTGAAAGGGCGGCAGGTGTCATTTTAAACAAACAATATTTTATACATATACTGATAACCAATCAGATAGCAACTAGGACAGCTATGGCTACTCACCCAGTGGCAACCTCCCACATCTTAATGGTTTTATCCCTTGAGGCAGATACTATGTGATCTCCGTTGGGCATAATAGCTACAGACGAAACATTGTGATCGTGCCCTGGAAAACGCAAAAAAAAAAAAATAAATAAAAAGGTGTGCGTCAATCAGCCATCACACTGCAAACAACGAATAATAATATGAATAATAACAATAATCAATAACAATAATTCTTCAAACAGTACTAGATGATGTCAGTACCCCCCCACACACACACACACCCTTCACACACATTTCTTGCATCCAAATTAGATTGTCATCCGTAAGTAAGAGTTGATAATTAGAGGTTAAGAATGACCATGACAAACGAGCCTTTAGTAAATTAGGCAATTAAATAACCAGACAGACAACCAATTTGCCTGGCGTTGCTTTGTTCTGAGAGATGGTGGGGGAAAGAGTAGTGAAAAAAAAAGCTAATTACACAGAGCACCCATTTTAAAGCTGCTAAACAGATGAAACTAAGACGCCTGGAAAAAGCTGGCTTAAATATGGGTGGAAGCCCATAGAATGTTATCTGGTCTTGGGAAGGATAATTAAAGTCCTGTCCAAATCTCCTAATCCGCTGCCAAAGCAACCAGCTGGAAGAGGGAGGAAGAGAGAGACAGAGAGTGTTAGAGACAGAGTTTGAGAGAGAGAGAGACAGGCAGGGACAGACAAGACACTGAGAGACAACAGAGGAGGACAAAAGACTGAGAAACAGCAGACAGAGAAATGTGGCAAGAGTGGTTACAGGGTGCGAGCCAGACAAAGAGGGAAAGGTGTAGTTAGAGAGCTGAATACAGAGGGAGGTAGTAAAAAAAAAGAAGAAGAAAGACAGCGAGTGTGTGGGAAGCCTTGTGGGTATAAGAACAGGGCTGGGCGCGCTGGCACACTGGAAGTGGCATGCAGCGAGAGAGGCAGTGGCGGCAGGTCCCAGTGCCCCTCTCCTCATCAGCGCGCCAGCTCAGGGGCACAGCGCCAGGCAAACTGACGGGGTGTAAATTACGAGGCAGTCCCAATCTGAACACGGGTAGAGCTGCTGCACACACACGCTAGTACACCAGACTGATTTAAAGAGCCACCCAAAGCACACGCATATCTGATACAGATTAACATGAGAGCTAGTTAGGCTCAGATCGGTTTAAGCTTGTGTGTTATTTCTCAACTGTAAACATGCGTCTTAGAACAGGCTGCTACTGTTACTGATACTAAGTTTGGAGGATTTTTTTTTAAGGGATAGAATTTAATTTGAGTAGCATTTTTCAGCTCTATAACACTTGTGGGGACAGGAAGCCCTGAGATATAAATTTCAAATCCAGACAGTTCAAATGCAAATCCATCTCTGTGGTGATCGAATAAATCAGCTCAGCCTCAAGGCTCATATTAACAGATACGCTCCCTGCAATTTGCCAGTCAATTAGAATTTAAGAAGATCGTAGCCCAAGGTCTAGTTTGTTTAGAAGAAAGAGCATGAAAAAGGTGCCACGCCGCCAGCTTCCAGGCACCAAGTTAAACGTTGTGAATAATATCATGCAAATCCTCAGAGACCAAATCCCACAGGCCTATGGGGAGGTGTGTGCAGGGATGTAAAGACAATGTCAAACAAAGACCAGAATTGGCCGAAGATGTGGTTTCATTCAAGGGTTTTTAGGGGTGCTTATTAAGCGAGGTTTCTCCTGCCCCAAGGGTGTAGAGGATAGAAGAGGTGATAATGAACTCCATGGGTTCCACCTGTCTCCCCAACGTTCATCTCCCAGACGCCCACATCCTCACACACCCCTCCCTCCCCCTCAGATTCTCCACCCTTTGTACCAGGAGCTCATCCTTCATTCCGGCTTGGATCGATATTCCCAGTTTCCAGTGCTCACCGTGCATGGTCCGGATGCACTCAAAGCCCTGGAAGTCCCAGAGCTTGATGGTCATGTCGGCAGAACAGGAGGCCAGCAGCTTGCCGGTCTGGTCGAAGGAGATGTCCTGCACAGAGTCCGTATGTCCCTTCAGGGTGCGCTCAAAGTCTCCTGTCTCATAGTCCCAAACCTGCACAGGCAAAGACACAGTAATTAGGTCTGTATTACTCTTGACACCTGCCCTAAGGAGAGGGGAAAAGACAGGCCAATCTCTCAATGCAAGGTCGCTTCACATTTACGCGCGATTTTAAAAGTTAAAACAAACATTAATGTTGACTGATAATTGGATGATGCTTCTATTTGAAGCAACGTGAATTTAAAACGGTGGGCTTAGGAATCAAACCTAGGTTGGCAAGTTGTCAGCAGGTCATGTTACACATACACAAACATTTATAACAGTCACACCAACAGCTAGAAATAACAGAGCCCTTCCATTGTTACAGTGAAATTATATCATAACTGGGAGATGTCTAGGATGGGATGGGCTGGGCTGGGCTGGGCCAGCTCTGAAACATGGGAGACAGCCTTGTGGCCACCCTCGTCTGCGTTTCCCATTACAGACATTAAGAGCCATTGGGAGTGACCTCATCGCACACACTCTCAAGCCGTCTGGAGCAGCCACTCAGCTCCCCCGCCCCCGCCCCCACCGAGAGCGGGAATGCATCATCCCATTAATCACAAAACACACAGACCCTCTACCGGCTACTTCCAACAGGCCAGCGACACAAAAGCACACACAGCAGTGATGTGGATCAAATGTTGGCAGCTTGATCAGTCATAGAGGGCTTATTTGTTGGGAGGGATCCAATTCTGAGATTTGGTCTTGAGTCTGGAGTGTGGGGGTGTGGGGTATATCAAGTTTCAGTAGGTTACTGGGCTGACAGACAGAGAGGGATAAGAGCCTAACGTGGTGAGCAGAGCAGAGCAGGGCAGGGCAGGGTAGAGAGCGAGGAGGGGAGGGACTGGATTTGTGCAAAAGTGGCAGAGCTCTATGTACACTCTTTTCTCACCGCCCCCCCCTTACACCTGCTTAGCCACTGGTTTTTCTCTCTCCAAATCCAACAATCACTGAGCCTAGAGAAGCCACTGAGGTGTGTGTGTATGTGTGTGTTGAGACACACTGAGAGGGTAGGCGGTGGTGTTGGGGGAGAAACTCCTAATCCCCATATGTGCCAGCGCAGGCCAGGAGAGCCAAGCTTGCAGAAAGGGGCATTATTTTATTGCTCATCTCAACAAAAACAAGACGCCCCCCCCCAAAAAAAAAAAAAAAAAAATTGCTGTAGTCACCATCCTTTGTTGCTCACCAGACTAAAGGACACATGAAAAACAATAATGCAGGTTCCAGACAGCATGTTGTGTTTTTTTTTAAAATAGGAAATCACCAAGATGCAAAAGAACTACTTTGGATTTCCACAAATATACAGGTCAAAATATTTCCAAAAGTATTTGACTGAGGAGGCATTTTGACCCAGTTTACATATGGTCCTTCGACTGGTCAAAAGAAACTCTCCCTTCTGAAGGAAGAGCACCTTGGAGCAAGGGCTATGCTGATTAACATTATGTGAGGCAGAAAGTTCAAAGTCAGTTAAAAGGGGCACATTCTGCAGCAGACCTGTGCTTTGTCTGCAGAAAGAACTGCAGAGGCATGGACATACGTGTGTTAGTGTGTGTGTGTCTGTGTGCATGTAACGGTGCGTGGGGGGGGGGCACATGAGAGTTTGTCTGGATGGAACAGCTTGAGGGCTCTCCTGACAATTAACTCTGAATACAAATATGAGAAGAAAGGGGTTGTGCGGCGAGGCGAGAAGAGGAGAGGAACAAAAATAGAGCTCAGCTGAGCTCGTCTGGTCTGGCGAAACTGACTGGTGTAAGACAAACGGGGGACTGAGGTGAAGGTGGTCTGGTGGTGCAAGGGCCTTTAATGACACTATCCTGGGAAAGTAGGGCACAGTTGGGAGAAGAACAGTGGGGAGACAGAGAGAGGGGGGGGGGTGGATAGACAGAAAGATAGAGTGCAAGAGGGGAACAGAGAGAAAAAGAGAAAGGGGGGGGGGGGCTGTGCTGGGTTGGTGGCCATGGCTGCTGGCGCTCGGGCGGAAGATGAGTTAGCTGTGCGGAGCGCCTGGGAAAGTGGGGAAGGACCCCCCTGATGGGACGGCAGCCAACAGAAAGCGAGAGAAAGAGGGGGAAAAAGAGAGAAAGAGAGAGCGAGGGAGGAAAAAGAAACACGCTTCTTTGATTCGATGAATAAATGATGGCTGCAAATATTTACTAGGGCACCAAACCGGCATAGCAGACAAAATATTTCGAACCAGCCTAAAACAAGACACCCCTTCCAAATAATAAGGCCTAATATCTGAGTATCAACACAGAACTGGGATGGTTCAGTAAGGGAAGGAGGATGGGGTCAAAGCTGGGAGTTCAAAAGCAGGCGGTGTCCTGTGGAGAGAGAGCTGGCAGCCTAGCGTTTTGCACCAGGCCAGCGGAAATGGGCCGGGAGCCCGAGCGCACAGCTCAATCGCCCTGGCAACGGCAGCCCAGGCTACTGAGCATGTCTCTGAGGGAGCTGTTGTGACATGGCAGGAAATCAGAGGGGAGGACAGTGGATGGTTAATGCCGGCCACAGTCACAACAGGTCACCGTGGAGAGGAGGGCTGACAACCATTGCTTCTGTTTACACTTTACAGGTGATACTCAACCAGCTAACTGAGGGGTTCCATGAACTATTTACAACAAAATATAAAGTTGAGCAAATGGCCACAAATCCTGGAAGATTTACTCAGTCCCAACACCTTTAAACAATGCTCATAGCAGTGCAGAGCAAGTGCTTCCGCTATATTCAACAACTGGGTACTGAATAAAAACAACAGCATCAATCCCCATTGTAAATAATGAATATGTGATTATTGGTGGTGAGAACTGTGTGTGTCTATAACTGAGGACATCATCCACTGCATATCTTTACACATCCAGATGAAGCAGAGCAAAGAGCAACTTCATGCTTAACAAAAGAACAAACTCGTCCAGTCTTGCTAGCACATTTACTACATCTTAACTGTGCATGGCTGGTAGGAGTCTGGTGCACTGAAACTGAGGGCAGGGCCAAATGTATGGCCAATCACACTGTTACGTTGGCACTTACTGCCACTTATGGCTCCAGTGAGGTCACTACCTGTGGCTAATTGGTTAAACTGAGCACCTGTCTTGTCCTTCGGGGCTCAAAATGATTCCGGCTTTGAGCAGCCTGTTTTCCCTCTAGCATGTTTACTCTATGAGTACGTTACACTGGGACCCACCTATTCTTGTAAAGCCCATCAGAAGAACTCTTTTCAACTTTTCACTCTCATCATTCAACTGGAGGTGGATACCATGCTCGTTGTCTTTCTTAATGCGTCAGGTTTTTGATACACATCAATGCTAATAGGGTAACTTTTCTGACACACCCACCAACTCACCCTTGACACTTGTGCTGTTCAGAAGCCATGTTTTTAAGAGAGTGAACAAACATTATCTGGCAGCGGCAGCCAAAGGAAAGTAACACACCTAGCTTGTCTTACTACCACGTTGCTTCCATCACAAATAGCCAATTTGTTAAGTTAGCTGTGGGCTTTACGTTTGCACTCAGGTTACACTGCAAAGCACGGTTTCTACAAATGAAAACAAACCCATACATATAGTTGCCAAGCTGCTACCTCAGCCTCTTTGCAATAACACCAACACCCACCTTTATTGTGGCATCCTCTGAAGCGGAGACCATGACGCTGAAGACAGGGTGGAAGATGACCCGGGTGACGGGGCTCCTGTGGCCACTCAGGGCGTACCTCTCAGGGGGACGGGGGATCCATTCTTTGGGGTCTCGCTTCTGTCCGATGGGCCCTCCTAAAGTGATCTCTTCTTTTGCTTCATTCAACTTTGATTCTAATTCCATTACCTACCAGAGAAAAAGGAATACAAATCAAAATCCCATCATAATAATGTCAACTCTGAGACCCCCATTATATTGAAAATTGCCAATGTATATTACACATTTAGCCTACTTTTTGTGACGCACAATATCATTACAAACCTTCTTTTGTAATCTGATAACTGAAGTCCATTTCTTCTCCAAAAGGCCAGCATACTTCTTGTCCAGCTCCTCATTCTATAGAAGCAAGATTAAAAAAAAAATCTATTGAATTTATGCAATTTCAACATCAATCCAGCAAACATCAAAACCGGCAAACACACCCCCACTCCTCCCAATGGGATCAGGCATGGGAAACACACCCCTTAGCCTAGCAAGATCATTCCACCAATCACCCAGGAGGCAACTGTAAATTCCTCCTCCGTAATCCCCTCACATGGTTTAATCTTCTGCAGACAAAGAGAGCTTACCAAGATTACAATTATAGAAACACTGTGCCGTGAAAAATTTACTTCGGGGAGCCTGGCACCAACCGCAACACAGAATTTACAATATTAAAAAAAAGGACTCTGGTCGCTTACACATGCAAACAAAGCGAGCTGAGGAATACCTCCAGCATTGGTTCCATGATTGGCCCCAGATTGACTTCTTGCTATGGCTCAGCCAAAAGAGATTTACTCAAGAAAGGAATGTGATCATTTCACATAATGGCGACTGGGGACTAGACAGCAAGCAAGTAGTGAGTGTGAGCCAGAAAGGCATGAGATAAATAGGCTGAAGAGGATGAGACACATAATTGGGGGGGGGGGCTTAGTAAATAGGCCCAGCTGTAGGATGGGCGATGATTGACGACCAGATCCGGTGGGGTGATAGCGGCCTGGCAGGGGGCAAGTGAGAGGCAGCCCCCAGACGCATATGGAGGCAGAGGCAAGTGTGTGCCAAACGGGCTCCCATACCTCAGCCATGCACACTCTTCCATCCACCTGCAGCTGTGCACACACCTGCCTCTACTTCAGCAGTGCCAATCACCACCCTAACTAACACTAAAACTAAACACACACACACACACAAAATCCTGCCTTTATTTTACACCCAACTGGGTAAAAATTCTGTTTGCTCTTCACCAAAAACTATGTGCCATCAAGCATGCCATTGGTCTGGAGGAGTTGGAAGGGATCAATGTTTGCTCAAAGGAGAGTGTATGCGTGCATGTGTGCGAGAGAGAGAGAGAGACAGAGAGAAAAAGAGAGAAAGAGAAAGGGAGAGAAAATGTGTGTTTGTTTAATGTTCCACTCCAGAGGGCAAGTCTGCAGGGACGGATGGTCACAGACACACCACAGATACGATGAGAGGAGAGCAAACACAAGAGCTGCTTCATCAAAAATTCAAACACAGAATTTTGCCTGCTTAAGAGACAGAGGAGGGGGGTGGGTGGTGGAAGGGTCTATCTGTCAGTTCACACAAAGAGCAGAAACAGGATGAGAGATTGCGATGGAGAGAGAGAGGGAGAGAAGATAAAAGGAGGAAAAGGGTGTGGTAGCCACGGCCTCTCAGTAGCACAGTCTCTCTGCTGGAGATATCAAGAGTTGGCGTCCAAGGGAACAGTTGCTGCCTCTCTGCAGGTTGTAAAGGGGAAAAGATGAGAGGGGCCGTGGGGTTTTGGGGAGCGGGTGGGGTAGAGGTGGGGGTTCCTTCAGCGCCTCCTCGGAGTAGTGCACTCCGACGACCTGATCCACCATCTGCCCAGACCCTCTGCCTGCCTAGTGCCTGAGCCAACAGCTAAACGCACAGCCTGCTGGTGCTGCCTCTCAGTCCTTCAGCACACTCGGCAGTCTAGTGCCATTCACCTACATACACACCTAGATGCATACAGGCACACACAGAAATTAACCTATGCGCATCTCATTACCTACATACAGGCACAAAAGGACATCTACACACACACACACACACACACACTCCCCAAGATGCATACAGGCAAACACCGTTCTAAAGGCTGTTCCATTCCGTTAGGCACGAAGTGAGTGGAGTGAATTGTTCATTCCTGGCATACCTAAACACCAGGCGAAGTGAAACTGAGTGGGCCTGTAGATCCATTTGAGTTTTGACGCAATAGGTTTTGGTTCTGGGTGGGGGAAACTACACCCGCCCACCCACACCGACATGGGTACATGTACAATATACTGCTAATTAAGTTAAATTAGTTAATACTTGATAAAGACCAAGAAGGAAGCATGTAAATAGATCACATTTTTGGGGACAACTAGATGCTATTACCAAAATTCCTTGATATTCCCCTATTTTCCATGTCTGTCACAGGCTGTGTTGAAGTTCCATGATTTCCCTGAAATTCCCTGACCCCTGGGGAACCCTGCCAAAAACACCTGAGGGCATTGCGAGAGGGGCATGGCAGAGCTGAGGCAGTGGCAGTCGATAATTGCCAGACACTCTAGCAGGTCTGAATGGAAAGGTGTTAACAGCAAGGTGGCTAATTAAAAGGAGCTTTTAGCGAAGAACCGCCAACAGGCTGATCCATCAGGGCAAGCCTCTGTGGCGACGGA
>JAIFZK010000020.1:12220000-12387500 GCA_027481765.1 Tenualosa thibaudeaui | reverse complement strand
GAGTGCTTTTACACATCACAGTGTCATGCAGAGGTCACAGTCAGCGACACTGCCAATGGCAAGGGAAAAAATGGGACAGATACATCCTCTCCTCACTAAAGTACTGGCAGATGACGGACAGTGGGAGAGGGCTCTGCCGCAGCACTCTCAGACTCTGGCAGAGTGATGAGCTCCTGTCTGTGGGCAACTCCCAGCTTTGGAGTCTGCCAAGCACAGATAGATGGGCAGACACAGAGAGACAGGGAGAGAGAGGGAGAGAGAGAGATGACACACAGAGATGGGAAGTCGGACCAAGTAGACACACACAGGGAAGAAGGGACTAATGGAGAATGATGGAGAGAAATGACTGAGAGAATGAAAGAGAAAAAGAGGAGTGCTCTGCAGCCCTTCAGACTGCCGCCCATCTGGTAATGCCTCCAGTCCAACTGTACCCCTGCCCTCCCACAGCTTGTGTGGGATTACTACTGTACAATAAAGACCAAATCTAAACAACCACTTAAAGAGAAGAAAAAAAAGAGGGAGGAAGGGAGGGAGGGGGAGGGAGAGAGAGAGGGGTGGGGGGGCATGAAACAGTGAATTTGTCAGCAGCCAGCCCCTCCTGAGAGGTCTGCACTGCAGTGCTGAGGCAAAATCTATTCTCTGCACAACCCTGGCATGACCTCTAATAGAGAAAATAACACACAATACACACCAAGCGCATAGACAGAGAGAGAGAGAGAGACAAAGAGAGACACAGGGAGAGAGAAAGAAAAAAAGAGAGAGAGAGAGAAAGCTTGAGAATGAATATATGTACACAAAAACACTGAGCGATCGCAGCTCAGGAGCGGTCTCCATGGAGACCAGAATGCAGTCAGACAAGTGGAAAAAGCAGTGAGGAACATGAGTGGGCAGAGCCACCGAGGCCTGGTCTGCAATCAAGAGAAAAGAGAGGAGTGAAGAGATAGGACACACAAACACACGCACACACACACACAGGAATAAAAGACCTTGTCTACTTATTCCTTCACTTCTCTCCTCCCTCAATCAGGCAGGGAAGCAAGGCCACACAAGTAGCCTTATATAACCGTCCATCCTGATTGAGGAAAAACTCACGACTGCCCACAGCAACAACACACGGGCAAATCAAATGCACACAGAGCGGATCCCCTCTAGGCACAGCCAGCCACACACACACACACACACTCTCTCTCTCTGTCACAAAAATGGAAGTGCCCATGGAGAGTTTCTGACAGTTGAGACTATTGAGAGAACTGGCACCCATTCACAAACTGCCATCAGGCTCCTTTGTGAAAAAATAAATTCCAGGCAGGGCGGTGGCAAAACGTGTGTGCGCGCCTGTGTGTTTGTGTGAGCAGAGCAGCATAAGAGAGAACAAGCAGAGGAAAGGAGGGAGGGGGGAGACAGAATGAGTGAGAGTGAGGAGAGCAGCAGAGGAGCTGCATTACCTCATCCCTATGTGTCTCACACTTGCATCACTTCCTGTCCGATTCAACCATCACATCCGCTTCCACATCAGCACAACCATGCCGGCAGAGCACATGCCTGACCCACTCCATATTACAGACACACACACACACACACACACACACACACCACAGCGCTTAATGGGCAGACATCATTATAAAGGTTGCCAGGGTTCTGTATAGCGTAACCTTTCATTAGTGGAAAGTACTGCATTGCTTCAGTGTGAGCATCACTAAAGCAGGGTAAGTGATGCAACTGTGTGTGAAAACAGGAGTGGAAAGAGGTGACAGGAGAACAGAGAGATAGAGGGAGAGGGAGATAAAGTTAAAGGAGGACAGAGATAGAGGAGAGGAGGGAGCAAAGAAGGAAGGGGCAGAGAGAGCGAGAGCAAGAGCGAAAGAGAGAGGGTCTTTCATCCAAACAGCTCAACTGTATGAGTTGCCAATGGGGGCACACAGGTGCTCTTCATCATGCATACCTAAACTCAAATAACACAACACAAATAAAAGCATTGCATGCAGGTTGGATGGGACAAAAGGGGGAAAAAGCCTTTTCCAGAACATTCTTTCAACCCCCAGCTCCTCTCAAAGCCTCTACACAGCACAGTGATGTGCTGAATAAGCAGCCTTCTGAACGACAGCAGCAGTGGCCAGACGGAGAGGGAGCCTCCACAACTCCTCAGGTATTTATAAGTCCCTCCACAAAAGCCCACCACCACTCCAATCTCTCTGAGGATGGGAAATGCATCACTGAACATCTGAGATTCTATCCTTTTATCAAGTTTAAGTTCTGAGAAGATCATTATTTGACTTCCAAGTGAAACAAAGGGAATGTCCTGGTTTTATTCAGATGGAGTGGGTTTTGAGGAATGCACGTTCCTGATACAAATCTAGGTCAGATTGGCTGCAGTCATTTATTACTGCTAGCAAAGCATTTCAACGTTCTTCAATTAAAAATACGAGTGAGGGAGACAACCTCACACCCAGCTCCCACACAGACCATGTCATCATGATACATGGATGATCACTGAGGATAAACCATACAAAGACCTCAACATGCTGTTTACCTGAGAAAAAAATCCAAGTTATGCTCCAGGAGACAAAACTCAAAATGGCAAATTAAACAAAAGGATATTTTGCATACAAATCACGCACACAGACATGCGCGCACACACACAGCATTGTCATGGCAGTCCTTGAGTGTGTGTGTGGAGGGCACATGGTCCTCGCTGGACGTGTGTGAGCGCACAGTATGTGACTATTCAGCCAGCTGTCAAAAATCTCACTCACACACACACACACACACACACACACACACACACACACACACACACACACACACACACACACACACACACACACACACACACACACACACACACACACACACACACACACACACACACACACACACACACCTAAGGCAGTTTTATTCTTCTACAAGAGGAGTCATCAGACTCTTGTCTCCATGGCACTTTCTAAGTGAGTTTTGTTGTGAGAGGTCAGATGAGGGACTGCACATATCCTGACAGACAGAAATGAAAGCCCCACTGCCAAAATAAACCATCAAATTGTCCAGGCTTAAATCTGAAGGTGATAGTCAAGGGTGGTTAAAAAACATTCAACAATCTGCCACATTCATTGTTTTTTTTGAAACTCTGAAACTCCAAGATTATTCAGTAGGATCATAGACTGGGTTTTAGACAGAGGCATTAATGAGCTTTTGGCTGCTCAGTTGAGGCCAGGGAGGGACACACCTCCTTAAGTAGCCACTACAAAGAGCAGAGACTTAAGGCAGCAGCTTTGCTTTGTTTATAGTCATGCTGAGCAAGACCTCTGCCACACAACCACACAATCACCAGGGCTTCCCTACCGCAATCAGAGGAGAGCACTTTACATTACTGAGGACCAACAGCAACAGCCACCAGCCAAATGCTGGTAAAGCATGAAAGCTGGTAAAACAAACAGAACATTTTCTACTAAAGAGTAGCCAATGAATTTGATCATTTGTCTGTCAGTGACCGGTAGATCCTTTTTTTTTTTTTTTTTTTTTTTTTAAGTTCAGGGGATGCTGAGAGGATGAGCAGGTATTTCCACAGTGATAATTTCTTTTGTATGGCTCAATGCTACTTCCTCAGATTGTTTTATGATGCACTGTGAGAAAAAGTCACTCATTATTGTGAAAACCATGTCTGAACGGGCTTTAAATGTGCTCTGATGACGCTCCTCAGTGTAAAACAACAACAACAAAAAAAAAACTGTTGCCAGTCATCACTGATCACTATGTATCAGTGGTGAGAAGAGGTAGCAGTTAGAGGGAATGGAGGGGATGCGAAGGATCCCCACTGGCTCTAGAGGCGTGATGGGAAGTTTACTCTAGAGTAGAGGCTTCAGACAATGGCTTCAGAGTGAAGGCTCACGTACAGGTGAGGTACAGTCTGACAAAGAGAGCATTGTTCACAAAATACAGACTGCAAGCTGCAATCAGTGTGCTACAGCCTCTCCTTTCACTTGAGGTAAAGGCAGGTTTCGGCCTAGGTGTGCGCACATGGGTAGATGGGTTTAGCAGCAGAAGGTCCCAGTCACTGGGCCATCAGACTAGAGATCAGAGTGATGCTGCAGACAGGCTCCACCACTGCTCAACATGTGAAAGGGCTCTGACCACTGGCCACGCCTGCTGAGACACACTGCCCAACACCACAGCTACCAAACATCAACTCACTAGACCAACTCAGAAACACAATAGGGGGAAGCTAGCACACCAGTCTCTCTCTCTCTCTCTCTCTCTCCCTCACACACACACACACAATCTCTAAAGACAATTTTTTTTCCAGACCAATTTAACATACCATGCCTCTTTTTGTAATTGAGTTGGCACTAGAACTGAAGTTACCCAAAATCTAAAGGGCATCACAAAGAAAGGCAAAAAAAACAGTACTAACAGTAAACACTAAATAGTACTACCATACTTCAGAGGGACCTCTCCCAAATAAATAATTCCATACATACATTTACAATCCAGCTTCACTAAGCCCATTTGGGGAGCACTTCTGCTGTTCAGTGGGTTCACTTCCCCTTATCATCAGAGCACAGAGCTGGTATGGAGGGGATCCTCTCCTCTGCAGCCTGTACCCACTGCTCAGCAACAGCAGTATGGACCACATCCTTGACCTTCTCTACACTCACATGCAGGTGCTATGCTATATTCCCCCGGGAGAGGAATTCACACATGCCAGTTAACTACCTAGAACTAAGAAGTCCTTGTTTTGAAGACACAGCAATGTTTCCATGATAGTGTAAGCAAAGGAAGATGAAGCCCAAGTTTGAGGTCATAAATGCAGGCTATCGGAAGATTCAGGGGTATATCAGAACTACTGCAAAGGATAAAGAGCATTGCAGAAAATGGCAAATGCAAGCTTCTATCCACTAGTGCATCCATCCATGTATCACTGAGCATGAGCCAAAAGCCTGTGTGTTCCACGTTTATTTATAACTATGGCTAGAGGGCTCTCGTCCTCTGGTTACTGAGTGCACAAACACACAGTGCTTTTGTACGAGGTCTCGGTTATTATGACTACGGTTAATAAAAGCACTTTTCAGAAAGGCTTTACAATCAGACTGGAGGGAGGAAAATGCTAACCATCTGGATTTCTCAGCTCAGGTTTACAGAAGATGCCCAATCTGAGTCTCAGCAGGGATTTTCAGGTGAGCTAGGAAATCACACTAACCAGTGCTTGTAGAGGAAAAAAAAGCTGCAATTTCCCCTGTTCTTTTTTTTTTTTCGTCAACACATCCACCATGGGATTAGCTGACACCTTTAGCATGATGCTCATCATCAAGGAGCACTGACTTGAATTGAACTTGGGTTCAACGCATGTTCATGAACGCAAGTTCAATTTAGCCTATACATGAAGCATCTGGTCAATCAAAACTGTGATTCCTTGTTGATTCTGAAATTCTGGATTAGCACTACAAAATCACACTTTCTACAAATTATTGTAGTTTAAGCAGCGTGCAGGGCTTTGATGCAACCGCTTTGATGCAACGGCTTTGTTATTTTTTTTCCACATCTGGATAGCTAAATTTCCAGCATCCAATAATTCTTTTGTCTACCTCCCATCTCTACATTGAGCACAAAAATGCATGCTGAAGAACAGGAATGGCCGCTGGCAGAGCATTTTCTTGTATTAGGCTAATATGTTGATCCTGGTTTTCAAAAGCAGAAGGGGTATCATCCGTGTGTTTGTGTCCTCAAATCTTACTGCCTGTGGCATCATAGTCTCAGCACTTTCAAGACCCCTGCCGGCGAAAATAGAGGATGCGATTGAATAACAGTCACGTAACACACAGATTCCATTTGTGCCCTGGTGACAACTTAGAGAAAACAGGCAGCTGATGGAGAATGCACTATTGAGCTTGGTCGGTCAGCTGGTCACTGTCACCCATTTCCCTCCAGCTATTGTTTAAGGCGTAATTAATCAAGATGGCCTCAGGGCTTTTCCTGCACAGCTTGAAAGCTGTGTGGCTGTGCTGAAACTCAAGAGCATGGATGGATATGGGGATGTATAATTCACATGTCTCAGACAACTTTCACTGCAAACAAACTGCATAGGCACCAACATTCAGGCAAGAAAAATGTCTTGGAATTTAAAACGAGACAGACCATTAGCCTAAACCATCTTTGGAACATTTTCATTAAACTGTGAAACATGCAGCACAATTTGGCACTACTATTACTGTAATAGTAGCCTATGTGATCGTACCCTGTGTATTGACTTGGGGTTAACACACACACACACACACACACACACACACACACACACACACACACACACACACACACACACTCCCTGGACTCAATGAGTATTAGTTTAAAAAAAAAAATCCCAATTCTAAGGTGACAGCAAAGGGGATGGCAGGTTTGTGGGTTTTGAGTGATGACTCTCTCCTCACAGATAATACCATGTATTTGACAAAGGGCTTATTAAACCTCTTATCTTCCCTCATTCAACCCATGCAAAGGGTTAATTACACTCAGCCCTGCACTCCAGGCTACATTTACCCCATTCCTGAGAGGGCCGATAGCTCCACTATCCTCTCAGCTACAATCTATGAGCAGTCACCTTTTGTTTGATGTGAGTCAAGGTTAAAATTGTACAATTTTCAAATGGTTTGCACAGCACGGGGCAGAAGGGTCTCATCCGCGAGAGCTTTGAAGATGACAAGTATTATGGGTGCATTTCATCATGTCTGAGAGTGTGTCTGTGTATATGTGCACCTTTGTCTGTGCGTACATGGCAGACACAAGAGAATTTTGATCAAACGAGGGACCTAGTCCTCTGAGTGTCCTGGTGATTCCATTTCCTTGATTGATCCTTCTGGGCCCAGTCGCGGGCAACCGGCGAGAGATTAATTCACCGATCACTCCCCTCAGCCACATCCAACCAACATTTTCTGCCTCGTGTGCCAACGTCTGCTGGAACAACAATGGTTACCTGCACTCATTGCTTCAGTGAGCTGGTTAATGAGGCGATCCAAGCTCCTTGAGTCGCCTGTGCCACTATAATTAACCCATCAGACCCTATGCCTCATCACATCACAGCTGCAGCTCCATGCCAAAGCACAGGCTATTTAATTTGATGGCCTCAGAAAAGACAAACTTTGAAGTCAAAAGTGCTAGAATCTGAAGCTAGAATCTACCAATGGGCTGCCACTGCAGCTGACCAGTAGTTAATCCATCTGCACAAGTGAGATAACCAAAACCAAAAGGGTGTAGCCCAGTCACAAAGTTTTATGACATAGGTGACATCACTTCTGTTCCGTGTGAAAAGTACAAGGCTGCAGACAGAACAGCAGTCTTTTCTTGTCGCTGTTCTGAACTGTACAGACTCAGAGATTAACACCACATATGATGTGTTACGTGAGCTGTGCTAGCTCTTTAAAGCTGTCTGGCTTGCCATGTGGTATGCTGATCTAAGCTGAGCAATGTGTGGTAAAGACAGAAAAAATGTAAGCGCAAAAAAAAAAAAAAAGTCCTATGCAATGCTTTGTGGTGCTCAAGAGACATATTTTACATTATACAACTTAGGAGGAGTATGGTGACCACCACCCCTCTGGAAGGCCTTCTGTGTTGTGTGTGTACTACCAATCTTGGCCATTTTGCTTGATTCCTGGGGATACTAGTTAACAACGCTTCCCTTACTGTCTGAGTTGTGTGCAATTCTCTACACTACACAAACCAAGAGGTATGCCGTTTGAAATGTGTGAGGGGGCCACTTGGCACTGGGGTCTCTATTGTGCAGTGACAAGAGGTGGACAAGATGGGCATGGTATACTCACAGTTCATCTCGTTGCCTCTGTGAGAGCACCATAGTGGCGGCGTTGGGGAGGGAGGAGGGGGGGAGGCAGGCGAAGGGGTGGGTGGGTGCGTGCAGCAACTGCTATCTCCCGGGCAGGAGATCACCGATCGGACGCTGGTTCTGGTGTGCAGGAAGGTTCGCCGATCAGCGCTCGTCTCCCCAGAAACTGTGACCCCCGAAAAAAAGGCAGGGACACGTGCACAACAACAGCCGACTCACAGTCACTGGCTACAGCTTCCCTGCATCTGCAAAAGAAGGAGACACGGGTCATTAGTGAGAGTGGACATTTAAGACAAAAAAAAGGCAATTTATGAGCATATCCATGCATACCTGTCTCATATGAGAGAACACATGCACAAGTAGACAAATAAGCAGACAGAGTAGAGCCTGCCATCATTAGCTCAGAGCCAGGGTTAGACTGTGACACTTGTCCACCAGCAGCTAGACGGACTGACAGAGGCTTAAGGGGTTAAAAGACACTTCATCAGGTGCTCCATCTGTTCTGATCCTCCCCTCCACTCTGGTCCCTCTCTCTCTCCCTCCCTCCCTTTCCCTTCCTTTCACCCAGGCTGCCATGTCCTCCGTTTTGTTCCCTAGTCCTGCCTCCCTTGTCGGCAGTTCTGTGAACACGTGTAGAGGGGGGGTGTGCAGATGACCCAGATTCCAGCAGTCAGCCCATCTCCATACCACATACCACGGCAACAACCGGTACTGTTCAAAAATCCCAACCAACCTGAGCTTCAGCTCAAAGCATGCTGGGCTGTAAAATTATGTAGTGCTTGTTGCACAAGCAACGCATTAAACAATGGAGTTTTGGCTGTGGTGGTAGACTGCGGGAGTGGACTGCAGTGTAGAAACTAAGACTGAAAATCATGAGGGGAAGTAATAGCTTATTCACGATTCCTCTTGGCATCCTATTAGATGCCAGTCACTCATAGCCGCCCCAGTCATGGCACCGAGGGTGAGGCGCAGTAAGCTCCTTAGTCCTCTTGAGACGAGGATAAGACCAACAAACCTAGTAAGCAAACCCCACCCAGATCCATCAACAAAGCTCCTGTTCAGACCCCCCCCCCCCACACACACACACACACAGCCTATCAAAACATACGAGGGAGGTAGAAAACAACAACTACTGTAGTGGTGGTGAAGAGGCACTGGAACAAACCTTGAAAAATTCCACACCAAGATCAGAGCCAGAGTATTGCAGCCATGAGACGCAAGAGGAAATTAATTCTTTCCCTCTGCCAAGATTCATGGACTGCACACCAGACCGGCCAGTCTGGGAAAGAAGTGACATGGCGCTAAATATTAATGGTGTGATGTGAACACTGCATCAGAAATGGCAGCCAGCTACACATTCTGTGCCTTCAGTTCTGATGATCGTTTGAAAGCACACAGCTTATCAGCAGCGGCAGAGCATGTACTTGATAATTTAATGCAAAAAGGCCTTCTTATCAGTGGCAGATAAATATTTGCAACATACCTGCTGAGTGCAGCTCTTGACCTATGACCACTCACAGCAGGTGAGGCTCAGGAACAACCACTTGTTAAGTGATGCAGACACACTGCATTTTGTTCCAGTGAAATAGCAGTACACATGGAGGTCATATATTTACCTAGATGTGAATGCAGATGAGGACTAAGAAGTCTAGGCCCCAGTGCCCAAATAACCTTCACCACAGAAAAGGAAACACCGCAGAAATACCTCCAGGGTGGAAGTAGCATTACCCTCAGTGCACTGCTGGTACACTTGTCAGATGACCTGATAAGAAGGCTGGAGGGGCCACCGTCTTCAGCATTTACAGTGAATAATGAAGGACCCATTTTTCTACTGAACAGAGAGGAAGAAAATCCCTCTTTTTTCCCCCTAACAAGACAGTTAACCAGTGAGCGCAGCATAGGGCCATGCCAGGAATGTGAATGAGCGATGGACTGAGCAGGGCTGGGCAAATGGGCTGCCCAGCCTCCCTTTCATGGTTGCCACAGATCCGGACAGCATGTCATGGCATCCGTTTCACTGCTTTGTTTCAAGGGATTAATCAGTGCTGCTGCTGCAGAAAAGACTGAAGATTTAGTACAAACTTCTAGCAAAGGGGCATCACCTCTAATGTCCTAAGAAAAATGTCATGTGACTGATGGTAAAGCTGGAGGTTTAGGACATTTTATCAATAAAAGAAGTCAATCTTTTGTGCAACTCAACGGTACTGGCATGTAAATGTGTAACATAGCCAAATTAAAATAACAGAGAGAGAGAGAGAGAGCGCAAGAGGCACTGAACAAATAATTTCTGAGCTACACAGAAAAACAATAAATCAACTTAGTGTCAAAGCTGTGACTGGATGGTTATTCTAATAACTTACTACAAAGACTTTTACAATAGACTACAAATAAAAGCTGTGTTCAGAGCAAACAAGAGGGCCCAACACAAAAGCAATTTACTGTGGCTCGAGCCAACTCTGTCACTAAACAGATATGGAGAAATCACAGCCAGAGGCAACTACACAGAAATGTAATCTCACCTCTGATTAGCATTAGTTGCTAACAACTCGATGTTATTGATCAACAGAAGAAATGCAACCATCAACAAAGGCAATTTCTTCCAGACTAACTTTATTCTGCAGTTGCCATTGAAATATACCGAGACAACATTAGCAACACCACAGCACCACATTAGAACCCGGGAAAAGAAAGGGGCTAATTTAATAAATTAACTCTTCAACAAACTACATTAATTGGATGCCACCAGTAAGCAGACATAACAGATGAGCTCCTGCATAATATTGGAAGCACCAGGCAGACTTGTATCTCTCTAGACCGGCGCTCGCTGGCATTCCAGTAACTCACTGCTGATGGAACCCTAAGTGCAGAGCTCTATTCCAGCCAAGGGGGATGAAAGGCGTCTCTTAGCAACGGGGCTGTGTGCTAGACTGGCACACCACAGAGCTATGGCACGGCAGGCCGGTGGCCAGCCGTTACCCGTTAACCGATACACAACCACCCAAAAAAAAAAATTCTGCACCACAGGCTCCCAAGGCCACGTGACAGCTGAAAGGGGGATTGAACATCTGGTTAGTACTGCTGCTATGCGTGCAGAGTTATCATTAGCCATGTGTTATCAGCAGTGAGGTAACGCAAACTGGAAGCCAGCTAACGGTCATGCCCTTGAAATGATAGAGAAGCATCCTGCAGTCTCAAAAGGGAAGATACTCCAACAACCCCTGACAATCAAAACTATTTCATCCATTTCACTTCGAGAGCTTCCTATTCAACCCAGCCAATTAGTCTCAAGCTTTTCATTCATGCATATTCAGGTGGCAAAACTGGGACAGATGGCAAAGAGACATCCCTCTCAGTGGTAAGCTACATTATACAAGCTGCTACAGAATGACAGCCAAAAGAAAGAGACATAATCTTTGCCTATTTTGATAAAACTGCCATAATTACCGGATCAGTATGTCCATGAGACCATACTGTGGGATGTCTGAGAGACCTTTCTCAGTTCAACGCTACTAACATGGCCAGAGAAGGGTCAAGAGACTGCACACCATCCCCTTTCAGACCGGCACCTTTCGTCACAATATCCAAATGCCACAATTCAAAAGCAGCTACAAAGCTGTACTTAAAACATCTCTGATGAAATGGTTAATCGACTTGCACAAGAAACACACAAATAACACAAAAGGTGAACTACATTATAATTAAGCATTACCCCCACTAACTTACAGATGAATGACAATAACATGATAAAATTATGTTAACAGACTTTGGAGTGTAATTAGACTAATAAACATTCAAATATCATAAATGCCAAAGCAGTCGCAGATATCATAAACCATAAAGTCATGTGAAGGATCTGTACTCTACTTAATCTAAGCTTTGAATTGGCCGTTATAAAACACGTGACTCAATTTACCTGATACTCGAGCCTGTCTATCTATTCACCCAGCTACACAGATGATGAACAATACAGCTCAAGAATTCAAATATCAGTGACAACATCTATGGGATCAAGTGATAATCAATGACGAACCGACGACACCGTCAAGGATACACGACTTACAGGTTTACGGATGTAACGAGGGGACATGGACAACAATATGGCGTGTTTTGGCATGGGCTTAAAATGCAAATATTACTAAAATAACGTTAATTTGAGCACGTATTTAGAAATAAGTAGCTGATATCAACGCTGCAGTCATGGAATGACACATGGGTGCAGCTCACTGGGCTCTTCGAGTCAGTCTGTTTTCCCCACGCAGCTCCACCCTTTTTCCAATGCTGAGCGGGAGATGTCGAGGATTGAAATGTCATGGGCAAACAACCGAGTGTCCGCTGCAGTCCAAAAGTTCTTATCAAATATTACACTTTAAAACGAATAGCAGCGAGCATTACATCCATGCTCATGCATACGCAAAACCAGACTCCCTTGTTTTCCCAAACAGCCCAGTTGGCTAGTCAGCGACAGAGCTAGCTAACAGCAAGTCTTTCCAACGCAGTGGCAAGCTTATGGACATTATACAGGCTATTGTTGTGTTAAACACACGAATAAACTTGGATCCTGTCAAACGACATTCTGGAGCACTAAAGTAGTTATACATGCACGGACGTGATTACTATCGATCACTAAATTGTGAACTGATAATTAACTTGGCGATGGCCGTCTGCCCCAGTTCTAGCATTCCAAGGTAACCTTAACGTTAAAATTTTGCCATCTAACGTTAGGTCACTCAACAGATCGCTAACCCAAAGACATATGCTGCAATTATCCTACCGCCCCGTTGACTCAACTAATTCACCCGTGCAAAAGGGCAACGGACGTTGATGTTACAGAAAATACCGCATTCAAAACAGTTTTCCAACACTGGATTATGCAGAGTAGTATAGGTAACCAGCCAGAATAATAAAAGAAAACTTAAAACGCTTCAGAGAACATTCCTATGGTATGTGACACCTCGGGCCCTGACTAACACAAACACACAGCTAGATAAGGTAGCACCGTTAGCGGCACTGCTACCTTGCAATTGGGTAAAGCAAAGAGGAACCCGTTAGTTGGTTAACGTTAAGGTCCAACAGAGGATACTACAAAATACGTACAAGATAGCATCTGCCAACACACTGACATTATACAGAGCTCCCTTCAATTCACTGTTCAGGTCATTACATTTACCGCTATTGCTAGCTAACGCAATTGATCAAGGGCAGCAAAAGCGACTGTTACAGTTAACTTTACCACCGAACATCAACATCAGTTACAAGTGTCGTTGGCGTTGTGATGTCTGCAGTCTGATAACCGGGATAACACTGACAGTAACGTTACTGACACATTACCACAATTCGGTAACTTTAGCTAGAACAAGCTCAAACAGAGTGTGGGCCATTAGCGAACCACTGCTAACGATGGTGCACGGGTCAGTGGGCAGTGAAATACATCAACAGTGCACGTTAGCATAGAATTCTGAAGTTAAAATCACCAATAGAGCTTGAAGAACGCCTTGTTTAACAGTATTTTCACCGTCAGGGACCAAACCGACCCCTTCTAACGTTGTGACTTTGATAACTAATGCACTGACCTACATTATGATCACGAAGCTCAACCAAATATGTTAACGTTAGCTTTTTGCGGATGGCTAGCTTGTTGGCTAACATTAGTTTCAGTTAGCCGAAGGGCCAACAGGTTCCACACTGTTTTTGGTCAATTAAAGTCTAATGTGAGCCAAGGTCACTTCTGCACCTTACAATTGCAAGTAAGACATATTCTAGATACTTAACTAATCCGTATCATGACAGTACCACATTTCTTTGGCTTGTCACTAACAGTTTGCCTCAACCGCCCTTCTACCGTAACGTTAGCTGGTTGTTCAGCACCCACAAAATATTATGTTACATCCAACGAATAACTATGGATGACGTTAGGTTAGCTTAGCTTGGTCTTTACCTGGAAGTCAACAAGCAGTGCCCGCTAGCTTGCTAGCAACTCCAATGACATTGGTAGAAATAACATGTTGATTCAGTACTTTTTGCGCAGTAGTTTGAGTCGTGACAATGCAAAAAATAACATGGAATTTAACACTCTAAAACTTACCTGTCAATAAATACTTCTCGTTGACAACAGAAAAATGTATACAAGTAAAAAGGAGTCGAATATCTCATAGTCAACTGCTAACCAACAAACGCGGCTCCCCTAAACCTGCAGCTCTAACGGCCGGTCCGCCATTTTGCGACATTCAGCAGGAGGCGCAAAAATTACAGCCACATCGTCGTCTCACCACCTACTTTTGCTTTACTCCCACAGAAATATCTGTAAGTCGCCAACGGTAAATAAGACGGTGCTTACCCTAATCATCTGGTCCGAATCCTGAGCCACCGCACACGATGCTATGGAACGCACCAAGATTTTATTTCGTTCTACAGCGAGACTTGAGTCTCAAGGTCTTGGTCTACCTTCTCGCCTCCCTCCCAGGCAGCTACAATCCTTGTTTTCTGTACCGCATTCGCCTTCCGAGATCGGGCATGCGCATTCACAGACTGACAGCGACGCGGGGCGCACGCCCTTGGCTTTATTATGTCTCTTCTTTAAATGAATAATTTCAGATTAAAAAACTCTTTTGGTTTTAATATTGCATTTTTGGAGTGTTAGTAATATGTTATTTGAGCGTTGCCTTCAATCCACACGGCTAAGTTGTTTACAGTCAATTTGGAAACATTCTCGGAACTCAAAAGTAACTTGCTAATTTTCTTTATTTAAATACAAAAGCATACTCAGACCAAAAATAATTAGGTTGTTATTTGTAAACAACAACAGACAGATAACCACACAGCAAGGAAACCAAAGCAGATGTACACTACAGGGGCAGAAAAATGTTAAATGAGAAGCGTACAAAACAAAGACTCATTCTGATTTTTATCACAGAGGAAATATTGTTTGATCAGTGTGCGCTCGACAACAGCAGACATTGTAGTGTACAAGCACCGTGTATGATCCTACAGCGTCATTCCTTCCATTGAACACGGAGACAAATTTCTGACACTATTTCGTGACGCTATGCTGCCGAGTTCTTCAGGTATGGAGAGGCATGGGGGCATGTAACCTTAAGATTACAGTAAGCCAGTTTTTTCCAAGTAGGCATTTAGTCATATTTTTACTCGTATGTCTGAATCTGTTAGTAGACTTATAACGAATAATCTGTTTCTTAGAGAAATCAGGAAAAAAATGTGCACAGAGCTGCGGTCAACCCAGTTTAACATAACTGATCAGCGTTGTTCTGTGCACTGTTGTGACTGGCTCTCTTCATTCGTGTCCCGGAGACTTCACTTTAGGCTACCTGTGCTTGTTTTACTCCAAAAAGATTTGAACAGTACAAAACATTCAGCAACGCTCTAGTTATTTTTCCACTGCTGAAATAAATTGTTATCATCTGAGAAGGTAATTTACAGTTCTTTGTAAATATACTCAATACTAGGCCTAGGTGTAACACCAAATTAAACAACTATTTTGTTGATGTAAAATGTCTCCAAACTAGACATGTTCCACTGCAGACAGTGGAGTCCATTAGGCTACTGAGATCATCTTTTTCATGCAATCAGTTGTTACAGACCATAATGTAGCCTATTTAAAAGATACATACAGAATCAAAACAAATTATAGAATTGAGAAACACAGCAAAAGATTTGCATTTAATTTAAAGTACCTTAACTCTATGATTAGTGACAAGAGAAATCACTAAGGACCATTTTCAAGAAGCCACATGTCTGTCTGATCCAATTCTGGATGCCCCCCCTCACCAATTGCCCATTTTATTTCTCCATCTTCGTCAAAGCTCAATTAATGTCAGTCCTTGACATGAATAACAAACAGTCAGCCTACTGGTACAAAGATATGTTTCACAATCCCTCCTAAAATCATTTTCATAATTAAATTCTTTTATTTGTAACCTTGTATTTTGCAAGGAAGCACAATCTCTTGAGCACAGCCTTGTGGTGACTAATAGTACTGCAAGAGAAGAAAGACATTCATAACAATGCTGCTGGATGAAGGTAAGATTTTGATCCCCTTCACAAGATTATTTTTCCATATAGACATAAAGGGTGAATGATGAGGCAATAACAAAATCAACACTATAAATCCAAACCAAGAGGAACTCTTTTACCTTTTCAAAAAACAAACCCACTCTGGTTCTAAAGCAGACTGTAAATAGGCACAAATCTCACATTGCTTAAATTAGTCCCATGTTTCACCATAAGACATGGCATGATCACTGTTGTAACTGTTCTCTTTGACATTCTTTGCTGGCATGGCCTATGCTTCTCAATACACATATTTCAGGGCAAATAACAGATCAAGTAATCAATCCTTCAGTCTTTCACCAAGGTGCAGCAGAAACCAGCACTTGTAGGCCAGGTCCAGCATCTCTATTGCTTCATTCGTATACAGAACACACAGCAACACAACTGAGACATTACCCAGGGAGAAACACAGTGCATGTATTACAAGCCAACACACAACTGTCATTCCTTTTTTTTTTTGGTATAGAACATCAAAGCAGCCCATCTCACAATCCACTTCAGGTGGTGCTGAATGTCTTTGAAACAGCATTAGAAAGTGCACTAAATACTGCTAAGGAATATATAGTAGATGTCTATTACCTCTTCACTGTGAACAAGTCAAAGGGGCAAATGGTGAAATCTTTAATGCAACGAGCCAAATAGAAAGAGGGCTGGTATGGTACAATAGAGTGGATTTCGTCAATTTAAGTTTGTTAAGTCACTAGTTCCCCCTCCCCCCCATAATATCAAGCCAAAAGCCAAACACTGTTCAGAGCTATGGGCTAATGTCATCCACCTAATGGTGTCCAATATGTGTATACAAAGAATTTTTGGGAAGTTGAGGCCTCCCCAACAACATAATCGAACATTGCAGCAGCAGCAGCAGCATTCCCATTGCCTGGTCACTGGTGAATCCTCCATATTTTTCTCTCTCTCTCACACACACACACACGCACGCACGCACGCACGCACGCACGCACGCACGCACGCAAATGCGCACACACACTCCATCATCGTGAACAAAATGGGTGTTATTGAACAACATTAAGATCAAGTTTATAATTCTAACTCAAGATGGACGTCTCAAACCTGCATTTCCATCAACATGATTCAAGTACCTGTCCAATCCGATAGACATAGATTTTTTACATCTCTCCACACAGTATATTTCTCTATAAAATGGACATGTCTTAAATTAATTGATAAATGACAGATCTAAAATGGCTTCTTTCCCTTCCCAGTTACTCATACAAAAAAAAGATAATTAATTTTCAAAGATGTGTTATCAGTCTACAAAGATTGGATGAGGATGTGCATCTGTCTGTGAAGCTGTGTCTGTTTTGCTGGGGGAAAAAAAAGCAGCCTTGGTTGCAACTAACTTTTGGACTTGACGGGCCAAAAGAAACCAACAAGGAAGGGTTGGGGGGTTGATTTGTACGGTCTTGCTGCAAGACCTCAGAGAGAAAAAGTCTACATTCTGGAGCCCACATATTGTTTGGAAATCTCTCTGAAATTTGTACGCATTTTTTTTCCTTTTTTTTCCAGTCTCACCTAGTGCACAGTAAAAATCACCTGAGTTTTAGGCCAGGCTGAGTTGTTTTGGGGGTGGGGGTGGGGGGTGGGTGCAGAGGGACCTGGTGACTGATTGGGATGGCCTGACCCCTCTGTGGCTCTCGGTGGTGCTGGGGAGGTGTCATTTTGGTTGGTGTTGCTTGGGGTGGGGGTGATGAGGTGGAGGTGTAGGGTTGTGTACAGTGGTCCTGGGCTCAGACAAAAACAGGAATTAGGATGGGCAGGGTGGGTGTGATCAGTGGATAAGGCTCTGGTATACAATGTCATGGTCGTCCGTTGGTCACCTCCGGCCTTCTTGGCGCTACCGAGACACGCTGGCAGTCGGGTTGACACTGACTTTCTGCTCCCTTTCAGGACCCACCATCAGGCTCCTTGTGGATTGCACACACTCTGGTTTACGCTGGTTTTATCCATATACACATTTTTTCCCCCCTCACACTCCTTTTCTCCTACCCACCGCACTAAAGAAAAAAAAACAATAGTAATAATAAACAACAACACGCTTCCTGACTTCCTGCCCTGGCCCCAATCCCCTTTCTCCCTTCCAATCTCTTATTCTCTTGGTTTAAATTAGACAGCTTTAGTTCTCAGGTCCATAGGTTCAAGCAGATGGCTGTTGCATCGTGGCTGCCCCTGGCAGTGGAGAGGGGTGAGGGTGGGGGAAGGATGCGTTTTAAGGTGGGGGTGGGAAGGATGTTAATCGTCCACGGGCAGCTTGTCGTCGGGCTCCATGATGGGCGTTTCCTCTGTCGGCTCCTCGCTTTTGCTGGCCTCCTGAAGCATCTGTCGCCGCTGGACTTCAGCTTTTAGGTTCTCCAGGTCCTTTTGGCTAAAAACGAGGTAGGGTTGTCAGAGGAGGGGGCAAGCAGTTCAGGGGCGTTAGAGACTAACAAGTGAAACAAAATAACATTCTAGATGGCCAGCAGAAAATGTTATCTTACCTCAGAGGAATAAAGATGATGCCATTGATGATGTTCAGCTGCTCCAGAACACTGGCCATACTCGGAGCTGTGAACTGGACAGAGGAACATTTGGACATTCCAAAGATCAGTTCCACATCCATGATCATTGATCTAATAATAATCATGGTTGGCAATTGAAAAGGCTAATGTAAGGTAACAGAAGACCGCACCAAGCTTCTGTAAGCTTAGCACACTCAATCTCACTGATAGGGGAAAGAAAAATCAGTTATATATATATATATATAACTTGCCTGATTCTGAGAAATTGTCCTTGTCCACCAACTTTTTCTAAATCAACTGTTCACTCTACCAGCGATGCAATAATACTGGAGAGACCCAAGTCTTTGACTTACTTTGAGTGGCATGATACTGGCGTTAGAACCATTCTTGTAAATCTCATTCATGGTTCTCTGGAGGGCCACTGCTTGTTGGGTAAGGTACTTTAGATACTCAGAGCTCTCCTTTGTCTTTTCATGGGCTTCTCCCACCTGATAAGGGAAAACACACAGGGCAATTCAATGCCTGGACATTGAAAAACTACCCAAACATCTTTCTAGCATGTTCCATGGACCTGTGACATACCTGGTTCTTATAGATGGTGTAGCCCTCTTTCTCGTGCTGTAGCGCAGAACGGAATTCTGCCTTGCTCTCATACACTCTTGCCACAAGGTGGTGACTGTCAAAGAGACATAAAGTGTGTTTTTGCATGTGTGTGTACATATATTTGGGTGCTCTTTCCAAAGGGTATGGTGACTTCAAGTCAGTGGAATCGAGCCAAGTACCAGCTAGGCATCAGCAAACACAGTATTAATTATCCACACACTGTGGTCAGTGGTGCAGCAAGAAGAAATGGAGTGGATCTAATTTGGTCAGTGATTAGCTGATCTGAGACCTGATTTTCTTACCTGAGTGCCACTTTAAGGGAGCGAGGCCCATGGTATTTTGAGTTTATTGCCAAGGCGTTCTCCAGGAAACGCAGAGACAAGTCATACTCCATTACACCATGCAACACCAGGCCAATGTTGCTCTAGAGATGAGAGACGGGGGAGAGAAAACAAGTTAATAAGGTTCTGTTTAAAAACCTTGTTCCAAAATAGCTTTCCATGCACAACAATGTTCAGACATTGGGGAGTGATCCATGTTTCGGTAAAGTTCTTCTCCTTACTAAACATGATGACCAACATCAAGTCTACCTTAGCTAGCTCAAACAACTGATCACATGATCAGATAAACCTGTTTTTACATCTAGTGACTTAAAGACAAAAAAAGTGATAAACTCTCCTTCCTATTCAAGAACTCTACTGTTTGACACACCTACAGCGCATTTCACCCACTATTTCAGATCAGTTAAACTCTACTCACATCTAGCAGAGCCATCTCGGGATGATCCTCCCCACACACCATCAGCATGAGGTAGCGTGCACGATACAGCAGCTTCAGGGCAGTGGACAGCTGGCCGTTAGCAAAGCAGTACAGAGCCAAATGCATCTGAAAAAAGAGACACGCATTAGTCCACAATTCAAAGACCCTACAGCAGATCATGAATGGCCATTAGCAAATGAGGTAGATGGATATGATATCAAAGAGGATGAAACTGGCAACCTCATCATCAGATGCACAGACGTACAGTATAATGATCAAACCAAAGTTACACTCACATATTCTTGAATTGTGTTGGGGTGCTCAATGCCAAGTACTCTTTCACTCATCAAGACGGCCTTCTGTTGATTGTTAAGTGCCTGCAAAAAAAAGAAGAGAAAGAGAGAGCAACCTGTCAGAACTTTCCTGAAAATTATTGCAAAACAGGTCAGTTGCACAGTGTGATTTTCTGATCCGGGTGACGAACCTCAGGGTGATCCCCCATGATGTAGTTGAGCCGAGCAAGCAGCCGCAGGCAGGCACAGATCTCCACGTGCATTGCTCCATACACGTTGTTGAAGAGGTTCAGGGCCTCGTTAATAAGCTCACAGCCCTCCTTAAGAAACCCTGGAGAAAATGGAAGGAAAAAAAAAACGTGATTAATGATGTAACAACTATACAATAAACTATCCTATGGTTTGGAGCAAAGTATTTAAATACTTAAGCCTATAAAACAGTTTAGCTGAGCATGGAAGCACACCACGCGCCTTAAATTTGTAGTATTACAAATAAAAGTGCAAAATGGACTCTAGCTACAAACATGCTAGTGTTTACAATACAGCTTTAATTCTAAATTTAAAAAAAATCCTTTAAAACCCATTTAAAAATATTTCTTTTTTAGGCTTTACCTTGTTGCACCTTGGCCTGTCCGCTCTGGAAGAAGTGGAAGGCATCGGATGCTTTAGGGTTGACGTGCTTGACTACGGGGAAGATGTTTAGGATGTCCTCCTCGGTAAAGGCTGGCTTGTGACGGCTGTCGAAGTTGTACTCCTTGATCAGGATCTGGTGTCAACATAAGACAGTGGGGAGGAAGCCAACGCATCATTAACCTGGGTAGTTTAAGACCATGTATAGAGGGCTGGGTCTGAGATACATGGAGTGTGGATAGGTGAGCAACATTAGTACTACCTGGATGCCAGTTTTGATGGAGATCTCTCTTAGCAGCGTGCTCTTCTGAAGACCATATTTTTCCACTGCCTGGTCCACACTCTCACTAAACAAACATACACGCATATTTCTTATGCAAGAAGCAGACAGCTTATCCATTGCAAAGACAGTCTCATAAAAGAAAATAGTTACTATGATGTCAAGCCAAATTAAGGCTTTAGTAAGCTTTTTGTCAGTTCAAAAATCTCACATGGATGCAAGGGAAAAAAAAAAAAAAAAAAAACTACACTACTTGCAGTTGCTATGGACACTGCTACCAAGCAGTTCAGTATTTACATACACCAGTAGGGTATTTGTGGAAGGGGTAAAAGTCAAGTGACTGTGGGGTTCCTCACCACTGCAGAGTGAAGTGGTAGTAGGTTTGTGCTTCAGAGACTATGTTCTTCCACAGCTCCACAGGCGTGAGGTTGGCCCAAGCAGTGTTGTCTCCTCCGCCGGGCACTCTGTTGCGCCGCTTGCGGTTCTTCCGGCGGGACACCAGCTCATCGGCTGGCAGATGGGCCACAGCGTCAGGGAAGGAGCTCAGGAAGCAGTTGAGGAAGTGGCTCACAGCCGCGGACAGAGCTGAGAGCTCCACGCCCTAACACACACACACACACAAATACAAATAAAATATTTTACCCAAACTTAGCTTCCACATTCTCAGTCATTAGTGGCAAAACCCTGAGATGAAGACAATGCTATTACTTACCTGGAGGTATGTCTTGAAGATATGTTTTGCACACCTGGTGATCAACTCAGTTATTCCTATTCTCTAAAAGCAAGACGACAAGGTCTGTTTAGCAATACAATTAAAATGTGCTTAAAGTTTTTAATTAAAAATACACTGCCAATAGAAAGACTTGGATATGACTGCCTCTACCATCCCCAAAAGGTACAATGGAGAACTTTGCATGGCATGATGGGACTTTAGCAATATAGACTTACATAGAAGTACTCAAGTTGTGTTTTTGCAGGAGTCTTGTCTACAAAGTCCAGAACCGTGCCGAGGTAGCGCACATTAATACCACGCTGGTGAAGAGCTTCGGTCAGTGTGGTTCCATCCATAGGTAGAGCACTGTGGTCTAAACAGTCTTTAACCTAAACACAAGCACAAAACATCCTGCATCACACACCAACACAGATCTCCCAAACGATTAATAATGATGCAAGTCTCTTCTGGTTGTATCCTTACTGTTGTCTGCAGTGTCCCTTTCCTGGCATATTGAAAAGGTGCAGGGTAATTCTGCTCTAATGTGATTTTGTTAAATAATTTTTTGCTGTTGGCCTGATCATCTATATCTATGATGAGCCCAATGGGTCTGGCTGTCAGATGGTTCAGATCTGGAAAGAGGGATGCTTACCAGCGAGGGGATCTGGCAGGAGACCAGGAACGCTGTGGCATCTTTCAGCAGCTGCTTCTGCTTCTGAATGGCATCAGCACTGCTCTCAGGGAAACGCACACCTGTTGGGGGAAGGGCAAGAGGGAGAAACAGAGAGAGAGAGAGAGAGAGAGAAAGAAAGAAAGTAAGAAAGACAGAAAGAGGTGCTGTTGTTACCATCATGCCAATTAGAAAGGAGGGGAGTCAAGAACGCATTATCCCCACAGCAGAGAGGTGAGAAAGTCAGGGACGACAAACACGGCGGAGAGATGCACAGCTGCACACCCGAGTTTGGTGCACATTTATCTAAAGCAGAAATTGAATGTTTAAGTGGGCAAACCCAGTCAAGAAGAGAAAAGGGATGCTCAGTGACAGTGCTTTAAAAAAAGAAGAAAAGACCACAAAGAAGAGGCTAGCGGTTAAGTGCATTTCTCTGCCATGTTTGCATGCTCCCGTGTCGCCTCACGCCCTCTCACTCTCGCGGGACTTTGGCCACTTGGACGTACCAATACTGGATCCATCTTCTGCTGCTAAGGACTCTGCCAGCTCTTTGGCCTGGGCTAAGCCCGGGATATTTTCCTCAGCCTCCTTACCCTCCACAGGGCTCTCACACTCTCTGCCCTGGCCGTCGGCCACCACGGATTCGGGGGTGCCGTTGGTGGTGGCGGCCAGCGTCTCGATCTGTTCTGTGGCTTCAGATGTAGCTGCTGTAACGTCTGTTGTTGCTGTTGCAGTCGTTTCTGCTTCTGTGGGCTGGGACTCTTGGGTCTGGGTTGCATCAGCAGGGGTCTCCACGGGTTCGGAGGTGGACACAGGCGCGGTTGATTCTGAGGCTTCTGCCGGAGAGGCCACGGGTTCTGTATTGCTGCCGTCAGTCACAGCCGCAGTCTTGTTCTCCTTGTTGGCTTTCTGCTGCATTAGCTGCAGTGCTGCCATCTTCATGAACAGGAGATACCTGAGACACACACACAAACAGACACATACAAACAGACACACAAACACAAACACACAGTCAGACATTAGAGCTCCAAAAAGGAAGAAAAAAATACTGCTGTGGGGGAGGCCTGATGAAAAAATTGTCCAAAATAAGACTAAATTGCATCCCTTAAAATTGTTACATTATGCTATAACCCACTACCACCACTGTAATCATTAAGCAGTTCCGCAGCAAGAAAAGGACCTATAATATATTTTTGTTATACAGTAAATTCAAAACAAATTGCCAGTGTTTCTATTCGACTGTCTCATTCCTGTGGAATAACATGCATGACCTATATGTTCTCATGATAATTAATTATCAATGATATAGCCAGCTTTGTTGGCCATAATCACTATTGCTGTCACCAATACATTTACATGTTGTAGAACTGCTACTGAAGACCAGTGCCATGTACCTGTGCTCTACAAAGGCCTCAATGAGCTCCTGGCGCAGGCAGGCCAGGCGGTGGCGGTGCTGCCGTGGGAAACCCAGCCGCTGGCACTCGGGGGGCAGCTCCTCACCATCCACAGGCAGGAAGCTGAGGTCGGGAGGGAAGGTACGAAGCAGGTCCAGGATGTAGTGACGCCCATCATTACCGATGATGCCCTTACACTCGACGGACGAGCAGAGTTCAACGGGTGCCTCCTTCTCGTTAAGTACCGGGTGCCTCTGCACCTTGAGCGGCCGGCTGGTCTTCTCCAGCAGCTCTAAGTACTTTGGGTGCGACACCACAGTCTTGCCAAAGTCGATGGAGCCGTAGATGACGCTCTGCTCCTGCTCACGCTCCAGGATACCGGGGATGATGGACTGTGCCGTGACGCGGTAGCCACGGTAATCCACCACGACTGTGCCTAGCGTGTACAGGCCTTCCACGTCCACGGCACCGTAGGCACGCACACCGTTCAGGTCATTGGTGGGTGCGGCGTGGGCCGCCGCATCGCCACCCAGCTCACGGTAGTGGTCACGCACGTCAAAGCCCAGGCTGAAGAAGATGTTGTTCCAGATGAACATCTGCATGCGCGTCTCCTCGCCGGGGTTGATGGCCATCACATTGCCGTCGATCACGGCCATGGCCCCACGAGTGGCTGCCGCTGCAAAGTCACTGTGGACCTGGGGGAGGGAAATGATACCACTTAGCACCGACAGACACAAAACAGAACAGAACACACAGAGAAAAAATACTGTTTTAGAAAAAACGGGAGGGATTTGGCAAAAGTAACACTTCGCATTCACACACATATTATCCAGTGCTGATGGCAGAGACCTCCATGCAAGACGCCAGCCTGCACAGTCACAAGCAGTCTAGGGTTGGGCATTCCTTTCAGGGAAAAACATCAACAGCATTGTGAGAAGCTGAAGAACACAAATGGGTTGGGTTGAATTCTTGAAAACTCACCTTGAATATGGCACGCTCTCTTAGCAGCCGTTCTGGAAGGTTCTTTCGGGGCAGTTCTCTGGTCGTCTGGAGCTCCTCGTTCCAGTCCCGAGTCTGAGACACACCAAAATCAATCAATTAATCAATCAATTAATCAATGACCCCATATTGAAAACCAATGGAGACCCAATAAGAGGCTGATATTTCTCTGGTCATGCAGTGGTCTGCCAAGCGTTTCATGTCCCACCCTACCTGGCCAGGTATGTGTTCCTCATAGCCTAAACGGGATGTGTACGCATCTTCTGCTCTCACGCAGTCCATGGCATGGTCAATCTGAGGAGCGGTCCAGCTATAAACCTGGAAAGGTGTGGCTATTCTCTCAAATGGATGTCTCTGCACCCTGCAGTCACAACAAAAACGTGTCCAAAACACACTTAAAAACATAAACCAAACCATTTGAGAATAAAAACAAAGAATTTGATGATCTGTGATTTATGGGAATAAATATAATATATCATGGCTGTGGCACTAACCTCTTCTTCTGCAGGGCAGTAAAATTCTTCTTGAAGGCCGGGCTGATTTGGCTCAGCAGCTCCACCAGGGAGTGGCTCAGGAAGCTGGGGTTGGCTGGCTTAGGGTTGAATGAGTAGGTGGTGGATCTGACACAAACAACAACGGTTATAACACACACACATACTGTGCACTCAGGATGAACTAGAAAAATGAATTAAAGTGAAAATATTCTAATCCAGGTTAGAGGGAAAGAGAGAGAGATTGTGACTAAATCTCCAGGCACTTACTGGTTGAGGTAGAATCCACGGGTGGACGCTGTGATACTGACGTGTCTCTCCTCTGCAGTAACTATGTACAGGTACATCAGATCTCCGTGCATCTTTCTGTTGCCAGGTGGCGGATTCCAACCACTCATAGTGAGAACCTTCAGGCACTGCAGTGGCTGAACAAGAGACAAACAAGAGACTATAAACACAACAGCAGAAAAGGGGATGCAGACTTCATTGAGACCCAAAATATACAACACAAAAACAGTTCTTTGCAGTAATAGTTCCTTTTTTTCTCATGCCAGTTCAACCAGGATTTTCAACCAGTTCAACCAGGATATTTTGATGATGGTGATTACTTTAAAAAAAAAAAACAAAAAAAAAACAAAACCCTTATATTTCCAATATGTACATAGACAGCTTTGTTTCTATGCAAAGTAACAAACAAAGCATCCTGTCTCTATCCATGACAGCATAGCAAGTTTTTTAGGACCACTGAACGATCACTGAACACTGACCAAGATAGAGCAACATAATACGTTACAGAGGGAGCAAACGTGAATAGTTCTGGTCTGCATAAGTGGGAGTGTCACATAACGTCACAGTTTAAACTGTTCAATGATCTTTTGTATCAGCTCAACTCTGGTCTGCACAAAAAGAGATTTTGCCCCTTCCCCTTTGTGAAAATAGAACATGGATCTTAACAAACATTTGTGCCCCTCACTCTGCTTTTACCCTCTCTGTTTAGGACCGTATACATAAAGACTGTTTGGCAAGTCAGTGAAACTGGCATCATTCTAACAGCTGAGGATTTATATCGAGCAGATGTGTGTCTGCAGTAGATGTGTGTAGTGTTTGCAGTGGGGCCGAGGCCAACCTTCCAGTCTTTGTTCTGCGGCTGGAGTGGGACTAGGGGGCGCTCTTTGCTGCCAGGTAGAATGTGCTCAGGAGGGGTGCAGTCAATCTGTTCAAGCTCGCTGCCTTTCTTCTTTCTCTTTCCACTATCTGCAAAACAGCACATCTGGGGGTCATCATCAAACACTACAGGAGGAAAGCCTGCATGACACAGCCCTTTGTGTCTTGCTCTTCTATACAGATCCTGCTGACAGCCATATTTGATTAAATTATCACCTAACTAACTTGGGAGTTTCAAGACGAGTGCATGCAGACATAAAGATCCTTTGTATTCTTTGAGATAATGGGCAAATTTCTACTGATGACGAGTGCCCAGGACACAAACACAAACACACACACACCTTTATAGACTCTCATTAGCAGACAACGACACAAACACCTACCTCCCAGATCCCCATCTGTGAAGACACTGAGGAAAGATAACGAGTTACAGTCCACCCCATTGTAGGCATCTGAGGGGTCCATGCTTTTCAGCAGGTCTCTGATGTGGCGTACATGGATGCGAGCTTCACGCACTGTGTAGGGTTCTAGGGGATGGACACAGAAGCAAATGGTTTCTTACAACTACATGACACGGAAATTCTGATCCTGATCCCAATATGGACTAATGCCCAATTATTTGCTTTTATTTTGCTTTTCCTGTATCTTTCTTTTTCTCTTTTATTGATCTACTCTAATTTATGCAATTTCACTACATGTATTACATCAGTATCTCAATGTATGTGAATTTCTTGATCCTTGACCAATGCAAATGTGCAATGCAATTTCACATGTAAAAGGCTGGCAAATTAGCCAAAATTGATATTTGTGATAAAGAATCCTAGGATGTATAATCCTAAATTATTTACCATCTTACACATAAAATGACAAATTTACCTTCTACCACTTTCAGTAAAGACCCTTCCTGAAGACCCTCGATGGACTTGAGCTCAGCAAAGTTGTCCAGCACGTTCCCATCTAGCTGCAAGGAGAAGCAGGTGCGATGGCAGGTGTCCTCACGATCCATGAGGACCTGGTGGATCTCCTGCACCATCTCTTGGGGAGAAACCTACAAGCCAGACAAAAGTCATGCAGTCAACCCCTCCATCAATTTGCTCACTTCATCACTATTTGATAAGATAACACCACGTTGTTTTTGTTTTGGACAAATATCTTTATTTATATATTGGCTTTTTTCAAGTACCATACAAAGACATACAAAAATTTAAATAGAACATTACAAGGCACATCCATTATCATGCTGAAGCACAAAATACTCCATTCCAATACTTTTTGGGGGGCATGGGTGGGTTAGGTTTGGTACCTGTAGGTCAAATGGCTCGGTGCCTGGGGCCTGGATCTTGACGGTGAAACCTGTGTCCTGGATCACGATCACCTCCTGCTCGTTGGCCTCCTCACCGGGGTCTGTGTCAGCGCCACTGCCCTCCTGCTTGGAGTCGGCCTCTTCGCTGTGATCATGGCCCCCATTGCCGTTCATCATTGCTGTGTCGGCACTGTGCACTGTGAACATTGCAGTCAGAGGGAGGAAGCGAGGGAGAGAGAGGGAGAGAGAGAGAGAAAGAGATATCCTCAGAGTGGTGGAAATGTTTCTCACTCATTACCTGGGCTATGGCGGCCCACCACAGTCTAATTTGCAACACCATAGTGTAAATATGGGCCAAAAAAATATTCCAGCCACATCGTATGCATTTCACTGATATTTCAGTCTCCTTTTGAATTAAGTTGATCATTTCATCAGTGCCAATTCAGGTCTATTTTGCCGCAGAAACAATGAAGTTGTAATCAAATCAGCAGATGTGCATGGCATGTATTCTAGAGACACCCCCATTATAGTCTCAAAAAATCCTGTGGGAATCACTGGGTGGTAACCCCAGTGCATGTGCACTGGTTAAAACAACTAAGATGAGGTCTACAGAATTAGTCACATCAGTGTTTAACATTCCAGACAGTTACAATAATGACATTGGTGTATGACAAGTAAGCTGTTGGTAATATACTGAAAGATATTGAAATGGAACCAAACTGTGGGCATCTGATACAAAAGAGTGACCACAGAGGTTGTCTGACTTGGGTTGTCTGCCAAGGCCATAATTTAAGGAAATACACCCACACTGTCTATATTTTTCAGCTCTATTTTCATAGACATGGCTAACAGTTCAGACACCAGATAATGTCAAGAGGGAGGAGAGGTTTTACACTGACAGCATTAAGGTATATCATGAATTTCCCCTTTATGGTGTTATGCTAGGGGGGAAAAAAAAAATTACACAATATCAGAAGTATGTGTACACACACGCTCACGCGCACACACACAATGAACAAGACCCATCTTTTCACTAAAAATAGTGGATGCACTACCCTATAAAGCATATAAAAGACAAAAACCCTGAGGCTAAAAAAAACAACAAAAAAACCCTATAGTTTAACAGTGAAGAGCAGCAGACATACTATGTTATTTTCTTTCAGGCGACTGCTTTCTGTCCTTGACTGAAGTCAAGGGTAACCATGTGTCATGGCCTGCCCAGCACTGCAGAGAAATAAACAGCTGGCATTCCCAGTCCAGCACATTCTGACACTGTGTGTAGCAGAGGGATGTCTGGCCCAAGAACTTTCACAAAAGGAAAGAGAAAACTAGGAGAATGGGAATTATTTCACCAGATAGACTTACATGGTAATGAATACACAATGGCTACACAATGGCACCTGCTCCTCAGACAAAAAAAAAAAAAAACTCAGGAATTTCACGCCAAGAGCAGCAGACTGGTTTTACCGAGAGGAACTGACTTTGGTTTCCGGGTGTCCTCTTGGATACCTCTTGGCCTGTTCAACTTAGTGAACTGGAGGATTTACCAGGGTTACATCAGCCTAGCTCTCAGTCCTCGTGCCCTACTTCCACCCTTGATCCAAGTCACGCTCTCCTGAGTCCCATCCCAACGTCTGTTTGGTCCTCTCAAGCACAAACACACACAGCAGGGAGATTCTTGATTGTCCACCAGAGGTTTGACTGCACTTTTGCGCTCTTGAAACTCTCGCTTGATCATAGCAAGTATTGGGGCCAGTTGGTGGGGTGGGATTGGGGGGTGGGGGGTGCTGGATAGTTTAAATCCTTAGAACAATACTTGATTCACTGAGGCAAGGTTTTGCGCTGAACTGAATTCTGAAGCAGTTCTTTAGAGAGTGCAATGAAGACAACAGACAGGGACATGGGTGAGGGAAGTCTGAGGGTTTACTGTATACCTCACTAGCCTACACAATAGGCGTCCTTCAAATCCCCTCCCCCCACCCCAATGCGCAGCTGACTTTTTTTGGCATGTGCTGAAGCACTTTGCATGATTCCATTAAAGGCATTTCCATATCAATCTATAATAATAAAATCAGGTAAAGTAAAGCAAGACCGACTATTCCTGACAGAGCTGCATCAGACTGCATGTTTTCTACTAATATTCTAGCACTGAATAGAACATTTGACTAGCAAAAATTAGCCTAATACATAATTTAAATAAATATGCATATATTCAGTGACTATTCAGAGTGGGCTGTATCCAAATATGAAAAGTACAGATCTTCACATAAAAGTCACAGAGCATGACTTACAATCAATGTCTGACTGGGCTTTACTCAACCTGACCTCATTGTGAAGGTAAACTGTTGGTTAATATACAGCAAGCATGTTTCTGATGTTTCTGGTCAATCATTCAAACTAGACAGGCCTCCTAGCATCTGAAAGCCTCAATCAAACACAAAACCTACTGACCCCATTTAGCAAGTCAACGGTCAAGAGGTCTAGGGTTAATCCAACACAGATTGTCAAATCATAACAAACTTGCTTTCTGAACACTCAAAATGCATGCTGTGGTCTTATGTCTGTTCACAGCCTCTGCTACAAAAGTGTGCAGTAATGCAGTGATGGCCATCTTTAGTGGGCCATTAACAGCAAAAAAATACAAAGAATCTTCTTATTAGTTATAATAACTAAATTTGTACAATTACTTATTCCTGACTGGCTGGTAACAAAGGCCTATTTGTTTCTTTCCAATATGACGCAACAATGATGACTTCTGGCTTCATATCCTGGAAGGCATAAATACGCAAGCAAAATAGTAATAAACACCAACTGATTGTCTTGGTCACACATACCATGTCCTTGAAAGATTAATTTAATGTCAAAACAACATGCCAACAATCTTGGAAAAGCTTGTGGTGAGAGAGGCCTGAGAACACCTTGACCCAGGTGTGTGAGGTTTCCTCCAAGCTTCAGTGGTTTGCCAACAACCTTGGCAACACACAAAATGTCTTCTGTGTGGATTAAACAGGGTCAACCCACTGCAAGAGTTAAGTCTTGGACACAGACTACTGACAGACCCCCTGCCAGGCTCTGTCTACCATAAACTCATTTAAACACTGGCTGTCAAAACACCTGGCTCAAAACACTGCTCTACAGAGAATTCCAAAAGCAGACAATGCCACTAATCAAGCCAGAGCTACAGGACAAACTTGAAACCATTCAGTAGTATTGTTGACTTGTAACCTCAGACAGGTGAATATTTAATCAGTGGCATAACTTGCACAGGTGACATTCAGGCATGCAATACAAACATGGCAATCACGCCAGTTATCCACATACAATTTTACGTTGGGTTTTTTGCGCGTCTCTAATGACAGACAGAATTTTTCTATTACTGTGGAACACCATTAGCCGATTAACATTAACCAATCAGTCTTTTCAGAAACACAGCAACAGGACAATGCTTCCAGAGGTATAAACAACATGCACATCACTGATTATGACACAAATGGTAATAAGGGGGTACGAACAGGCAGATCAAGGTCTTGGTTAAGTAGAAGGACGGAAATATAAATGATAGACCAAGATCACCGGCATATTCTCCTTTAATGTTAAAGGAGGCTAAACGCGCACCGATATCTAACTACACCTGCTAGGTAAAGAATATATCATTTTAATGTCACAGTGACAGTTGATCTGAAGGTGCTGCCAAATGTGAGACGAATGCAGTACAGCACAATGATGAGATCGCTCAAGTTGTATAACTTGGCTTCCATACGCAACGCGCAGTCATACGAAGACAAGTAACGTTTTCTTTCGTTGCCACAAAACCTACAAAATTATAAGATCGCTCTCTCTCTAAGGCTGAACAAACTTTTTGATACCGACACACTTACCCTACAGAATTCCGTCTACAGAATAAGTATAACCTTCTATCGCTGTACATGCACCATGACTTTCCACACGGAGCACTTCCGCTTCCCGGTCGCGGGATGAACAACCATTCTGGTTCAAGACCGGAGGGGAGTCTGAAAACGAATACTCATGCACATGGGGATATTTATGACTTCGACAGGACTAGCATGCTAGGAGAGGATTCGTCTCCGTTTACAATTATGAACACGTTAAATTAACGTCTTCATATTGTCTGCTACTCCCTTAGCATTGTATTTACATAAACACTATCCCCCCATTGTGCTTTAAATTCTTAACCTCCGCTGAAGGTGACCTTCAGTTCATTCGTTCATCATACATGCTGTTACAGAACATGTGCATCGGAACTTAGCAACATTTTCATGTCTCATGGCCCGACACTTCACCATTGACACGTCTCTTAGCCGTGCGTGCACATACTCGTTGTCCTTCATAAATGCATAACCCACTACGCCACAGTGACGCGACCCAAAAAGGTTGCCCAAAAAGGTTAGAGTGGCTAGCAGTAGCAGTCTCAAAAAGCTAACTGGCAAGCTACCTGCCGCTTGCTAGGTTAACCTGTGAGGCATCTTAGCTCAGTAGTGGCAACTCATGACGGCTAACGTTAGCTGCCGGTTCTGACTGATTAACGTGCAAAAGAATTGTTAGCTTACATTAGTGAACCGCCAAAGTGTAACGCAACAGTTAAAACACTAGATGTAACGTGAACAGCAATTGTTTCACGTTTGACTGATCTCCCCATAGACTCATGCAACGACCAACCTAATACAGGTTCCTTGCTTGAAACCCATTGCTTAAAGGCTGACTGTGACGGTTTAACATCAACATCAACCTTCAGGAAAGATCAAAAATGCATGGTTTACATTAAACATTAAAGTTACACATACATGTCTAAAACGACATTAATGTTAACTGAACACTTCAACCTTAACGTGGTGATTTAAGTTAAATGATGTCTTGGTAACTTCCTTATCGATAGCAATATTGGCCACCAAGGAAATAATCTTAAGTTATAACATAAATTAGTGGGTTACTGTCAAAAATCTTTGTCTCAGTAACAGACCACTGGCCAGTGACCAAGCTGGACACCTGGCTGATCAAGACAGCTGAATTAGATGCTAGCAGGGACTTTGATGTTACCGTTACCCTTGATGCTCTTTAGCCAGTTTGCTATCCATAGTGATGAGCAACTTTGGCTAACGTTAAATCTGTGGTGACCACAGCTTTCATGTTGGCCCGAGAGTTACACCACAATTGAACAGTCAGTGCAAAATAAATGAAAGGGAAGCAACCAACCACAGCCACAGGAATCCTTGAGGGATGTCTTGGTAGTCTCTTTGCTATCCGGCGTGTCTCCTTCTGCAGGATCAACGGAGTTACAGTTTGGGACTGATGCCGGGATGTCATCTGTCTTGCTCACCATGATTTTGCTGTCACTTGCCTCGCTAGGTGAAGTATTCAGCAACAGATATCCGTTGCTTTTAACTGAAAAGGAAATCTGACGGTTGTCCTCGTAAACGGGGTTAGCAAGCTACATGCAGAGGGTACGGTCAGTTGGACGCTATTGCAAAAACAACTCCACTGGAGGACAGTTCCACTCTACTCTTGGCTGTCACACGTGGTTTCTCCTCCTCTTGACCTCTTTGCCTTTGTGTTTCGCCCCACCTCCTGAAATCTACGGAAAGTCTCCTGCGCCAGATTAGTGTTAACGGTTTCGACACCAGGAGAATATAATAATAATAATATTCTATTTCCGACAAAGAGAGGACACAGCCATGTGTATGGCATGTGAGCGTGTGAGATGCGTCAATTGCATGTCTCACGCTCAATGCATGAGACTTGAGAACCCTATAATTGTCATACATACACATTTAACAGGCCCGTTTAAATCCAAATGGCATCTAGGCTGCACCATTGCACTTAAAGAGAATACATTTATTAATTTATTTGCTAACCATGGAGGATTATGTGGTGTTTGTCGTCGGGATTAACAACTAAAACAGTCAGGCATTTCACTGAACAATGCAGGGTTCTTTATTAAGCACATGCAGGGAGCACTTTATGTGTAGGCTACCTCATGCGACCTAAACTCGCCTGTGGAGTGTGAAACTGAGAAAAAATACTTGTAAAAGTTTCTTGGTTGTCTAGCCAAATGTATTTGGTAGGGCACTGGATATCTGGATATTACTTGTTTTAACAAATATATTTCTGTACATAAAAACCTTGGGCTCAAACTTGACCTTTGACCCTTATTTTTAAATGACTGTACTCTGTCTTCATCTGCCAACAACAGTGTGGCTTTATTTATTTGTACCCATTCATATGCCAGAGTGCAAGGGAATTTGCTGCGTTATTGCCTGCGCCTCAGACGCCACACACGCCTTTGCTCCACGCCTGCAGGATCAAGCAACTTGACCAATTGTCTTGCCCTTACCCTTCATCTAGCAAATTTCTTTGTCATGCTTTCATTTTGTTAACATTACTGTTACATGAGACACTGCATATTTCAGCAACCTCGTTGTTGTTAGTCGTTGTCGTAGTCTATTTATGTCCTGTTAACAAGTTCTACATCATAGTAACCTAACAAAACCATTCAGATATTTCTCTAACTATGTTGAGGAGAAAGAAAACACTGCACTCTGTTTTGTCAGTGTTACGCTGTTTACTGCATATCTTGCCTTGTGTGCAAAAAAGAACTACAATGCAGATTATTGCTTGAAAACAATACACATACTTTGCATTGTGTGAAATGTTTTGGTAATGATTTGGATCAACATTCATCAAAAACGAACTTTTGAATGTTTGTATTTTTAATACCCGTGTTAATTCGGAACAGGTGAATTATTTATTGTCCATCACTTAGAGGAAGACTGCATTCCAACTTGTTTAACCCTTTGCTGAATTACACACTTGATATGGGATGACTATCATATTATCCCTTAATCAAACAAATCCAACCCATTCAATAAGAAGTTTACCAGAAAACATGGTATATTTTCCCAATACTTTCCCAATAATTCTCTCATAAAAAAGAAAAAAACGTGACTACAGAAGACTACAGAAAACCTTAAAAACACGTAAAGCACAGTGCAACAAAGGAAAACACTACAACAATTAGTTTGTTCATATTATATGCAAAGAGCTTGTGATCATTCTTTGAAAGCAGTAATAGAAAACTAGGTCTATAGCTCTGGGAAAAATGCTTATCAAGCTTCTGAGACAGTGCAACCACTTTTGTGCCTGCTTTGTGCAAGTCATGCAGAGATGCTTTAACCAATCTGATTACTTGATGACCAAAAAGCTATTTTAGCCAAACCACTTAAATGTCTGATGCTTCTTCCACAACATAGTCAGGATGTGACATTTGTATGCCAACGTGTACAAACAAACTTAAAAGTTCTGTTCTAGAATGCCCCAGTGCAAAAGCATGTAACGGTCAAAAGACAGCTCCTGGGTCCTAAGAGACTGCTTTTGTTACTCTCAGTTGTTAAGTCAGTTGGTGCAATCAAACATTTCGGATTTTCAACAAAAAATACATTTCATTTGTGAGAAAAAAAAACATCTAGACAAACCTTTAGAAAATGCTGCATCCTCATAGATGTTTGTGTCATAATTAGTGTAGTAAATAGTATCAAAATAGCCTCCTTTAGTAGTGAGGATATAACAGATATGGCAATCACTGACAATAGTTTATACAGCCTAGTAAGCATATAAGGCTCTGCGTTCTATCATATATAATTGCACATATATCAGCACACTAACGGCACGTCACATCCTGGTATAAGAAAACCATAACAAATCCTAATGGTGCTATTACCCGTTCTAGCCACAGGCACGTTCCTTATGGTTATGGTTCGTATTATTGTGATTGCATTTGTAGGCCTGTATAATAAATTAGCGAGTGCAGATCTGTATACTTGCTCATCCAGCTTTTGAAGTACATTGTGTTGAATTAATGTTTTCAGAACTGTTAATAAAAGTGAGCTGTAATAGATAGCCAACATAGAAGTCTCCTCTGTGTGGACCATGGGTATAGACATGTCTATGTTGTTATTGCACTGTCTAACCACTGGAGGGCCTAATGTGCCAACACAGTAAAAACCTAGCTTTCAGGGAGGTTTTAACACAAATTTAAGATGACCATTTATGCATTGGCTCCTCAACAGCACAAGCAGTGTGGATATATAACTTCAGTAATAACAAACAAGGTCTAAGTTGAATAGCGTGAATAGCAGATGATCAGCATTGATGGTACCATAAATACATTTTCTGTATGGTCCTTAATCCCTGAGGGCAGTCTTCTCATTGTCACTATAAACACTCAAAAACACCAAGACACACAGACATAAACAGTTTTTGTGTACATACACTACACACTGACAAAGTGTAGTGGCTAACAGTCATCCACTGAAGCCAGTACAGCTGCATACTGTACTGCAGACACGCAATTTTCAACTGTACTTATCCCTAATCAAGGAGCCTTTCAGTGTGACAAGCGTGAAAATCTCCAGGATACTGTTGGCCTCTAAGTAACAACTGTACACTAGGCCATATAAATGTCCTGTCTGCTCGAAGTACAGCCTAGCAAATGACAAGATTAGACAAGCCATCTATCAACAATGAACACTTACTTTAAAATGTCCAACTACACTGACTTGCATATTTAAACAAATTAAATGTGTGTAAATGCTTTAACATCAAGTTCAGACAATTAAACAGTGCCAACCAACTGTGGTGCACACTGCAGCATTTCTACAGAAAAGCTCTGCCCACATTATTTTTTTACTGAATCTTTGATGTTTTTGTTTACTTTTCTAGTGTGCAACTTTTTTCCAATTTTGCTGACTCATGTTACGTGTTGGTATTGTGAGCAGCTCCAGTAGGTCAGCTGTTAGCACAAGATGCTAACAACGCCAAGGTCACGTTTCTTACTTGGGGAGTTCACATACTACAGAACTTTAGATAACTGGAGAGCAGCGCCTGTTATAATGGGTAAAGTGTAAATGGTGACAGAGGCACATTAGTCCACTCTGCTCTCAGACCGTTCCTAATTCCCCAGTAAAGCCAGACAGAGAGTTGACGTGCTTTGGACATACTTTGACTTAGTTTTATATGTAATTATTAACACAACATCCAAGGCTGAAAATCCGAGACAGTGAATCACTGAGGACCCTTAGCACTCAACGCTATTCTACCAACAAACAGTGGAAACAAGCTGCATTTCTGAACTGACCATATGCTGGCCATGTTTATCAAATATAAGCAGGATATCAGTCTAAATGATATAATCTAGGCCAAAGTATTGCCTTAAACAAACTGAAATATTGATATGAACTTGATATGAAATAAAAGCTACTATACAAGTCAAACAGAAGAGTCATACTGCAACCAGATCTCTGATACCTCAAGGTGCAAGACAGAGGTAATCAATACAAACAGAAGCAGTCCTTAAGATAATGTAAAGAGGTGCAAAGCAGTCTGTTTATTCAACCTTGCTTTCAGCAGCAATGGTGGCTGTTGCAGCTGGTGCTGCCAATATAGGGGCCACCCTGTCTGGTGCCTCTGCATCCACTAGGCCCTCTCTGTCCTCCAGGGGCAGTCTGTGTGTGTGGCGGCTCCGGGCTCGGTATCTGTGCGGGTAGAAGAAGAGTGCCGGGTCAGGCATGGCTTTGGGCTCCTCGGGGCCTGTCACCTTCTCGCGTGGCACACACTCTCTGGCCCGCTCGGCCCGGATGTGCTTGCTGCCGCCGCTACGGCGCTTGGGCTTTGCTGAAGCTCCACTGGGGCCGGGTGAAGGGGATCCCATGGGGTCTTGGTGGTCTGGGTGAGAGACCCGTTGCCTGTGGTGGAGGTGGTAGTGTTGCTGTTGCTGCTGTTGCTGATGCTTGAGTTTCTTTCGGGCTGAGTGCAGCTGCAAAGAGAGGTAGGCGGCAGCCTCTGTCTGCTTCTGCAGTTCGGTGGTGAGCACAGTGGTGCGGTGACTGTGCCTCTTCAGGTCCTCCAGGAAGCTGCGCTCTTTCTCCTTCAGACTGGCCCTCAGGGCACCCACCAGCACCCCCTTGTGGCTGAGCTCCTTTTGCAGCTCCTCCAGAGTGCTCTGCTGCTCGACCAGGCGTCCCTCCACTTCCTGGCAACGATTCTCCAGCATCTCCTCCTCCTCCAACACCTCTGTCATAGACACAAAGGCACACGTTCACACACACACATGCACACACAACCACGCATTCACACAAATAAGCGCACACACACACACACCCACACACATAACAACAACATTTAGGTACCCTTACATCAACAAATAAACACACATACAGACACTAAAACAAATGCATGCACACGCACACACACAAATACATACAACATGAGTAATGTGCACAACACCCTAATAGGCAATAATTGCCATCTCTGCATCCTGCTTCACAGACTACAGGGAGCAAACAACAGACTGTATCCCCTGAGGAAACAGACTGCCCTGCACAGATGTCACATACGATCCCATCAATCAGTGTTGTGTGCAGCAGACGACACAGGCTACACAGGATTTTTGGCTCACTGTGCCTTGAAAGCACATATCTGACTGATGCACATGTGGGAAAGAAAAAACAGACAAAAGGCAGAGGCAAAGGATTGAGCGCTTACACGGGAGAGATTACAGAATTCACGGGCAAATCCAACCCAGACTATGTGAACTATGGTTCCTGTGGTGATCGCCATCTGTCAGGGGTCATCAGTGAAATGCCCACTGTTATGCTCAGCTAGCCATGTTGCCACAGATACAACAGAGCACATGAAGAGGAGTTGATGTCCTCATCAGCTCTTTTTGTCTGTAAACATTCCATTTCATCACCTGATGGAAAATGTACAGCTGTATGCCTGATGATGCATGACATTTCAAGATTCCTCGAGCAATGTAACCGTGAGAGAGCACAATAAGAGCATGTCCATCAAAAAACATAATCCTAAATATGTATTTAAAGCCTTATGTGTTTTATTGTCCACCTTGAAGAGAAACTATCCAGAGTCTTATCAGGACTGACCCATCTTTCATTAGAAAAGCATCAGGCAGTGGGCTGAGACCCCGTATCTGCTTATTTTTTTATATAAGGGAGGGAAAATCTAGATTTTTAAAGACGTGGAGATTATTTGATTCTTTACGATTCATTGTGTTACCATGAGCTAGTCCACTAGCTACCACATTTTGAACATGGTATAACACAAGAAATAGATGGAGTATCAAGGACCAATGAAATATGAGAGACAGATGGCCTCCTGAATCCGTACAATGCAATTACATGACTAATAAGTCAGATAAACAGCATTCAGTAGGTTTCCCATCTCTCCCCGGCTCACCAGAGGTACACTGAGATGATGGAATCATCATCTAGGCTATTTATAATGAGGCCCTTGGAGCATGACAATTACCATCTCTGAGAGCTCATCCCAATTTCATCAAATCTTCTAATCAGTTTGACCCCGAAATGATGAAAACCAAAACTATTTCTGCAGAGCCTCATCTCATTGCTCAGCTCCCTCTCTCTTCCCCTCTCTCTCAGCCCTCCCCACCTCTCTGGGGTTGGGTTCTTCCTCTCTCAGAGAGGGAGAGACTGGGGGGCCATTTTACAGGCCCATTTTACCTGCCCACCAGAGTGGGCGACCACACCAGGGATGAGATCATCCACTTAGTCTGGAAACTGCAACACAATCTGATCATCACCCTTAGTCATTCAGTTCCCCCAAATGCCCACCCCCACCCTCTACTCATTTTGGATTTTTCTTTTCTCTTGACTTCTTTTTTTTCTTGACACAAATGTACTGCTTTTCTGCCCCCCCCCCCCCCATATGCATTTATCATCTATGTCTCTTTCTTCTCACTCTCTCTCCCTCTCTCTCTCCCCTCCCCCAGCCCCTTGCTCTGCCCGCCTCCACAGTCTCAGCATAAAAAAACATGTTGTAATTGGATACCCCCAGTGGGACTGCTCGGAAAACGAGAGGACAGGATGAGAAAACTGTGCATCGATCTGTGAGGGCAGAAATGGAGGGCTGGAGAGAGGGATGGAGCAATGGATGGATAGACAGACAGATAGATAGATAGATAGATAGATAGATAGATAGATAGATAGATAGATAGATAGATAGATAGATAGATAGATGAGTGGATTGTAAGGGAAATAGGCTGAAAAGAGGGGGGGTGAACATAGTGCGATGCCGTTATGTCTGGCAGGGACATTAAGCTGAATTTATGCTGCTTTAGGTCCAATTGCCTCAGTCTTTAACATCAGAGTAGTTATATATTCCTGCCACAACTAGTATGAACTGTGGAAACCAGGATGCTTGACAAATCAGATGATATAAAGGATGCTTAAATTAAAGACAATATTTGGAATTTAGGAAATCCATATAAATCTGAAGTTAATCACGAGCAACCCTGTCTGCAATATGGCGTCACTTGCAATGTTATTGTTGGGGTATTATAACAAATGTCATAGCTTGGCTGCCGTCTGTGGTTGCTTCATCATCGTCTGTCCCTACCTCACCCGCCACAAGAGCAGAAATAGTGAGATGAAAACGGTACTTTCCGTGCACAAAGACAGAGCCTATACTTTCACAGCGAAGATACAGAAAGGGACATATCCAGACTTACCTGCTTGTGATCGTCCTGGTGGCTTCATATTCAGCTCATGGGTAAGCTCTACAAAACACACCAGTAAAACAAGAAATAGGATGTATAGTTTATAGTACACAACATGAATATACTGCACTAGCTCACAAATTGTTCTGCACACTTAGGCTGTCAAATTCAACCTAAATTGTTTTAAAAAGGACTGGTTGATAAGATGAATAACTAGTGCCACTCAAATAAATTGTGCTTGTGAACTGATATAAAAGTGGTATTGCATCATTTCCTGATGGGAATTAGAAGTCACTGAGAAGGACTGCATTGAAGATAAATGACACCAAGCATCAGCTACAGAATCTATGGACTTCAGTACACCAACAAGCCTGTTATGTTCCTTTTTCCACCCAGGTTCTGTCAATGCCTTTTTATGGCCCTGTTAAATTGGATTGCATCCTGGCTTTGTGGTGTGTTGAATCACACTAGATTATATTTCTGATCGCTCAGCAGTGCCAAAGTGGGAGAGATCTTTATCACTCTAGCCCTGCCCTGGAGCTCACAGGACAGAGACAAATAAACATTAAAACGGGGGAAAAAATCACTTGGGAAGAGAAACAGAGGAGAGAGAATGAGTGAGATAGAGATACAAAGAGATCAGCATCCTTCATCTTTCTCTGCTGTTAGCTGGCTCAGCCCATCCACACCAGGGGCGAGAGGGCAACAGACAAGGCTTAGGCAAAGAGGGAACAAAAGCTTCTCACTGCCAGGAAGCTATTGACCCATCTCTCTCTCTCTCTCTCTCTCTCTCTCTCTCTCTCTTTCTTTCCCTCCCTCCCTCCTTAGTCCCTTGTTGGCTGTAAGCATCACACCACCATCCCATCCCGACTCAGGCAGCAAGTTACACTGCAGTGTGGCCCATTACGGGTCTCGCCTGTGCAGAGAGCTAAACACGCGGCCAGGGCCAGCGCTGGGTGTGGTGCATGCCTCTGTAATGGGTGCTGACGGCAGAGGGGGGCAAACGCATGTATCATTCATGCAGCATGGCGCTGCTGTGTGGCCTCTTAGCCTGGTGCTTCTTCTGGTAGGTGGAGACTGCTCAGCAAAAGGGTGCCTCTCCCACATGGGCCTTAATGGCATATGCTGCTCTCATCCACCGCAATAGTGAAATACATGCTGTGTGATGATGTGCAAAAGGAACAGGATGAGGATAGTCTGATGAGATATGCACAGCCTGTGTCTAGGACTGTGGATAATGTTGAATTTAAATTTTGACAAGGATATGTATGAGAAACTGTGTCCAAGTGTTTGTTGTGTCTAAGTGTGTGTGTATTTGCTTACAAGTATCTGTGAGCAATTTTGTATACACAGCAATGCGTGTGTGAGAGTGTCTGTGCATGTGTGTGTAAGCACTGAGATGTTCTTGTTGCCTTTTTTAGTGGAAGATATAATCATGGCAGAAATACCACATTTTCTTTCTGCATTAATAGCTTTGTCACAGATACTGTCGGCATTAACTCCACTGTTTTAATTGCGGACATAACAGACACCATATCTGTGCTGATATTCTTTCAACTGTCCAACACCTTACAGTTAGACACCGTGGATGTAACAGTTGCTTAGGCAGCAGACAGAATATGTCTAAGTATGCCTGATGGTGGAAACAAAATAGAAAGAGCGTGTGTGTTTGTGTTTGAGTGTGTGTGTTACTTAGGCGACTGACAGACCTGTGCAGCGTTTCTCCAGACTGAGGATCTCTAGGTGTAGGCCGTGCAGCAGTGTCAGCTGCTCCTGCCGCAGGAAGGTAATGCTCCTCTCCACACTATCCACCTGTCGGGCCAAGGAACCGCTGTCCATGGTGCCCCGTGTGCTGCCTGCCTCACAAGGACAAATTTGGGGTAACTGAAATGAAATGTATGACATTTTACATATTGCTGTTTAATCCTCTAATAAAGTACATACATTTGTGTCCCATAATCCTCTAATACAGTACGTCCATTTGTGTCCCATATATGTATCTTAACCTTTACAGAGCCATAGTGAAACACCTGGAATTGCCAGAATATAGCTTACACATTTTTTGGCAACTAGCGTTTGGGAAATCTATACAGTTCAGTGAAATTTGTGTCTAGCTCTAGGCCTGCAGTCTAAATTTAAATTTTGCTTCATACCAAGACAATTGACAGTTGCAAAGGCAAAGTTTCACAATTCCACCAACAGCTTACAGCCGTATCTAATATGAAAGATTACTACAGAATTTTACTTTACAGAGAATACAATATAGCCAAGTTAGATTCGCCTGCAGCCTACATTACTGTCTACCGTGTCTACAACGTTACAGACCCGAAATTTCACATGGGTATAAACAAGGCTATTTTACATACCGTTGCACTTTTCTTGCCGACACGTTTCTCCACGGTTACAGTACGATGGTGCAGCGTATTTAAGGATTTAATATATTCGAAATCCTACAGACAGAGTGTTTTCTATATGGTTGCATGATGCCGGAGATTTTGGAGACGTCTGTACAAGGAATTGAGTCGCGCAGCATCAATCGATACGCCTCCAACAGCACATCAACCTCCCAGCATCCGTGGTCTTTATAGTTGCTTAGAAAATCTGATGACAATGTCGCCCCCTCACCAGAATCCGTCCACCATGACTACGGCTTTAAAGACTAAGCAAATGCTGTCACAAAAAAATGAACTACGCATGTATCCTCCATCGGCCATCCGCATCCCTCAGCAATTATTGTGGGCACGTCTTGCTTCCCTTGATACAGATGCCTAGTGCTCAAAGATGGGACGACAACAACGCCTCGTGACCGGAACGCCCGAGACGATTCCTTCATTGCGTGGGAGCTGATTGGATAAGTAGCAACTCCTCCCACACCGTACCGAAACTCCTCCCGCGATCGATAGACCCTCTAGTAGCGTGGTGCAGGCTATGCATTTATTGAAAAGGAAAACTTGGCTTAGAACTGTCCTTCATCTTTGAAGTCCTTGGAGACTCGAAGGGTTCATTGGTGATCTCCACACTGGAGGGGGCAAAAAACAAAAAAAGGCTGAGCCGTCTGGTGGACTTTTGGTTTGGTCCAGTGGAACTCATTCACTTCCCCATAAACATAAACGGGGTACTTTTCTGCTCGCAACTAACTTTTTTTTAGACACCTCACTTTTGGCTCTGGTGAATGTTCTGTGCTCTCATGACAGATAAATAATAGAGTGAAACTCACTGCAGGAATCAGACTCTACTGGCAAGATGTGTGGTAACACGGGGTTGATGAATATTCAAGACACTGTCTTGCGCAAGCTTCAGTTTGCATAGGAGTGCAGGGTGGCCCTCTGCAGCCTACACGTACTTATATCATTAGGCTTGCAGTATAATCATTTGCACTGCAATCTTTTAGTAGCCAGTTGTGTCAGACATCAGCAGACATAAGAGTTTGCAGCATGGATTGTTAGCTGGTAATAGACAGCTCAGAGACTATCCAGCCGCTGAGAGGTCCCTCATCCATGTCAAAAAACTGAACCATACCATATCACAACTAGGATAAGGTTACAGTGGTGAAAATAAGTATTGAACGCTTCAACGTTTTTTTCAGTAAATGCTTTTCCAATTGGACTACTGACACAAACTTTTGTCCAGAAATTGGTATTAATCCAAGAAATCCTCACATGTAAAGAAAGCATAATTTATATGCCAGACTGTGGATGTACTATATGCAAGATTTAGAGGAGAAATGACAGTGTACATCGTTTCCGCTGTAACAAATATACCTATTACCTTCCAGTCCTGGAACAATTTCTGAATGGTCCTTGGGTCTTCAGCTACTCTTCTGACTATCCTTTTGACTTCCTGAATGGTTGACCTGGAAGAAATCCTGCAGGTGCCCAGTTTACAGAGTAATGTGCCTCCCACTTGCAGATAATGGCCCCAAGAGTAGAAGAATCTGAAGTTTTGAAATGTCTAAAAATAGTTGTACTGGTCATTATCAGCAACAATAAGGTTCTGTTAAGTGTCTGCTGAGATCTTTTTGCCTTTACCAAAGATGAGATCTTGTGCAACACCTTTGTAACCTTGTTTTAAACCTTGTAGTCAGGTTTAAATTTATATGCACTCACGGGAGCCATAAATACCTTACCTTTCAGTGCCTTGGTTTATTGTTTTATCTTGGTGTGTTCAATACTCCTTCTGTTCTTCTGATTTTTCTGTTCTGTTTTTTACACGTATGGATTTCTTGGGTTATTACCAATGTCTAGTAAAAAATGTCATGTCAATAGTCCAATCAGAAATACCTTGTTGACTTGTTGAGTACTTAATTTGTCCCTTTTGATCTGGCCAGTAGTGAGAGTGTTTCTGCTGACAGTTATATTTTCCAATGATGACCTAGCCTGGTAATAAAACCCTCATTCTACACTTTCGTTTCGTACAGAGGGTCTGGAGATTCTGTAGTGAGGCTCGATTGCTTGCTTGAGGTGTTTCAGTTTAAAAAGATTGGATCAGCCCCTTTGACTGATGGTATGTCTTGACTGATAGCTTTCTAGCTCTGCATTCACACCGCCTCCCTCTGTTCGCTGATTGGACAGGTTAAAATGACTCCTGAGACAACAATTTCAATGGGATCAAATCCAGACTAGCACTGCAGGGAGATGATAATCAAGCGGAAGTGCTAGGAAGACATGGCCATACCCAAAAATAATAGGGTATTGTATAGCCTTTGGTTGTGTGATGTTTTGTGATTTAAACAAAACAAACTTAATTTGCCAGTGTTAATGACATTTAATTTTTTTTCCATTTAACATAAGACAATGTCATATAAATTGGGATTTCATTAATTACAAAACCACAAAAATAACATTAACGTGGTATTTACATTTTACACACACCATTATGAAAATATATCTGTGTGCAGTCAGGAGGGGGACAGCACCAACCTAAGTGTATTCTACCTGTGATGGCTTTGTATGCAGACCTAAACTTTTTAAGCATTCAGAATGCCTTCACTTTTTTGTTTTGTGCATTTATTTCACACAGTCGCTTGCCAAAAAAAGAAGAAAAAAAACAATGAACACAATCCACAAACGACAGGACATCACTAGAGATCAACCAAAGAAACAGGATATGAGCTGACTGCCCATAGTGAGTGACTTAGTGAGTGGCCATAGAAAGAAATTAGTCCAACTCGTCAAAGTAAACAAAGCATTCAAGTGTACACCAATATTGTTGGTTTCAGCTGCTTGTTTTACTATCCTTCTTTTGTATTAACCTAATTTAGCTGTGTTGGACATCAAGCCAATCAATACACTTGATAAAGATAAACAATACCCCACTGTTTTAGCTCAAGGACAGAGGACACTTTGAAATAAAGCTGCCAAATAAATTGCTCAGGGGAATAAATCCTACAATGACTAAAGCATGGGCTTCAGTACTTCATTGTACATATTGGATATATTGTACTTGAACAGATTACTATTTCTTCACTTTATTACAAAACTTGGAGTCACAAAGTGGTAAGGAAATGGCAAATCTCTTCAGGATAAATGACAGTTTTCTTGTAACAAGGGAACTGTTTGAGACAAAATGACTGCAGTGCTTTGGCCATATTGTCTAACACAATTTTATCAGTTCACATATACTCAAAGTGAACAAAACCTCCAGCTATATTCAGCTAATATTGTCAATGGCATTCACCCTTTTCACAAAGGCATCAAATAGGCTATGCACCAGATTATACATTCAAATCTCCAACTAACCAAAGAGACATTACTTCTTTACTTCACACTTTACATATTAACACCACCAGAAAGACAAATATTTCTCACTGTCATTTATCAAGTGTTCAAAAGGATAATTTTTAAATTCAAATTACCATGAATTTTCACTTTCACACAAGTACAAATAAATTATGCACGTACAAAAAATACCAAAAAAAAAGAAGTCTTACAAAATGTTTAGAGCACATTAGGCATTAGGTCTACTATATCTTGCTTTATGGAGGCTTTTGCATGGCCACAGATATCTTGGCTGGGACCGTCACGAGGTCACTTTGTGTTAGTAGGTACAGAGGGTGCCCCCTATGGGCTGTATCTGTTTAACAGAGGACTATCACTGTCTAGTTTCACCTTCCTTCGCTTAGCCTGCTGTTCATCTTAACAATCTCGCATCACGTGTGGTCATTATTGCAGAGAGAATCACAATTCTCCACTGGTTTCCAGTGGTAGCCATAGCAATAGTTAGGGCACCAGCACAGCTCCAGCATTTAGATTTAACTTCTCAATACAATAGGCCCTCTGAGGGGCAATGCACCCCTAGTGGAGCCATTTCTTTGTTTCTCTGTCAGTTGGTTCAATGGTCTGATTGTTGTCCATTCTCACACGGACGATAAAATGTGACCAAAGAAAGGGAAGAGCACAAAGATAAATCTATTCAGTAATCAGGCAGCTATTTTCCAGTGGTCACATCAAAATCATCCGTCACATTGCCAAACCAGAACAGATACTTCAAAAGAAATTCTCACAGGTTACAGTCTTCAGAGAGAGAAAGAGAGAGAGGGAAGGGAGAGAAGATCGAGAAACAGACAAAGAAAGAAAGAAAGAAAGAAAGAAAGAAAGAAAGAAAGAAAGAAAGAAAGAAAGAAAGAAAGAAAGAAAGAAAGAAAGAAAGAAAGAGGACGGTGTGTGAAAATGGAAAAGCAGTCAGAGTTTAGAAACTGCTACATGTTTCTGAGGTAGCAGGTGTAAGTTCCTGTGAGGGGGTTGATAGACATCACCATCATTTAAGCATTCATTAAGATTGTTAAAATAATATAAGTGTTGACGTATAATTGATGTTACGTTTTCAGTGCAGGAAATGGCCATAGTAAATAAGCAACATGTGAGCACTGAAATAAATAATCTATTCATTTCATATAATATTCCTTTCAATAACAGTTGTCAGTGAATCATTCATTACAGGTCTATTCAAGGCAACAGGAATGAGATTTATACTTTTTTTGTACTTCTAAGTTTACCTCAACCTTGTTTTTTGGGCATTATTGGTTGAAATAATGATTAGAATCCCTCCCACATCATGGCATAGAACTCTAAAGCAACCTCTGTATAGAACAAGCTGTACATTTCTTCAAGATGACTGAGCAGAAAGAAGCATCGAAAAGCCACAAGATTCAGAGAAGAGACTCCAAGTTGTCTCGATGACTTGTCAGTGTTGTATGTGCTGAGGGTCCTTGGAAGGCTGGAAAGGGAGGTAGTTGAAAGGGGTGGGTGCGTGGAAAGGAATGATGATTTGTATAGCGCTGGAGGTGTACAGGCAGCCATGTGATAAACATGGCCACTAGAGGGCATCGTACCACCAACCTCACCCTTTATGCTCCTACGTCTCCTTCTCCTTCTTGCCTTCGCGACTGCCCTTCAGGAAGTCGCTGTGTGTGAGGCGGTAGAAGAGCACAATGTTCATAGCCGTCATTATGGCCAGACCCACACTGCCTATCGTGTAGCTGATCAGGGGCACGTTGTCACGGTTAAGTACCAGCCAGCGTGTCATCCATGCCAGCGTGGTGATGCGGAAGACCATGTAGGTAGCTAGGTTGAGCATGCTGTTGACGCGGTAGACAGTGGTCTTGGCCAGGTTCGCCATGCGAAGCACCTGGCGCAGGTGTAGGAAGACAGAGTTGATCTCAACCAGCAGGGCCACCACCGCAAAGCCCACATAGCGGCAGCTAAACACAGCGATCCCAAAACAGGTGATCACCTGTAGACAGGTTCATACAAAGAGAGAGAGAGAGACTTCAACATTTGCCATTTGCCAATAGAAAGACCTGTTTCTTCAAAGCAAGTTCTACAGATAGGAACCAGTTTAACAGGGGAGTACTGTGCGAAAAAAATATAAAAAACAAACAAAAAAACAATGAACATGAATGGCCAACTGTCTATCTATGTGCCACATCTCTGCACAAACATACTGGTGTTCACATGAACAACAAAGATGTTGTTTTAAAAGGATTTTGTAGTTGTTGTTACAACAACAATAAAATCCTTTTAAAACAGCATCTGTTTTTTCCACAGTACTCCCGTTAAATTGTTGTTTTAGAATTGACACTGCCATAAGACTGTTAAACAATTTACATTACATTGAAAACAGAGCAGTTCACTTTATTTTACCTCAAATGGGAAATATAAGTGTTGTAGTATTTCCCAAATGTAAAACAGAAATCATACACACAGACACATACACAATTATGTAGACTAGACAGAACAAATCAATTTTGGATTAACAATGGAATTTAACATGACTATTCCTGCAAGAAACAGTTATCTGGGCTTACTGTGTTACCAGAGAGTGGTCTTAAATCAGTCTTATAACCTCTACATGACAACCATTCCTCTAGCTGTGAATCCATCTTTCATGTACTTAAATAGGTCAGGTGAAAAGCAAGTGGCTATTTTCTAGGTCTGTGAATTAGGCCTGGTCACTCATTTAGTTCAGGGTCTCCTGGTTCCTCTCATGGGTCCTGCACTGCACTGTTCTGTACCTGTTCTTCTGCATCACTAACCAAATGTGTGGTGTTCGCTAATCACAAGCAATATAGTTATGTAGACTTTTATGTAGAAGTTTTGCATGCAGATGATATGCAGTGTCTGTGATCTGGAGGTATAGGGGTTTGCAAGTGAAATGATCCATGGGGGAACAAGTACTTTTAAGTAGTAAGGTAGTAAGGTAGTAAGGCCCACTGAGACATTTGCAAATATCAAACCACTAGGTGGAAACCAACACAAAGTTCTATTTTAAGGTTTCCTGTTGAAATGAATAGTTGAGTTCAGGATTTGAATATTCAGCCATAGTATTTCTCTGTAGCATTGTTGGAAGCTCACTACTCCAAACGCAATATTTCCATCACTCTTTTTTTCCATTCCAAAAAAAAGAAAATCACTTCACGTGTGAAACTGGTTGGAAACCTGTTTTGAGAGTTGGCTTGTTAAACGTGACATTCAAATGTTGTAAGGAGTGAATGAGCAAAGGATTACCCAGATGGCAATCTTTGTTTTTATAGTAATATCTATAATAACTACACCTCATTCTACACCACTTTCATTATTCCATCTGAAAACAGAAAAAAATATTTAAAAAAGGTCAATAAAATAGTTTTTCATCAGCCCTAAAGCGCTTCATTAATGGACTGACATATTTACAGCTCATTAAGGGACAATTCTGAAAAAGTGTTAAAGGCCAATGTGTTTAACTTGTGCTAATTCATAATTCGTTCCAATTCAACTGACAACATGTGTTCTGTACCAGACTGCCAGAGGATATTGGAAGAAGTAATCCGAATTCACAAGAAGGCATGCATCAAATGTAACTTCCATGAAACAACATTCTTGACACATGTGTGTCAAGAAAATTGAATATTTGGGGAAGCAAATAGTGTAGCGGTGTAAACTGGCTTGATTTGACAGCAGATGCCCAGGCGTTCAAGGCCATTCTCAAAACAGCCCAGCATGCCAACCATGCACTTGTGTAATGTACAGATGCTCCTATAGGCACAGGTGTCCCTGTGCTCTGTAACTGTGTTCAACGGGCCACTAGTGCGTGGAGGAATGTCCCTACCACCACCCCCATAGTAATAATGACACCCATGCCGACACAGCCACCCCTGAGGCATGCCATCACCGTTGCGGCTGCTGTGACATACCTCACATAAAGGACACATGCCATTCTCTCAGAGAGCTGGTTGTGGAGGGATAAGGTGATGGGAACATGTGACAGCAACACTGCAACCCAAGGTTTTGTTTGGAATCCGAACAATCCGCTAATTGCCAAAGCATGTGTAAACAATAAGGGGAAGGTCTGAGGAGCTGAAATGTGAGCAATGGCTTGCATCTTTAATGCCTCACACACACAGCCCAGCACATGTGTCAGGCATGTAAACACAAACACCAACGTAAACACAAACACCAATGCTTAGAGAAATGCACAAAGACATACCAAGTAAAACACTTTAATGTTCTGCATAAAATAACAGAACATCTATTGTGCAACCACAACAAATAATTAAGATAAGGCAACATGCAAGCCAAGGCTAATTATAGGCACACTCCAGTTAATTTAAGTGAAACTTTATAAAAAAAATAAAATAAAATGAATATAAAATCAAATTAACATAAAATAATAATAATAACAAAAAACACAAGTGCGCTTTACAGATAGAACCTAGTAAATCCGATTAAGGGCCGCTCAAAGCTCTACACCATCTCAACAGTCAACAGTGGTGCTTGTCTTGTCCCAGCTGATCTTGCAGAGTGCCCCACCCCTTTTCAGACATGGCCAAACGGCATCTGCAAACAAGCAGATGCTTTCCTTCATAAAGAAGTATGGGGAACGCCGGGTACATCATTCACACTACCAAGGCCGGTGAGGTCAGAAAGGTTACTTACACAAATCTCAGGTGCCCACCACACCCCAGCCTCCACCTTAAACACACACTGCCCACAGATAAGGCATTACACTTCCATAGCCGGTTATCTTCAACCTGGCTTATCTATCCCCCAAATGCATCAATCTCTTCAAGGAAGGGAGGGAGGAGAGAGAGAGAGATAGAAAAAGAGATAGCGAGAGAAAAGGAAGCAATTCCACATCCCATAAAATCCTCTGATAAGGGCTTGCCATGTTATATAGGACAATTTATTGGCCTGCCCTCCAAAACACTTTCTAGTGTCCTATTGTCTAACCCATCTTGGATTTACACATTACCCAAGTGTGTACTGTTTGTGGTAGGCAGAGACTGAGACCATTAAATGTCTGACCTTGGTCATTGGGTAATCATTGACCGCCAGCAACATAGAATCAAAGGCTTACACAAATGTCACACGTGAGCATACATAACTAAGCTCTTGGGCCATGTGTCAAAAAACCAGCATGTGAGACCCTTATTTCCCATTTCAGGCAAAAATATATCAAAAGGATTGTTGTTTTTATCCTGAGTTACTCGTAAGTGGCATAAAAGGACTTTGATCGGTTCAGTGTGCAGTATATGGATGACAAATTATAACACACATCACTTCAAAGCCTAACGCATATCACTTCAAAGCATAAAGAGACATACTCGTTGAATTTTAAACCACAAAGGCGGCATCATTAACACCCTCTTTATTACGAACATGACAACGCAACAAATCGCAAAAAAACAGATGTCAAATATGACTGTGGGGCTTAAAGAGCAAAACCACAGTCTAGGCCAGTGCTCCAGTGGGGCACTCAGTACTATTGAAATAGACTTGTGGACAGTGCTGACACTGCGCAAAGTGGAAGTGGGGTACAGATAGTAGCTGAGGTACATGAACACGTGGGCCAGTTGCCCATCAGTGAGGGTGATCATGAATGCCCCCCACCCTTGGGTGGGCACCATGCCCTCTTCTCCGAGTGCCAGTTAAAGTAATCCACACAAAACCCACCGGCCACTGACAGGAGCAGACAATTAGAGTGAATCAGCATTAGTGGTCTTACCACCAGTAATCCATCATAAGACTGGCTGCAGGTGCCATAGGCTGGGAGACGTAATCCTGTTGAAATGCACACTCGCTCTCACATAAGTGGAAACACAGGAGTGCTCACTCACTCCCTTCATGGGGTTGTGGAACAACAGAAAGTCACCCATGGAAGAACACACAGCCTCACTCTGCAATAGGCATAACATTCACCTGACATAATGAAATAGACAGACTATTGTGAAGGACAACTGCTGTCAGTCATATGGATAATGGATAATGGATAGGTCTACACTAGACGAGTACAACACATTGGGTGGAACAATAGACAATTTAACAATAGATTCATCTTGCCTTGGTGTGAACTGCCATACAGGTTTATTTTGTTGACTGTCTGGCCACTCCAATAGAGTAATTTCCCTCTGGAATGACCAAAAGGGGAGTAGAGTTTGTTTTGTTCCAAATAAGACTTGACTTCTCATGTCTTCTCATTTCTGCAACATCTGGTCACAAAAAATGCCACCAGACACCTAAAAGATCGAAAGCTTTGGTTCTCGTCCCTTATCGGAATGTCTTTGTTACAAATGAAGGGATTTTAAACTGAGCTGATGTGAGTCCTCACATACGTGTAGGGGACTTGTGTCACCTTGTACATTAGGGACATGAGAATGAAAGAGGGAAAAAACACATTGAGAGATGCCTGTGTGTTTGCTTCCCATTAACCTTCCCAGTGGGGTCAATTACCACAACTCACGGCTCCAATGAGGGTCTCAAACCCTGCATGCCACAGAGGGACGAAGCTTAGGTGAGGGCGGGGGTGAGGGGTGTGGGTGGGGGGGGGGTTTACACTCTAGACAATGAACACCTGAGAGAAGGTACACTCTAGACAATGAAACCAGTTACCCGGGTTATGACTCTGAATGTCTGAGAAGAACCTTTCTGACATAGGAGTGAAATCACCTTGGTTTCCTGTTGGCCCCGTTCAACAGGTACTGCTGGGAAGGAAGTCACAGAGTCATTAACATGTCAACAAGTGAATGTAACAGGTGCGAGTAAGCAGGTTCAGAGGCGGAAGCAGGGGGGCAGTCACATCCTTCTACACTCAGATACAGACAATACACACACACACACACACACACACACACACTCACTCCCAAAGCTCTTCGCTCTCCCTCAATCACTCACACACACTCACACTCTCACACACACACATGCACGCACACCTTTCCCAAGCTATTCTCTCTCTCTCTCACACACACACATACATGTGAGCACACATGCACTCCAAATGCTTAGAGTCCAGCCTCAGCAGCAGGTTTGCCTCCCACCCTGGGTTCATCAGGAGGTGCTGAACAGAGCAGAGGCCTGTGCTGTCAGACTAACATAAACACAGACCAGGCACTGTGCATCCCTTGCATTCCACACACACTAAATATAACAAAGAAGGCATCACTCACACCAATACACACACACACACACACACACACGCACACACAGTGCCAGACACTCAGGTTCTTGGTGGGCACCAGATGGTGTGAGATGCGTGGGTTTGTGGGAAGTGTTCTGTATTGGCGTGAGCAGACGATCCCTATAGCAACTAGTGCAGTGTAAAAGGACTGATAATTTGTTCACAGACAAACATGGAGCATTCATAGCGGACCGGCAGTTCAACACAGCGTGGGAGGGAGGGTGGTGCCTTATCTAGGGAGTCATGACTTACTTGACTTCAATAAATCCCTTTTTATGAAGAGATACACACAGCACCCTCTGTTTGTGTAAGTTTTTCCTTCTGCCTAACCAGTCAAGTGAACCGATGCAAAAATGACTGACTTTGTTCTCTATAGAACCAGTTGGATAAAAAAAACAAAACAAACAAAAAAAAAAAAACCACACACACGTCACAAGTCAAGAATTGCTGTAACTTGAGCTGCTACATCTTCCAAATGGTTGAAACAGAATGGAAGGGAAATGGCATCATGCTTTAAAAGGCTTCAGCCCCAAGTGCAGTAAACTTCCTGGCTTCCTCTCCATCAGCAATGATGGATAGGCCAGTGGAGGGGTTTACACAAACACAGCGTGGTTAAAGTGCGCTAATGGGAGAGAGGACACTAGTGGCCCAAACATGAAACAATAACACACACACACACACACACACAATGTATGGCCATTGTGTGTGTGTGTGTGTTTTTAATTCATCATGCCAGGTGGAAACAGTGATTTGAGTCAATTCTATAACTCACCTATTAAGCACTGCAAACCTAATTCAAACTCATTTCTCAAAAGGTCAACATTGAAAAGCAAAATCATTGTCGTACAATTGTTATGTACATCAATATTTAATCAGGCCTTTCAATCAATCAGATTGTGCTTCTGGTCACACCAATAGAACCAAGGGGGTTACCCTGGTAACTCCGAGTTTTGAAGTAGTAATCTCTGAAGCATTTAGCTGGCTCAGTGACAAGGCAACAGGTTGTGATTCACAAGGTCTGGGTGGGGTAAGGAATATGAGAACAAAAAACTAAGAAGAAATATGCTTTGACATCACTGTGAGGTCAAAGTCTGTGTGCATAGGACAAAGTCTATAAATATCTACATACACTAACAAGAAATCCTCTATACAAAATGGAACTCGATCTAAAACCAAGATAACACCCTGAGGAAATCCCTTTCACAGACACAGAGTTATCACCAAAAGCTAAACGGTTCCTAGGCTACATTCCGTGTATTGTATGCAAATCACATGTTTCAACTTAGTTGCTATTCAAGCAACTAAGATTCTTTGGGAAACAGCTAAGATAACTAACAGACTACCCCATGATGTTTCCAGCACACAGGTCTACATTAATGTGTGGCAGATTTAAAAACACACTTTTTGTCAAAGGGGAATTATAAAAGCAATGACAAAAAAAATAAACAATGCTCCTTTTGGGAGTGGTAATTTTTCCTTTGGTGAGCTAATTTTAGGAACTCGGCTAATGCTCAGCTGACACTTGGTCAGACACCAGAACTGACTCAATGATGCTCCCTTTGAGTCCCTAACTTGCTCCCCTGTAGCACAGCCTAGATAAGGCCGGTCATAGAGTCCTTTTCATAAGGCATCACAGATAGGGTACACCAGTCAAGCCAATATTACAGTATTCACAAACATGCTGGACTAACAAACTGTGCATCCAGGTGGGGCATCCAAGCACAGAAAATATATAATGCCCACGTGTAGCCTGACAAGCCAGACTATAACATAAAAATGTACAGTCTGGACATGACCAATAGACCAGGCTCAATACTAGGGACATAATCAGCGGTTGTCTTTCAAACTGCCTCTGCACACAATAGGATAGCACTAAAACCAATCAGAGCAATGTTGGCAAAACAGCAAAAACGTCCTTCTTTGAAGCAAAATGACTTCAGTGCCTTTTTCTGCTCAACTTTCAAAGAAAAGCCCGAATCTAACTCTTCTAAAGTTGATACCAAAGCCGATTCAAACGACCGCTGTTCCTTGACCACAGCCTTAGCGGTTTTGCACCGTCGCAGCCCTGTCGTCATCATGCTAGGCTTACCCAACAACTCTCCACAAAGACAGAGCATTGTGATTGGTCTGTCTGAATGTAGGAGATGAGCTACTGAAGCCCTATGGCTCATAGCTAGACGTACAGGCTGAGCAAAACTATTTGTTACCACTAGGGTACATCTAGATTTCTAGGCTAGTCCAATAGTGTGCCCACATTTGATACATGGACTAGTCAGGAGTCCCACCCTTTTTCACAGGCAAAATTTCAAAACTTTACAGAAAAGGTAACGAAACGGTAAAAGAAGATAAATTGTCAATTCCCGGGAAACAACATATTAGACTGAGCAGGTGAGTGCTATATTGGATTGTGCATCCAAATGTTGGATCTGCACCTATGAAGCAGTGCTCAAATGTGACAGGAGAAAAGGTGGTTGCGGCTGCATGGGTGTGTATGGTGTTGAGCGCTGATGGGGGTTTGGGTGTGAGGATGTGTCACCAAGTAGATATGCAGTATTTGAGTATGACTGATGTGAGTACATATGCTGTGTGTTTGTGTATAGAGAGAGAGAGAGAGAGAGAGAGAGAGACAGACAGAGAAACAGAGAGAGAGACATTGTGTACAGTGTTAGTGGGGTGCCATGAGAGGTCTAAGGCGAGCATCACTGCAGACAGTCAATACATGTATAATCAGTCTACTTAAGTCTGTGTGTAAGGACTGTGTGTATATCTCTGAAAAAGAGAAAGACAGTGAAAAAGAGAGAAAGTTGTGAGAGAGATTTGTTGTTCAAAGAGTCTCAATGGGGTCCACCATTGCCACGCATGCACACAGGGTGGGACATATGGTGGCCAGATGTTCCTGCTACAGTGTGTGTCTGTGTGTGTGTGTGTGTATAAAGTATAAAGTATAAATACATACCGTACACACACACCGACATATATATTTGGGGAGGAAAGGACGGGGGCACACTCTCCCCACAGCTTCCCTCTCTTTCTGCACAAAGCTTCATAGGACATGACACACTCAGCAGTGTGAGCACACCTTTTACAGCGGTCAAAATTCTGCCATTCAAATGGACAGCCGCGGTTTTAACTTCCATTTCTTAGTCATGGAACAGAACAGAAGCACATATGCCGTTTTTCATGTCTCAGGCATTTATTTTCTGCCCAGGTTTTTGGTTCATTAGTACACTGTCAAAAAAATTATTTAAAAACTTGAGGAAAAAAGTCAACTGAAAGTTTATGAAAGGAAATGGCTTGGCCTGGATTGCTGCTCCACTGGCTACCAGTGAACTCCCTATACAGCTGCAAGTCACATGGGTAAGTGTGTGGTATGTGTGTGTGTGTGTGGGGGGGGGGGGTCAGAGTAGGAGTGGTTGATCAGTGATGGTAGAGAAGGCCTATCAGGTTTGAGGGTTTTTTTCTGGTAATAGCTTTACCTGATACTGGGAGAGTGATAGTACATTGGAGAGGAGTCCTCAGAAATGCCACACACACACACACACACACACACACACACACACACACACACACATACACACACACACACACACAAATACACAAACATACACACATCCCTCCATTTAGTCCACTCCTGTCTGCTTACATCACTTGTCATTTATGGAATGCTCTGTTAATATCCTCATATTTGACTTTTACGAGCGTCAGGGGTTCTGCCCGTCTTCGAAGACTCAGAGGAACACAGGGCTAGGGATGGAGCTCATGAACATGTCTACTTCAAGCACGTGATGACCCTTGCCCATGCACAGTCAAGGAAAATTCAATGAGCAAACTCAATTTTTAGTTAATGAGAGAGAGATGACAGTAATTTCTGGCTGGGCAACACTGACAAACATCTTGAACAAAACATGCAGCAAAAAGTCAGCTCACATATTTCTTTCCCTCAGATATGTGGCGGTGGCTTATACTAGCAGTGTCCTTTTTCCAAGAGTGCAATATACTGTGGTGTGTATATTCCCCACACACACTAAAACCTTGATATTTCCTAACACACTTGCCAACTGGTTCAGTCAATGTTTGAGGCATAACTTCTTTTTCCTGTTGAGGAGTAAAAGGGTCAATTTTTCCGTGGCTTCAGCTAAAAACGGGGCTGGCAACAGCAACACTATTTAAGCTACAGTCTACCAACACTGCCTGCCACTCCTAAGTTTCAATGTGTGTGAGGCTCCCCAAAATGCAATTTGTTTTGAAAAGGTAAAAAGGTTCGAAATTATTTGAATTTCTCTTTCCCAAAACAGCCCTTTTCCCTCTTCAACTCCTCTGGATGTGGAAGCCATCAGCCCCTATTTTTGGCCCAGACATTGGGACTTCCTCTCCCCCCAGGGTTTGGGGGATGAGATGGTCTCTGAGCAGATAGCTGAGAGCCAGTACCTCATAAGTCATTGCAAGAAAGCTCTGACCAGCCCTGCATTGCCAGAGAGACTGGAAAACTGAAAAAAAAATCCAAGGGACTTGTGATTATCTCACTGCATTTCAGCTCAAGCAGTCTGCCATTCTTTTATCGGAAACAAGGTGGAAAAAACATCTGCAGATCATTCCAGCGTGAACAAGTGATTTTCACACAATAAAAAGGATGTTTCCATTTGCTGAAAGAATCAATTTCTTGTTTACTTTTGGCACATTTGATAGACAAGAAAAACAGTGCATTATCACTGTGGTGTGACTGGAGGAACCAGAAGATAAAAAAAACAAACACACAAAGTGGATAACAGATGAAGAGAAAGGCAAAGTTTCTCACACCAAAATACAGTCTTTGGCTCAACCTAAGAACTACTTCAATGAATAGGGTCCCAGGAAGAAGAAGGGGGGGGGGGTTGTAATGACAACCGAAAACACAGAGAGAGCCTGTCTGTGTTCCCTTTGAGATTGAACCCAGTGGTGACGCAACAGCTCTCTCCATGTGACACACTCAAAACAGCCGGTGTCCAACTGGGGCCTGGGCACCACCATCCTACGCTGACTATTAACTCATTACATCACATTCAGAACATCAACACATTCTCACATGACATAACTGCATCCAGACCTATGCCACCAATATTCTACTAGGCAACTAGGTACTAGGAAAAAGTAGCCTTAAGCTACTTGCACTTATTTATTTATACAAACTAGGACTAGAATTGTCCTGTCTTGTTGTGCATCTGCACTTTACTGTTGTCCACATACACCCATGGGATAGTAGGAAAAGTAATTTTGATTCCTTTGCATGTCAAGTAGAAGAAGAAATTGACAATAAAAGCAACTTTGAACTTTGAATTCTGATCACTTTGTTAAATGAAAAGTTAAATGAAAAGAGGCAAGTAAATCACTTTAGATTTGGTATATTGAGAAGACTCGCACTGGAGCCATATCTTGGTGTGGTAATACAGTGGCAGCCAATTGTTTGATAATTTACATGTTTGATAACTTGATGAACTGTGCCCTTGATAGAGCATACATAACTGTTATAACAGACCATAAACTGATCTCGGCCACTTAAGTAACAAGAACATAAACTAGTCAGTGTCTCTTAAGTAACAAGAGATTATTGGTGCCGCACTCCCCTCCCTGCAAGACACATACAACACCCGCCTCACCCAAAGCGACCATGATTGTGAGCTACCCCACACACAATCTCCTCAGCCTCCTGCCCTTTGGGAGGAGATATTAGAGCATACATCCCCGCTCCACCAGACTAGCACACAGCTTTATTCACCAGGCTGTCAGGAAACTGAACTCTTTCCCCTCTCTTCTACCCCCTCCTCTCTGCGAGAGAAAAACTCTAGACTGTTCCTGCTGTTTGTATATAGCATTTCTTTTTACACTACAACACATCCTTTAGCACAATTACATTTTTGCATATCAGTCTGCACTATCACAACACATCATACAGGAATTTTTGCTGCTTGTGACATTCTTGTGTTCTTGTCTTCTGATATTTTTGTCTTGTGATCTTGTCCTCATTAGTGTTAGAAAAATGTCTTATTTGTTATGCACTTTTTTTCTTTAGTGTTAGGAAATATCCTATCTGTTAGTGGGATAGAGAGAAACATACTTACATTCCTCTGTATGTCTAGTATATGTAGAAAAATTGCCAATAAAGCTGACCTGACTTGACTTGAAGAATGTTGTTTAATGGTTTGCATGTTTTTCCTGCGCTTCGGCCAGGAGATTGGACAATCATTCCAGGGAACATACATTCTAATGGCTCATTAGAAGATGCCATGAACCATTCACACGGCAGGCAGCAGATTGACGAGTGAAACATTACATATCACAGGAGTTATCTGCACTATCTTGAGGCTCGTGTTTGAGGATTGACACTGATGCCTACCTCTAGATAATCTTGACAGATTACCATTCCTTGTCTTAGTTACAACTGTACCCAAACTCTTACACAAAGAGGTTTCACGGGTTTTTATTTTCTCCTTATCAGATAACATAAGGCCACAAAAATCAACAAAGGGCCAAGGCACATTTCCACAGAGAGATTCATTAGAGGGCTTTCTCAACAAGTTGCTTCACTGTCTCACTGCAAGGAAAACTCAACATGTGTCTCCTTCGCAGAGAGGTGTGAGCAAAAGCGACTCAGATGCCACGGTCTTACCACACCCTGCATGCTCACTATAGACAGCAACAGCACACACCTCACTGTAAGCGAAACACTCGTTGGGTCATGTTTGAATTTCCTCCATGAAACACTTTCCGCAGCAGCCTAATGTGGAGTTCTCTTGTTTTAGAGCTACAGTAATTACACACAGTAGTGATACTGTTTACAGGTAAGCTCTACATCTTAGAACAGAGATGGAAATATGACTAGATTATTGTGAGAAACGCTATTACAACAACAGTGAGCCCACAAAAATTACTCACCACACAGTGATGGAAAAGGAGCTCCCAACACTGACTGAGTTTTTGGTTTAGCACCATGTCAAAGAAGTCATAGATGAAGTAACCTATAAATAAAAAAAGGAAAGAGAGAGACGCATGTAAGCGAAAAAACTAGAAAACAAAAAATTGGCATATCAGCTACCATGACAACACTGCTGATGGTTACATAGATGTCAGCTCCAGAAGTCTATTTATAGTGTAACCATGGCAACAGCATTTTAAGATGGTGGAAATGAACAAAGGAAGCATGTTTAACTGAATTCATGGGTGTTTTCGTTTCTTTTTTTTCCCTTCTTTTTCCAATAAATTGAAAACATTCCACTGTGAAACAGACATGGCTGCAATCTGTTGCCTCTACAGCCCGCCCGCCCCCCACACACACACTCACACACATCTCAGCATTGCCTTGGTTCCAGTGCTATAAGCATGCTATCCTCAAATTAGGCACATAGTGGTTTGGGAGCATGATTACCATGGAAATCTTTTTAATACTGTAAGCATCTGAGGATGGAACCAATTTGATCACCTGGTTGCAGACAACATTTAATAAGCAAGTCTGCTTTACCACGCTGATTTTAGCATTTAAGTTTCTGTTGGACTCTGTTTGGCAGGCATTGTAGTCACATTGCCCTTCTATTTGCTTTCTTATCAAATTGCTTGTCTAACAGCAACCCATACCCCTATGTATTACCTGTATTTACTAATGGAGGGGCATGCATATAAGAGAAGGGTAGGGCAAGGTTGATTGTCTGACATAGTACATAAACACGGTGATGTATAACATAGATGTAAATAATTCAGGTTTATCCTTATGACATACACAACATGCAACCCAGCTGACGTGGGTCGGCCAAAATGTACACTACAGCATAACATACTAACAGGTCTTGATGCCATGCTCACATGTTCGATCTTGAAGTAGCCTACATGGTATTTCTTTTGGACATGTTGGTCACTAAGATCCACAGTCTATGTATAGGCCACTGCTCAAAGTTTTTACAGAAGTGGAAGCAAAACAAGTGCTTGAAGTAGTTATCTATTCTTTGCCCATCACATGACGTATGGGTAGGTTTGGTGCCTGGGACAGACCATAAAGCCACCCATTGATACAACATCCAGTGCTACCAGCACTGCCAAGACCAGGGGTGGGTTTCCTCGAAGAATGTGAATTATTCCTGGAATTCCTGTACCCTGACACCCAGCATATGCATCATATATCAAAAAAAGTACTCAGCGTGTTTTGTAACAATTTATTATTTCAAAAACTGATTAGGAGCCACTTACTTATAACACTTCTCATCCTACATACACTGTGAAGACATGCATAGAAATGTAGTTTTGGAATATCCAATGATTCAAGTCATGACACTGATTCTCAAAATGCAAGTGCATGACTTCCCTGTTTTTCTCATCATGAGCAAAGACAGTATGACAAGAGTATTCACCATTACTGAAAGTGGTTGTGGTATAATGCATGAAGGTCTTCCAATATACAACTTCTGGCATTCAAATAAAATTTCGTTTGCTTAAAATAGTCTGTCTGAGTCACGTGGCCTCCGAATGAATAGTGGCAATTGCATGAGCCTCCAGTGTGAACAACAATGAACAAGAGATCCCTGCCCACGACCCTTCAAAAAAAATTCTGCCCGTCCCTGCCCACTTACCAATTGATACAGATACCAGAGCATGAGAGAAGACTGAATGGGTAGCAATTAAATCTTCTGCCATCCGTGGATGCAAGTAGAAACTGTAACACAACATTTTAAAAAGCATGACTGTCATATGTGGGTAGTCAACAATTTCGCGATTCAAACTAGCATACATTTTTCATATGTGTGCGTTATTGCATGTGTGGTATTATATGCATTTACAGATGTGTTCCTTATTAACGTTATATGTGTGGTAAAATAATATGTGGACACAAAGACTATTAAACCAGATAGTGGCTTTAAAGACTATTTCAAGGCAATTAGACAAGGCTTTACCTAAAGGTGCAGACAGACATTGCGCCACATATCACCTAAAACATGTGAGCTAGTCACTAATTGTGGTGACCACGATGGCATTCCTGTTCAAAGGCCAAAATTGCATTGACACAAATCGATGAAAGAGAACGTAAGGCACAATAAGGTAAGCAACTCACCAAAGCACAGCCCATATCCCTGTGATGAAACTGTGGACGAAGGAGGTGCAGATGTTTCTCCATTTCCACGCGTTTCGATATGCACTCTCTGGCATAGACAGTTTGCTAATTCCACAATTAACTAATTTAAAAAAGCAGGTCGAACCACCCGTCGTCAAGATGATCGTACTCAAATCCATGTCTTCTTCGTTACAAGTATCCTAATAAGCGGGTGAATCCGACCTTTAAAAAAACGCGCGCTTCTCAAGACGAGTAAAAGCGAGGAAGGTAGGCATCTACCTTTCCCAAGAGAAGATAGCCTAACTTCAAACTAAATCTGCCGGTCTGGTTAGCGCTTACATATGAGTTCGACTGTGACTTTGACGGAGTCCCTTACTTGAAATAAGCAAACGTATTTAATGCTATAAAGAGGTATAAAGATGAAACTACCCCGTCTACCTCGATAACTTTCAGGGCGTCTGGGGAACTCGTTCGCAATTCAAATGATCTGACAGCCTTAAAGATACTGAGTAAATCTCACATGCTTATATTACAAAATCCTGGGTTCGCTTGTGTAACTTTTCGTCTTTACCATGACCAAACAACTGACTCCCCGCCCTACTATGGAGAGGTGCGGCTAGACAAATACGCGCTCGTTGCGTCACGTTGTTTTTGTCGCTCACACTCCTCCGCTCCGCCCCCTTATATCACAACGACGAAGAGCAGATGAAATGTAAGGTTTGATGGGCAGATTGTGGCGTATTGTGTTTGTAAACAGCATGCAATTAAACCGTCAGTGTGTTGCTTGTCTGCTTTGCCCACACGAGAAAAACAAGAATTTATTCAAAGGAGGTGAATAGAGATTTGGGTAGGCCTGTCGTTTTTAATCAATTGAAGAGATTTTTGATGTTTAGAAGAATGGGCGTCTGTGCAAACATAATGTTGACTGAGTATAAGAACAACTGGGGTCTGTAATTTGTTGAAATAGCGTGAAAGACTGATTGTAATCCTGCTTACTTAACAACGGTTTTTCAGGCCAAAATGTTACGTGACATTGTAGTGTGCGCCATCTCGTGGCTAATAATGAAATTGTAACCTGAAAGCGGCATGTATTCCACACTCAGTCCTTCACTTTAGAAAAGTACCCTAGTCAGTGGGCGGCCTTATCAAAATACATCACATACATCACAAACATCACAATTATTATTCGTATTACTTTATTTTCCAACCAGGACTGGGCATGGACAAACCATCGGCCCCGTCATGGCTCAGTTTTGCCCACCAAAGCACACCCACCTAATGCAGCCAGTAGCCTATCTTTACATAGGATGTAAACGACATGTTAGGGTGACTAGCTCTATGGAGTGGATTAATGTTTGCATTAAAAAATGATGCTCTTATTGGGCTAGTTAGTATAGAAAATTAACCAATCAGGCCACTGACTGCCAGTCATTTGTGCTGATTATAACCCATTTATAAAATATTAAGAAAAAGGGGAGGGGGGACATAAATTCTATCAGCCCCAAGCTGTTCAGGCTTGTCCAAGAAATAGGTCAAAGGGTTATTTAGCATCTGTGATGCATCGTCGGCCATCATGATAAAGCCAACAGGATAAGAATTCATCAGCCAAACCACAACTGCCTTATCCGTTTTTTTTCAGATATACACCATCATAGTGAAATAAAAGCTGCCACCTGGAGGTCACATAAGGCTACAACTTCCTATCATTGTGGTCACTGCTGATACAGTGTGTTGGCATGTTGTGATTTTGCAACTTAAGCACATTTTAGACTGTAGCTTACAATTGTATTACATTAGACAATTGTGTAATCAAATGGCAGAGGTTGTAAATAGATCGTTTTAAATAAAAGTGCTCTGGCCTACCATTGCTAGATTTTTGTGTTTTTTTTTAGGTTGAGAACATGTATGCTAATTTTACTTAATAGCTTACTTGCTAATTTTACAGTACAGAGCCATCATTTCAGTAAACGACTTATTGTGCACAATTTACTCAGACGACCACACATCCTTTGATACAAAATGATGCATCCCAGCTTCTATGCCTTGTTCATTTAATATACTTTACTATGTCATATTGACATAGACGCATATAGGTGCGCGATACGCATTGTATTGCGATATCCTTTTTAAAACTGTAATAACTTGCCTGGAGATTGTAACATTTTATAACGCCACTTTCGGTGGAATTGTACAAACGTGGTAGGTCATATGAACAAACTTAAAGTGCACATCTGTAGCAGAGATGTGTATTTTGCTTCTATAAAAATATGATCAGAAGAAGTTTTAGAATTTTGTAATCGTAACCAAACAGTGTTGTGTCCGCTCTCCCCAAAATAAATAGTAAAGTTCAAGGCAGATTCAAGGAAATACATAGAAAACACAGAATCCCTTTGCAGCTCACACATTTCTCTGGTCAGGTTGTCTCACTACATTAAAATTTAGGGAATTCACATAACTTGTCCTATGTATTATCAGTCTACAGCGAGATTTCCAACGAGGGCTGTGCTCACGTTGAGGTCCGCCCCACATTGAGGCTGCAAGTAGGCATGAGTGCAGGCTATTGATTTAGCCTACTTGGCAACTCATAGTCTACATACAAGGCTGCATCCACTCTCATGTCGCCAGGATTAGTAATATTAGCAGGTCGCTGCCGTTCAGAACCATTGCCCACTTGTAATGAAGTTTGAGTTTATGTTCACGGCAACGGGCATGTGATTGTCTAATGCCGTGTTTTGATGTGAATGTGAATGCGAAAGTGAAACTGCGTTTTGTTATGTTATGTCAGTGTTCTATAACCCTTACGAAAGACCCGGTCATAATAGGGTTCCGGGAAGACCAGTGTGAGTAGGCTAGTGGAAGTCTGGCGTCCAAGTTGGCTTATGAAATAGCCAAGGGTATCTGCTGGAAACAATACGCTAAATAAGATCGACATGCTGTCAGACTTTTAAAATGCCATCGTAAAGGAAAAAGCCTATTAGCAAGTTTTCCTTGCTTCTATATTCACACAGGTTTGATGGCCTATTTCAAATATGGAAGTGACGTGCTTTAAGTCTTCAAGTTTAGGCTACATTCAGGTTTCACCTTTTATTTGTGGAAAGCAAACCTAAATAGCCCATAACGGCAAATAGGCATAGGCTACGCATATGCTGTGGTCTAATCTGATAATTCTTGTCTTCTGGAATCTCTTAGGCGACTTGTTACATGTATTGCGAAAAGTAGCTTATTCGTTGTTGCGGCGAAACAATGTAGTTACAAATTTCAATTGACGCCCATGGTCACGGTTCACATGCAAACTTCTTCATTCATACAGAATGCTGAATCATGTTGTATCAGCGTTTCGGCGGAGACTAGTACGTAAGCGGGATAGAGCAGAGCAAGGATAGAGGATATACAGCAAAGTTTACTCTAGCTGTTGGATCGTAGGGTTACCTGACCGAGGAAAGGTAGGCTTATTTATGTCAGTCATTGATATTCAAATTGAGATAGAAGTTTAAATCTGTTCTTTATTTTGAAATGGGACAATTCCCTGTTGTTAGTTGACTCGCAAGCCTGTCAGAATCATTTAGCCGAAGGGACATTATTTCTGCATAATGCTAAATCCAGACAAAGTGTTTTATAATGTAGCCTATGGTTTGTTTGTAAAACAAAATCCACAGTTGAGGCTGACATTGTTTCGGACCTATCGTGAAAGGAGATAGATGCTGGACTGCGTTGCAAGACTAATCTTGCCACCTTGCGCTACCATAGAGAATGCCTACTTCGTAAAAGATGGATCCTCGTGCAATTGTTGTCCGAGAGATTTGTAAGAGAGCATTTAAAACTTTGAACAGTAAAGCCTTTGCTCCTGTACGGGTGTCGAGGTATACATCCTTTGGAAGGTATTATGTTGCAGCCGTTATTTCAGAACGCAGTAAACGTTGGTTTACTCGAACATTTGGATTCTATAGTAGTCTTGTGAAAGGTAATTGGCAGCTAATTTGTAGGAATTGTTTTTTGTCATTTGCTATTCTCTGTATGCCCTAGACTACATATAGACCTATTTATGATGTTTTTGCAGATAAAAGCAAAATGGCTAACCCAGAACCGATGGAAATCACGGAAGTGGTTTGTCTGGAGTCAGACCTGCAGGATGGACAGTAGGCTATGTCATATAATTTCATGTATTTGTTTGTGTAAGGTTACGTGGTAGCCAATGTTTAAAAGGAACTTGAAAATATATATATTTTGCTCTTTTCTCTCTTCACAGGATGAAAGAAGTTGAAGTGGATAAGCATAAAATCCTTTTGGTCAAGACTGAGGGCCAGTTCAGTGCTGTTGGCAGCCGTTGTGCACACTATGGAGTTCCACTTATCAAAGGTAGTCATATTGGGTACAAAGGTAGTCATATTGAAGCTTAGCTCAGTCTCTTTACACCTTGCAACCATGTTGTGGTCTATTTAAAACCAATGGCTAGGCAAATCACAAGACACAGTAGGCAAATAGCAAACAGTGGGTGAGTGACAGTAGGCAGTAGACAGTAGACATGTGGCGTGGGATTGTCCAGGCCTGTAGAATGTTTATTTTTTTGCAGAGTAGCATGTGTATTAATAGAAATTCTTTAATAATAATTAAATAATTAAATTGGATTCATCACTCTTGATTGTTTATAGTAATTTGAGGAATTTTGTTAATCAAAAGTAATTCACCTTAGACATTGGCAAACAATGCCCCTTTAATTGCAGAATTTTTTGTTAATCTGAGAGATATGGAAAATGAGATATTGAAATCCTGCTCTTGTTTGTTTTTGGTCATGTATACAAATATTTGGAGTGTGATTAGGGCGTGACAGTCTAATTAGTCCCAGTCAATAGTTTTCATGTCAGCACCAAAAGCTTTGGCTGTAGAGATTGTTGAAACAACATGCCTGCATAGAAGATTTCATTCATTCACCTATCAAATAGTTTAGCTATAACTCAAACTGTAGTTTAACACTCAATGTCTGGTTAAACCTTTTAGATACATAATATTAGAATAAAGTAGACTTAACTTTGTAAGTGTAATTCTTTGCAAGCTCTTTCTGATGTTTGCAGACTTTTACAAACTTTGGAAGTTTGCAATAATTAGTAAATGCCCTGTAAGAAACTGTTGGCGTTTACATATATTATAATCACCTGGAGAAATGAAGTACTTTTTTCTGATTGGCTGACAGGGTGTCTGTTATTCCCCTGATAATGGGACATCTATGATGTAGATCTGGTAAAAAAGTTTAATCACCATTCCATAGCAATGCTCTTTAGAATGGTAAGTATTACAACAGCACGCAGCCTTGTGGATCTACTTTTCCATGAGCGTTAGACCCTCTGGTTAGACTACACCAAAGCAACAAACCAACCTTTTTTTTGTAGATTATTGCTTAAAGAAAATAGTTAAATACATATAAAAAATGAATGTGGCAACCTTGTGATAGGCAGAATAAAGGCCTTCGAGGTGTCTGTCAGGCACAGACTGGACAAGACTTAAAGTTGTGAAACAAAGGGGGTTTTATTTACAGAATAAATCAAACAAAACGAAACTCAGGTCAACGTCAGCTATCAATAACTGAGGACAAGAAATAACTCTAACGCTCAGAAGTATTAGGAAGAATCTAAAGTCAAAGAGATGATACAAGTGGTCGAATTACAAACTAAAGTAAACAGCCAAACAAAGGATGTTACAATACCAAAATGGAGAGAGTCCAATAACAAGGAGCGCAAGGCGCACAGACTTCGCGGGAGACACAGAATAACTCGGCTGACTCGGGATTAATCCTTGGGAGGAATGACGAGTACAGACACCAGGGAATCAGGGAGAGACACATATATAGTGTGGAGACCAGGTGATACCAATTAGTACTCAGGTGAAGTTGATCGTGCACAAGGAAGTGACTGCGAACGGGGAGACGAGCTGTGAGTTGGTGAGGTGGAGTGAGGGGGCGTGGTCGTGGCCAGATCTGACGCGGACCTGACAGTGTCAGTATAGGGGACATAAACAAACGTCCTCGCCTCATCCTTTATGCCTCTGTATTGGGACATTACTTCGGCTGCCATGCCTAACCTAACATAAGCCTTTTTGAAGGCTTTTAAAGCTCAGTTTTTTTTTTATTTCTGAGGAATTGAATGTAGGTGTTCATGTAGAAAATCTTTGCAGGGACACTGTTTGGGAACAGAGTGCGATGTCCTTTTCATGGAGCTTGCTTCAATGTGAAGACTGGTGATATCGAAGATTATCCTGGACTTGACTGTTTGCCCACTTATAAGGTACATTGTCTGAGGTATCACCAGCACACAAGCATGAATTATTTAGCTCATAGAATGAATGCAAAAATGTGAACAAATTACTTCATGAATCTACTTGTTCATATATTTTCCTCTTTTTCAAAATAGGTGAAAATTGAGGATGGCAAAGTATATGTCACCTTACACACAAAGGTAAGTTTTTGACTAAAAGTTTTGTCAAAGTCTTGTAAACTCTCTGCTGTGGTCCTCTTGGTTCTTTCATGTTTTTTTCAATGCCATTCTATTGTAACGTGAAGACAACAATTTACAACCCATAGTTGTTTGAGGTCACCTAATGCTGTCAGAGACCAAATAGAGGACTGGCAGCTGAAGCTACTGTAACCTAGTGTTAGAGAATATGACAGCCCATGATAGTCTAATTTGCCCCACTACAGTAAAGAAAAAATACCCTTAGTACATCTGTCAATAGCTATCATTCATTGCAATATTAAGGCAACCACTAAGAAAACTCATGTCTTGAAACAAATACTATTTAAAATTAATATTTTTTTAATTACAGATCTCCCCCTACATTTGCCATGCTGTTTTGTAGCTTGCACTTATGTCATAATTTCTCACCAATACATGTGATTTTGTTCACAAACCAAAGAAGCCAGTGAAGTGTTCAGTTGATTGACTAGGTGTTAAACACATCATAACCTGGGTGACTTTCGGTTAACTCGCTCGGTGGGGTGTCTGTGGCATTGTGGTAAATTTGCCAAGAGGACAATGAGTTATTTAACTAGCCAGGCCAGTGCCACCTAGTGCTACCGCTCAATTTCTCATTTATGTCCATCACTGGTCAGGGAGCAGCATCAAAGTGACCAGAAAGCTGGTAAATTAACCTAAAATATTGCCCAATGTCTCTTTAACAAAGGAAGAATTAAACATTTATATTGAAATTATAACACTAGTGTTTCGATGGAGTTCACCTTTAAAGGAGAAATCTGGTGTGAATCCGTCCATAGCCCTGTTGTTCAGGGACACCAAGTGCAACTGGTAGGAATAAGTATGAGAAAATGTGATACAACATACACCAAATAGCGAATTGTAAGCCTACACTAACTGAATGGGGCACAGGAACTCACTAGTTTCTTACTTTCTCTTGCTACACCCTATTCCGTTAATGGTATTGACTGAGTCACACCGGATTTCCCCTTTAACTCCAGGTTAAGAACCACTAGTATAGACCAATAGTATAGACCAATAGGGTGACATCTTCCGAAAAATGAGAATGTCAAAAATTCATAAGTAAAGCAAGGCAAGGCAAGTTTATTTATATACCAGATTTCTTACTCAAACCAATTTCAATGGTCTGTACAAAAATAAATGCAAAGTACAACAAATAAGAGAAATTAAAAGTACACAATAAAATTAATAGACATAAAATGATTAGCATAAAAGTTAAAGTGTACAGTGTATAAAAAGAAAGATAAGTGAATCATATATGAATCATGTAGTTATGTCATTAAATGTGTGTGTGTGTGTGTGTGTGTGTGTGCATTTGCGTGTGTGTGTGTGCGTGGACACATGCATTGCCCCTCATATGTTCTCAGGCAACCAAGCGTCAAAAAGAGATGTCCCACAGAGCACCTGAGGTTTGTCATACAGTGGTGTTGATTGGAGGAGGTGAGTGGGGTACTTTTTATGTCTGTGGGTATTGTGGGAACAAAGGGCTCAGTTGGAGACAGGGAGGTTAGGACAGAGAACAAGAGAACATCTTGTTGTGTTGTTTGGACTGCAGTGCAGTTACATAGACATATCTAGAAGTATCTTACACAGTGAGATCAAACTCTAGAGGCTGTTCTCTATCACAGGTCCTGCCTCACTAGTGTGTGCTGAGACCCTCAGGCAGAACAACTACAGGGGAAGAATTATCATGGTCACTAAAGATGACTTGCCGCCCTTGGACAAGCCCAAGCTGAGTAAGGTAAGTCTGGAGGCCACATTCCACATGGACTTCAGCATATATAACATTTCAGCTTGGGGTGGCAACTTAGCAAACGTGCTAGTTGGGTGGCAAGAACAGTGTATTCCCCAATAGGACTGAATGGCATCACTGTTAAACTAACCCTTCAACTCGATTCAACCAAGATAAAAAATATATAAAATAAAAAATATTTTGTTATCAGGATTGTTTACTGAGATGTATGTTTTAGAGGTCGTTGCTGTTAGATAAAAGCTAGGCTTTTATCTGCTTCGCTTAGTTAATAGCTTAGCTACAATCATCTGCTAACTGGCATATACATAGAGCTAGTGATAAGGTGGAAGAAAGCTATTGTTTACTAACATTCTAAACTCCCTGGTTATTTTGTTTTCAAGAATAGGACAGTAACCAGTTAATTTGCCTGGTATATAAGTCTGTCATTCTGTATTTGCCCTTAGGCTATGAAAATTGAAAGTGAACAGCTCCTCCTGCGACCAAAAGAATTCTTTCAGCAACACGACATTGAGATATGGTTGAAAAAAGCAGTAAGTCACAGCACAGCTGCTTTATTCAAGTATTAAGGCATCTAACTTATTGTAGTTGACAATAAACCATTGTACTACGTGATGCCTGGCGTGAATATTTTTTTTCCGCTTTTTTGTGACAGGTGATTTCTGTTGACACTGAAGCAAAGACAGTGACAATGGATGACAACACAGCTCAACATTATGACCAGTTGCTGATAGCCACTGGGTGCAGGTCAGTGTTTTCTTGATCTCACTTGACTTGCTACTGTATTATAAAGGCACACTAGGCAAAGTATTTAGGTTAATTTGTCACTTTGATGATTAAATGGCTCATTATGGGGTGAATGAAGGCTCTCTCGCCCTCCTCTAGCATAGGTTCCGCAGTTATTACACTTACAGTGTCTGAAACACCGGGTCGAGAAATTGAAACTGAAAGTAAATGAAATCGAAATCATATTTATTATCGGCTTGTCAGTCGCAAAATCATTATCTCTGGTTCCTATTCTTTGGTTTGCAAGTAAATTCACATGGAGTGGTGAGAATGTAGTATGTTGTTATTTTTTTTTTAAATCGGCGACTATAGGGGAGCTCCAGAGATAAAAAATCGCAGTCTTGCCTGGTATCCCTATAAGGTGGTTGGTCATGAAGATATCTGTCTGTGTCCCTCAGAGCTAGGACAATGGCATGTCCCGGGGCTGACCTGGAGAATGTGATGCTGATGGAAAACTTCAGTGATGCTCAAAACATACATAACCTGTGTGCTGGCAGGAACGTTGTTGTTGTGGGGACCTCATTTATAGGTGAACAGTATTCGTAGCAGATTTCTGTTATTTGTACATTTTTATAAGTATCTTGTCATTTGTGTGAACCTAAAGTTGAAGTTTCTTGTTTGGTGTGTAGGCATAGAGGTGGCAGCCTATTTGGTAGACAAAGCTGCCAGTGTGTCTGTCATTGGGAGGTCTGAATATCCGTTCCAGTTGTCACTGGGATCAGAGATTGGCAAAATGACCATGCAGGTAAGTAAAATTTGTGTAGTTAGTATGGTAGCTTTTTTGTCCTGGGGCTAGATAGATACACATTGTTGAAGCAGTGGTCACCTGGAGTTTACACATGCATAGAGTGCATGTAACTACTGTGAGGGTTAGGTGCCTTGGATTTCGGATGTAAGAAAGTGCTGCACATTCCTCTACCCACTTCTTTGCACAGGATTGAACTGGTCATCTGGTCACAAATCTATGATGCATGTGGTGTTTGCTTTTGGCCTGAAGATTTGTGTTGTGTTGAGGTTAGGCTACTTGCATTTTCTTATTATATGACCTCTGTTTTTCCAAATGAAAGATGTTGGAGGAAAAAAATGTGAAGTTCTACATGAATAACAATGTTGCTGAGATACGTGGAGAGAATGGAAAGGTACCAGAAAGTTGCAACAGTCAAACATTTTTTTGTTCTAATACCTTAATATCTTTATCACTTTGATTTTGATCACTTTTTAGTTACACAGTAATAATTATGTATTGAAATAATGTAACAGGTTAAAGAAGTTCTGCTGCAAAGTGGAGGATGCCTAGAGGCTGATGTTGTTGTCTTTGGAATAGGTATGGCTTTAATGGTCTTTAAGATCAACATATTGACCAAATTTGTTGTATTTTTCTGGATTGATGTGTTTTCAATGAGTTTGTATGTAGTTTCATATTCTAAGTTGTTATGCATTTTTCTTAGGTGCTTTGCCCAACTCAGATTTTCTGAAGGGAAACAAGATTGAAACAGACCAAAGAAATAACATCATTGTTGATAAGGTGAGCCTTGGTTAAATTCGAAGAGGCATCTGAAGTGTTGGTTGATTGCATGTTTAGATGCAACTTGATTGAAATTTAGATGCAAAACCAGTTTTAGGGGTGGGAATCAAGAGTCAAGTAGATCTAAGAATTGCATGCTTTGAACCACTGGAATTCTATGTCTCCACAATTAATGATTCCTTTTATCAATGCCGGCATCATTTTCAGATCATGGTCAGTGGTTCTTTCTAAAAGGAAAATTTAAATAGACACAGTTTTGTATGGTTTACCTTAATCTAGTAAACTCTGAAGGCTTACGTGGTACGATAGACTACATTCTAGGTCTGTACATACATTTTTGTGCCCATACCGGTTTACTTAACAGTAGTCTAGTACACAACAAATAATTTGCATTGCAAAACATAGCTGAAGCGTAGATGGGTTAAGGCAACAAAATGCAGATGGTGCCTCTAGCCATTCATGCTTATTTTTTTTAAGCTATCCTCATCAGTTTTGTAATTATGTTTTGTAGTCCACTTTGAGGAGCATTACAATCAGCATTACAATTATTTATAATTTTATAATGTTCATGTTTTTAGTAGGCGGTATTAAGACTTCAACTGAAAATTTGTGTAGGTCTACTTTCACCACAGTTAGGATATATGGAATTGATAGGAGAATAAATTAATTGGACCGATAAACAGAATCGACATTGGCATTGATAAAATCCCACCTGTTCCCATCCCTAACTTGTTAAAGTCCTCCTTAAGAAATGTACAAAAATTGTTTTATGGTAAATTCCAGGTCATTTCTGTCAGGCTGCAATGCCAATATGTTTGTTGAGTAAAATTTGATCAAACATTGAACATTGTAATCCCCTCCCAGTGCATGAGGACCAGTGTTCCTGACATATACGCTGCGGGAGATGTGGTATCGTTCCCTTTGTCCATTCGTGGAAATGAGCAGGTCAACATTGCACATTGGCAGATGGCACATGCTCATGGTAAGCAACAAGCACCGACCTCAGTCAGCGAGAATCAAGTGAATGTTTGGGGTGATCTGTTTGTCTTTATTATGTGTTAACTACAGGAAGGATTGCAGGACTTAGCATGGTGAACAAACCGACTGAAATCAACTTCATACCTTTCTTCTGGACCATGTTCCTGGGGAAGGGCATTCGTTATGCAGGTAATCTTTCAAAGCTGCCAGTAACACACTATTCAAGATCAGCATATAATAACGCTACACCAATACCTTCTGTATGTTTTGTTTGTTATGTTTGTATAGGCTATGGGCATGGGTATACTGACATTGTGTTCAAAGGCAGAGTTGAAGATAGGAAATTTTTGGCCTTCTACATGAAGTAAGGCATCAAAACATCAGTTCTATCATAAAGTTCCAAGATATTCTTTAAGACTCAACATTTCATGGCTTGCTTCTGTCTTGCTGAGCCTCAGTTGTTTTCATATCTACAGGGACAATGTGATGCTGGCGGCAGCCAGTATGAACTTTGACCCTGCAGTCGCTCATTTGTCGGAAATGATGGGAGCTGGCAAGGTCATAACCAGAGCTTTGATTGAGTAAGTTTTTGCAATTTGTGAATGAGTGAGTGAGTGAGTGAGAAAATGGGTCAAGAGGTAGATTCTCTTTTTGTCCATACCTCAAATGTATTGTACTTTTGTCCAAGTCTACAAAATTGCAGAAAACTGCATTGCATGTGATTGACTACCTCTGATCTGCTTGGCTGTTTCCACACTGCCCCAACAAATGCCTACAAAAACAAACAGTTTGATCAGCAAGGATACCAATGTGTCCCCTGTCTAACTTCACAGATTTTCAGCAAATCTCTCATAAATTCAATAAATGACTACAACTTTAAATTGAATAGCTTCCCAAAGTTTCTCAGCACATCCTAGTTAGCTTATCTTCTTTATAGCTTTAGCACTAGTGTCAGTTGCACATATTAACTGATAACACAGTGATGTCACTAGGTTTGAAAGATAGGGATGGCTTAGCCAGACAAGACTGGTCCGACGAAGCCTTGGCAGAAGACCTACTGAGGCACTATAGTGCGTGGCTAGACAAACCAGCCCAGCAAAACAATTTGCTACCCCTAGGGTATGACTAGATTTCTAGGCAACCCCAGGACAATAGCTGACAGAAAGTATGAAATATCATACAAGGATACAAGGAAATGTTATTGTCACACGCATACGGTTACTGAGTGTTAAAAATGCAGTGAAATCATGTCTGTTTCTCAGCCTTACAATACTCCCACACATTAACAAGGAGCACCCAAGAGCTACAGGGGCAAGGAGAAACTCCCTTGTCCAAGGAAGATCTAATTAGTACATCATTAGTTGTGGAGAATTCTGTAGCGCCTGTTGACTCTCTACCTGCTTTCTTTGAACCCTGCTGCCTTTCCCAACTCTCCAGGATACATTCATGTCACATTCCCATTTTTTCCCCCTTGTTTATGCTAACATCTTAAATGAGTCTGTCTTATTTTAAATCTTACATGCAGTATCTCAATCATTGCATTCAGTAAAAACTGAATGTGGTGTATCATTTTCAAAGCAGAATTTATCAGTTTGACTGGTTTCAGGTTTGGAGTTTATGCAGAATTTGCTGTGTTTTCTAAACCATATTACTCAGAAGCACCTAGTTGTGTAGAGGTAGGCTTTATTCATATGAATCCAGTGGGTTCTCATGTTTATTTTGAATATAGCCTATGGTTTGCCTTGCACTGAGTAAAGAGTAAAGAGCTATTGCACTGAGAAGATGGATGGATGCAGAGCTGCAGAATTTAAACATTAAATTCTCAGAATTTGTGGAAGCTCAGATTGTGTGGATTCATACACAACAAATTTTTTATTATTATTAAAAAAGAAGACAAATACACCACTGACATAAATCCTAGAACCGCAAAATAATTACCAAACAAAATTCAGGCTTGTGAAAAACCGTATGAATAGGCCTGTACTGTATGTGTGAAACACTCCCTAAAACCTTTTTTTTTGCTGTTGTTTTTCTTTTTCCTTTAGTTCTGATGACCTGAGTTGGTTGCAGCTGTAATAGCGTCTTTTGTGGCTACTCATCTACTGGAGCAGAAAGTCATCACAATGTTGATATAATCTTTCTTCTTGTTAATCAAGCGCACCAAATTAAATACTGTAACTTCAATTTTTCTTACTTTTGACAAATTTTCTATTCTCTCCTTCAGGTCCATTGCAAATGTACACACTTGTTTAATGGGCTTGAGATTCTCAGGTTAATGTTAAGTGTTTTGTTTTGTTTTGTTAAGTTTTTTGACTTCACATGGATGATTTAAGCCTGTGAAGAAAAACATTTTTATATCTACTTTATTTGGTTTACTGTCGCAGCAAAGAAATGAAGTAATTTAATTTTATCAATGCAGTGGGTGGGTAAAGTCCAATACAAAACACGTGACTGGAATTATGATTAATGCCTGTGCTTAAGCCTTTGTATTTCAAACCGCCTGTTTGTGCCTTAACATCAAGTCACCACAGTTTTGTAAATGACATTGCTTTAAGAATATGTATCTGGTCAAACTTGAAAACAGCTATAGTAGAAAGACTGGAATATAAAACGAGGGGGGTGTTGCTCAGGCTGCTTACACGTGACAAGTGAATTCCTCACAGATAAGTGATAAGCATTCAGTAACAGAGACATAACATGCTTTTGTTAGGAGGTTTGTAGCCATGAAGTAATATGCTGTAATAAATAAATAAATAAATAAATAAAATGTTGTTTTTTCTTCAAACATTCTGTCTAGGAAACTAAGATTCATGCTGCAGTGCTCACTAGCGGTTGTCATGGCCTGGCCTACCCTACCCCATGACATTGCATTGTTTTAGGTGTGGATGTTAGCTGTTGGTCACACACCCTCTGTCTCAAACCCAAACTGTTGCAGTTTACATCGTTTTCTTTTCAGTCTCACTAATTCCACGGTTTGCCAATTGCTTAAAGCAGACCGTTACTGTTGCATACTTTAAAATGTGATCCAAAGTAGTAGGCCTAGGCTATCCACGTCATGTACAGTGTTGTTGTCATGCACAGCACAGATTCTGTGTGTATGTAAAACACCAACAGTATAAGCCTACAATATATTGTGAAACATACTGTCAGCATACTGTTGTCACTGTAACCATTTTTGATATTTTCCAACACATTATTTCCAACATATTTTTCCTACTGCCAGACTTTGGTACATTTGGTTTGCAGGCTAAACTGGACTGCCTTGTTGATGGCAGGCCAGGTATTTAGTCAAATAAAGGTCAAATAATATTATCAGTTGTCTTGTCTTGTTACTTGTTCATGTAAATATTTTATATTCTATAGACCCTCACGTACAGTTGCATTCACCTCCCTGCAATTCCTACGATCTTCCAGTATCCCATAAGGCCTCACGTTCAGGAAGTGCTTCGACGTTGTCAGTGACGCTGGAAAGCTAAACACGATAGGGTAACGAAGAGGATAGCTTGTCTTTTTGATGCAACTGCTGTTCGGTTTTGAGTCCTCTTATTATGTCAGTTATGGAAGAAGACGAGCTGGAATTTGCCGAAGATTTGGAGGCAATTTTGCACCTCTCGCCAGAGGTGCAGCTGGCAATTGAACAGGTAAAGTCGATTGTACAATTTTGCGTGTCCCGGCTCTGTTGCCCTGACAGCTTTGGTTTTGCTGATCATCTGGCAACTTTACCTGGTGTAAGTTGCTTCTGGTATGACTATTGAAATACTCTTCATTAAATTGATGTTGAAATTGTTGTTCATTTACCATTTGTTTATCCATGCACGACACCAAGAGTATGATTGCTTTGCTGATCTATGATATTATCAGTGTGTAATGCTAATGGCCTGTAAAGTTAGCTGTGGTCGTGGTTAGCTTAGCTAGCTGACATGTACGGTGGCTACCCTTTCACCTCTTGTCTAGGCTTACCCTACCTTTACCTTACGGTGTAATTGTGTAAATTCAATAGTTATGTTGGTTTTAAGCAGATGAAATATTTTTTGATGTCGAGTTTCTCTCGCTCTAAACGATATCGAGGGCAACGAGGGAGAGCTGTCAGATCAGGTGACAGTGGCCCGCCCCTCTAAAACAGCACGGTAATTGTGATGTACAATATGTTTGAAAGGTTTTTCCAAGTCAAGATCCACTGGACAGACCAGACTTTAATGCCGTGGAATACATCAATACGTTATTCCCCACAGAACAGGTAAGACTGAATTGTGGTTCTCCAGAGAGGGAAGCAAAACATTTATTTACAACCAAACCAAACCAAGGACTGCCAGCTGTCAGAAGGCAGTTGTGTTTGTGTGTGTGTGTGTGTTTCACACGCTGCCACTGAGCTTCAGTAAGAACAGTTATCTGAGTTCAGAAGTACTTTCATTTAATTTCCAATGTCAGTTTTAGTGACAATGTCACTAATGTCACTGTTTTATACCGTGGTTGCCTGGGAACTAGACCCCTATTGCAATGGCCTGGTGGCCTGATGGACCTGAACAGCATATTTACATTGGCTGGCAGTGCATCTAGTTTTTTTACCCAGGCTAATACCATGGTTGTTTAGAGCAAAAACAACACAAAATCATTATTTCATCAGTCATAAGTTGTCATGCTAGTGAGTGTCCACTAGGCAGTGCTGTTCTCCTTAAAAAATACTTGCAGTGTTACAACTCTTGAAAGAGTTGAGGTTTTCTAAACTGATTTGTTGGATTTAGAATATATGTATTAACCATTGTTCTTTTTTTTTTTACATATAGTCACTGGCTAATATAGATGATGTTGTAAACAAGATCCGTCTGAAGATCAGGTGAGCAGCAGATGAAGCATTTTCAGCATTTTCAGATGTTCATCTGTTTTTGATTTGACTGAATGCAGTTTTTTTATATTGGCCCTTAATGTGCTTGCCCTCAGACGACTGGACGATAACATCAGGACTGTTGTGAGAGGGCAGACTAACGTGGGTCAGGATGGAAGGCAGGTAAGTAGCAAATTAGAACTGCACATTCTCCATACATTCTTCTAGAAATAATATGTGGTGAAATTAGCTGGATCAGTGTGGGGTTGTGACATTGGCTTCTTTCCTCTCTGCATATTTTGTGATTGCTTGAAATTTGGTTCAAAAATCGATTACAAGAAAAAAGCACCATATGCCACATTGATGAATGATCTGTGTCTGTGTGAGGTTGTGCTTTGTAATCTAGTCTGAGTTGTGATGTTTGTCATTGAGTGTGTGTGTGTGTGTGTTATTACTGCCTTTGAGTCTGCAAGTATGTATACTCTTCCATAAGCCTAGACTGTACACTGTATCTGTGTGTGCGCACGCTCTGTGTGGAGTACGAAACTGTATGATGGGACGGGCCAGGAGATAGATGAGGGTAGCAGATTACTGTGAGTAGACCATGCCCTGCCAGATTCCTCAGGCTGGGGGCGCCCAGCTGTGAGGGGACACAGAGGGACTCTGGAGGGGCCACGTGAGATAGAGGAGGCAGTCTGGGGGCACAGCCCCGCAGCTGATGGATGTGGCACTCAGTCTCTGGGTGGATGAAGGATGGTTCTGTGGCCTTCCTGCTGTTGCCTCACCCACTGGGGGTAGTGCCTGTCTGGGAAGTAGTTGGCTGGGCCTCCATCACAGCAGACACTCTCCCCCTCTGCTGTCTGTCTCTCTCCTCCTCTTCCATGGAAAAGGGCAGGATGAGTCAGGACAACCAGGATGGAATGGGATGGGATAGAACTGCGGCGTTCCTGAGGCTGCAATTCCTCTCAGCTCCTGTTCGGAAAGCAGGGCAGCGATTATTTCCCTATTTCTCACCATAATTCCATCCACGAACAGTTTTTTTTTCTTTTTGCTGTCCTGTTGGAATTAGTAAAAAAATAAGTAATAAACCTCCAAAAAAAATTCTAAAGCCTTGATTTAACATGGATCTTGGCTAGATCTGGGGCAGAATGAACTGGGCTGGAAGAAACTCGACACCTGACTGGGAATAATGAGGAACGAGGCTGTGGGGAGACGACCCCTCAGACGTGGAAAGATCATCCGCTGTGTGGGGGTTGTCTGATTGCACACCCCACCTAACCACCACCACCACCATCACCACAAACACCAACCCCACAACTCCCCAGGCCATACTGAGCCGTTTCCATCAGGCACAAAAAAAAGGAAAATCCCTCCACAGATGGAAAGGCCCCGTCGGGCCGGCGTGCCTGTGTGTGCACGCGTCTGTGTGTGTGTTTATTTGGGTGGATGCTAAGGGGAATGTAGATACTGAGAATAGGGGGCGTTTGGCGGCGTGTCGGGTGGAGGCAAGGCCAGGAACGGAACATGTACACCCTCTCCCTGGTCAGCCTGAGCATGTAGTTATCAACAGGAAGGCAAAGGGTGGAGACATCTGCTCCTGAAGAAGGTTCCCCCGGGGTCCCGCTGATGGTATTTGTAGCTGTGTGTGTGGGTGGAGGAACAATACTTGGTGTGTGTGTATGTGTGTGTGTGACTGTATGCAAGTAAATTCAGATGTCTTAACTTGTCTTTTCGGAAAAGCCTTTCGTCATGGGTATGCATTAGAGTAATATGTGTTTTGCCGTGTGTTGCTGCACAACTCATCCCTCCCGCTTTGATGTGAGGTTGGAGTTAACAAGGGCCTTGATAAGCAGGGCCTCCGTCAGTCTGCTGTGCTGTGTTCACACCACAGATGTTCTCCCTGTTTAAAAGCAATTACACTAAACACACGGACACACACACACAAACCAATGCTCATACACACAAACCCGCACACAAACAAACCCATGGTAATGCTCACACAAACATGCACATGTATACACATACATACACACACACACACACACACACACACACACACACACACACCTCCCTCCTTTTTGATTTGCTGAGTCTTCACAGAGTGCCAACACTGTGCAGCTGTGCCCCCTCAGAGGGCCTCAGTGCCCCTTCACTCATTTGGAGTGCCCAATTCCTCTGTTCTTACTCACAGATGTAAAGGCAAATTAGCCTCAATTCCCCCCTGTGGTTCTTATTGTCCTAACTCATGACAGACTTTGCCTGGGTCCTTATTAACAAACCGCAGTAAAGAAGGCTATGGTTGTCAGTCTTGCCGACTTTTTTTTACTGCAGGCTAAAGGAGTCAGTGAAATGGGGCTGGGGAGGGGAGGGGGTGGGCCATTTACAACAAAGGAAAATGATCAGGCCTCATTTTTGGTATCTGATTTGAGAGGGAGGGAATGAAGGGAGATGGGGTGGGAAAGGTGGCGGGGGGTGTAAGCCAAACACAGGCCCAGACATTTGTTGTCAATTATGCCCAGTCATTCAGATGGGCTGCTCTGCATATTTTTTCCTTTGTCTAGTTTGGCTATTAACAGTTAATGTATATCCGAACCCCAGCCCCCTCCAAAATGCAGCCCCAAAAACGTTCCATATAAAATGGTTAGCCATGTTGCGTCTCCCCAGATGGACAGCTCACATGAGGGGGTTTTATAGCTGAGTGGGAGCCTATTGGGATGTCTCATGTAAGTTTTGGGGGAGGGAGGGAGAGAGAGAGAGTTTAACATAAATATTTAAGCTAAACACAGGAAAAGGCAGTTTACTGCTCATGTTCGTGTTTTTTTTCCCCCTCCAGTCTTTTATGGACTTATCCCTATCTTTCTCCACACTCCTCTCTCTCCGTCTTTCTCTTTCTCGCTCACTCTCTCTCTCTTTCTTTCCCTCTCCCTTTTGGATTCGATCTCTTCTACAGTGGCATTCATACCACAGTGTTTTTTCCACTCAGAAGCACATGGGCCTCACATTCTTGCTCAAATCCTGTATGCAACCTGAGGTTCGGCTGCGAGCGAGGCCAAATCCACGGTCTCATCTTGTCTTGTGTCTGACGGCGTCTGTTTCTTATTTTAGAGCCTAATAAAGAAGTTTGAAATACCACCCAGACCCTTTTTTATCTTTTGAGTGAATCATGGAGAAAGATACAGGTGCTCCCCCCCCCCCCACTCAGAACACACAAAGATGTTTGTTTCATCCATCTGCTCCGCTCCGAGCCAGGAGCTGCAGCCAAACAAACTGGGCATCCTGTTTCCCAGACAGCCCAGACACTCCTCTTTAGTGACCGGCCGACTGGGCCGTGGCCGCAGCACTGTTACCGTCTTGGGGAAACATCCTCAGACTGCTGCAAATGGAGTCCACATGCATGGCAGGGCTCGCCTTCTGCCAGACCAAAACAACCAGACACGCGTGCACGCACAGACACACACCAATCCCCCTTCCCCTACACACACACACACACACACACACACTTCCCCTCCCCACCTATCCTCACCCCTTCCTTCTCCCCCTTTCTCTCCCTTCATCAGGGGGGCAGTAAGCCACAGCAGGAAAGATAAGGCATGGCGGAAGTCAGGCGTGCAGTGCAGAGTAGGATAGGGCTGGGTAGGGTAGGGTTGGGTAGGGCATTGCTTCCCTGGCCTGCTCTGATCATTAAGGGGAGAAATGCCGGAAATGAGAGTTGGACACTGGCCAGACAAGCAGCGGCTTCTGCTCTGGCTCCTTGTGGAGTGAAGGCCACCTCTGCTGCTTACACATTTATACACACACACACCACTTTCTTTCTCTTCCTCACACCCATACACAGGCATACACATATACACATACACACACCACACATGCATGCACAGACAACACCCCTTTCTCTCTCTTTTATACACAAAACACAAACACATACACGGCATTCATGTTCATGCTTGCCCTCTTACTCACACACACACACACCGTTCTGGCAGTCACACTCACACACTCAAACGCTTGCACAAACAAAAACCCAGAAAAAAGTCACACAGCACTCAGTTCAGTTTCGCCAAGAGTTCAGCCAAACGCTCTCTCCATTAGGCCTGGCTGCTGTGTGTCCCCCCCAGACATGCTTTGTGTCAAGCAGTGTTATCTGAACACAATCAAGGAGAAGAGAGTGGATTAATCACTGTGTATCAACTACCATACAGAGAAAAGGCATCTGTTTATTCCTTGAACTTGCCTTTGCCTCTCTCCTCTTAAGATGCTCCTTGGGAAACTGCTGTCAGCACGAAATGGTGCTCTCTCTCGCTCTGTGTGTGTTTGTGTGTGTGTGTGTGTGTGTGTGTCCTCCTGTGATTTTAGTAGGCTTGTAAAAGTGGTAAATTCCAGGGGCAGCTGTTGCCGGCTGTTAGCATTCCATCCGTCTGTGAAGGGAGCAGAGAGAGAGAGAGCGGGAGAGAGAGAGGAGAGAGAAGGAGAGGAAGAGGGAAAGCCAGCCTGCCCCCCCTCACCCACTCACAGAGCAAAGACGCCCCCCTATCTATCCAGCGGACTGGCATCCACACAGCTGTTTTCCCTTTAAAGAAATTTTGTGCTGCAATTACACATTGTCATAATCCCCCCCAAAAGTCCCTTTCTTGTCTCTGGCAACCAGACTGAGTCAAGGCTCAAGACTCAGACACCACAGTTCCAACTCCAATGGGGCACTAGCTCTTCAACCTTTTGAGTGTCAAAAGCTGGTCAAAGGCTGACAGTCATGTCACTCAGACTTTCACCAAGAAAGTGTTTTGGCGGCGGTGGGCGGGTGTTAGTGGGGGGTTGTTGCCATGTGTATGGGGCGGGTGCAGCTGGGGTGGTCGAGGCGCAGGGTGGGCTAGTCACAGGTCTGCACTGAGCCCAGACCTTGATGAACTACCATGGTGTGCAGCCAGAGTTTAAATTCCCCCTACTGGAATGCTCTGAGCAGATGGAGAGAGGATGTTTTCTTACTCACCATCCCAAACCCTTTTTTTTGTGTGTGTGTGTGCATGTGTGTGTGTGTGTGGGGGGGGGGTATCTGTACCTGCTGTGCTGTGTGGTGCTGCGCAGAGCTGGGCTGTGGGTGTGTGTGGGCTTCTCCACTTCGGTTTCATCTATCGCTAGAGAGTTCTGGAAGGCCAAGCCCGAAATGCCTGTTTTCAGCTGCTCTGGCTGTCTCACTTTTAGCTCCAGTAAAATGGGAATAGGCGCCACACACAAGATGTAGCATGATCATGATTTGCCGAGGTTTTAGTAGGGTTAAGGAGAATGTGAGAACTTTTTCTCTTCCATGTTGATAAGACACTGGATACACTGGTGGCAAGGAACCGGGTCAACAGATGGGTCTTATTTTTGTTGTCGGCTCAAGCTGACAGGCTGGAAAAAAAATCTTCCCAAAATGCCACAGAGGCTCCATAGATCCGTCAGTGCAAATCAGCGCTCTCTCCCTCTCTCTGTATCTCTCTCTCTCTCTATCCTCTCCTCTCACACACACTTTGTTGTTTTCCAGGCACTGGAGGAGGCACAGAAAGCCATCCAGCAGCTTTTTGGCAAAATCAAGGACATCAAGGACAAGGCGGAGAAGTCAGAGCAAATGGTGGGTTAAAAAAAAAAAAGCCAGTCTTGGCAGCAGCAGACCTGAGTGCAGAAAATGACAGCTAAGTAAATAATTGAATGATAATAAAATGCAGGAGACAAAGATTAATTGAAATGTCCCCTCCAATGTAGTCAGCCTATTTCTCAGGCTAGTGAAGAAACTGTGACATGTGGTGACTGTGGTTTCTTACACACTGTGGGGTACGGTGAGCCCAGAGTAATGCGCTAGCCATGTGTGCATCAGCACTGTGGGTCAAACTAAGGGCTCACTGGCAGGCAGGCAGGGGGGCTTAGGGGAGAACAATGGAGAGCCACCCTGAAAGGTGCAGGAGGAAGCGGAAATTCAGTCTAAAAATGCTTCTCGGTGGCTGTTGATCTTCACAGGTCAAAGAGATCACCCGCGATATCAAACAGCTGGACCACGCCAAGCGTCACCTGACTACCTCCATCACCACACTCAATCACCTGCACATGCTGGCCGGAGGGGTGGACTCACTCGAGTAGGTGCACTGCACCCGCCACCACACACACACACACACTCACATAAGACCACCCACCCATGCCTCTGGGGAAGTGCATAGACAGCTGCCTATCTCCAGTGCTAATAGTTGAGATAATTGGACCTTTGCTAACCTCCACCCCCACCTGAGTAGCTGCTTGTCCTCGGGTTAACACCAGAGGTCATTAGACATTTACTGTCTCGTCTCCAGATCATTTGGCAGGGCCTTGTCTCTGCTATTTGAGCATATTAAACTGTGGTCTGTTTGGCCTGTCATGTTGAAGATTATTTTGGCAGGTTTTTGCCTCTTCTGTAATACTGAATCTAATTAGGAGTTAGGCAGTCTAATTGTATGTCCTAATAGAGCCAAAAATAATTATCCATTTGCTTGTCTCTGCTCATGTAATTGAAGTTATATAGAAGCCATTCTTGTTGAGGATATGAAATATTTAGTCAGTTACTTACCATAGTGCTTTAAGATGTTTACATTTATGTACAGTAATATTTGACATTTATGTATTCTGAGGATAACCACTTGAGATGAATCATCTTGTTTTAAAGGGGTGTCTTCTAAACATACAAAAATGTTACAAAGGTACGTGTGTGTGTGTTAAATGGTACGATACTAGCCAAAGCTGGATTATTTATGTAGCATAAAGGGCTGTCATACCAAGAACTATAATAACTATATATAACTATAATGACAAATAAATATTGTTCTAATTAACATGAATGACAATGTCCACACCACAACAACATACGCAATGACATTGTTGGGATTACATTCAGAGTGATTTTTTGAAAGGTAAAAAGGTTGACAGCCAAACAGAAACCATGGAATTTTGGACATTAGTTTTAGAACAGACTGATGTTGTCATTGGTCAGTGTGGATAAAAGTATCGTCATAGTTACGGCTATCTTTATAGTTATCGTTCCAGGTGTGAATGGAACTGAAGGCATACACAGTCATGACAATGTGCTTTTGATAAAGGAGATGTAAGTAGGTCATATGTATGGCAGTTAGTGGGATGTCATAACCGTCATCTCTTTTGTTCCATCAGGGCCATGACACGGAAGAGGCAATATGGAGAGGTGGCTAATCTACTCCAGGGCGTTGTGAACGTGCTGGAGCACTTCCAGAAGTACATGGGCATCCCCCAGATCCGCCAGCTCTCCGAAAGGTAACCAGACCCACAGCTGCTGGCACCATACGCACACACACCACACACACACACACACACACTTACTCACCCAGTCACTTGCACAACAGAATCCGGATGTCTGTCGGTCCCACACATTGTAAACACGCCCTCTGATTCCAAGCAGAAAAGCAGGCACGGGAAGGGAATCACTCCTTGGTGATTCCCTTCCTGAGATTTTTGTAAACTTTCACGCGTATTGTGTCTGCCAGCTGTTTGCATGACATAAATTTACCCCAGCCCAAAGCTGTGTGTCGACACAGCCCACCATGCACTTGAGTATATCTCCCTCTCCAGTCTATAAGTGTGTGTGTGTGTGTGTGTGTGTGTGTGTGTGTGTGTGTGTGTGTGTGTGTGTGTGTGTGTGCATGTGCGCATACAATTTCCTGTTTATGTTTATAGAGGATGAGGAGTAGGAAAGGAAGGAAGCCTGCTCAACAGAGCTGTTTTGTGCTTGCGTAGCTTCTACCCTGGGCTCCAGCACTGAGCCAATCTTTTGTCCCCTGCCAAGAACAGAGCACACTCTTGGGAGTTCTCTCTGTGTGTTCGTGCTTGCATGTTTGTGTGTATGTGAATGTGTTTGGGCCTGTGTGTGCATGCATTGTATGCTTTTGTGTGTGTGTGCATGTGCGTGTGTGTGTGAGCACACACTGTAGTGGATCCCACTGGCTCAGACACTGAGCCCTTTTGTGAGCTGAGGGAGGGCTGGGGCCAGGGCCAGGGCCCTGGATCCTGCATCCATCCATGTGTCCCTGTGACTGGACTCTGCCACGGCCTGTTTGTGTTGGCCTCGGCGTCAGGGGCCTGGATGCCTGGATCACTGGGCTGGCCGGTTGGCTAAGTGTCCACCTTTGGGGGATAGGGGTGCATGAGGAGAACTAGTTCTCAGACTGTCCCCCTGGTTTTCTGGGGCAACAGGCATTAGAGTGGTCAGTGGGTCATCTGCTGGTTAGTCAAACAGCTTTTGGCAATGCGACATCAAACCTGTAACCCGACATGTTTGTGAAGGCTGGAGCAAATGATTTGTGTGTAAAACTGACCATAAAAGAATTCTATAGAAGCAAGCCATTGCTATGCTGTCCTGGATTAGAGGTAAGCTGAGGGTCATGAAGGGCTTTCAGTGGACAGGAAGTTGGAGGAGGAGGCAACAGGATAAAAAAAAAATACAAAATCTTTACCCTCTCCCTCCCCCTTCCTCTTTTGGTCTTCTTTTAGGCTGCAATAAGGTTTCTTTTGTTTCAGGCCCAGAACAAGCACATTGCTCATTGTGTACATCAGTGGCTTTTTCCCCTTATCAGATCGTCCCAGTGATACTCTCCCTCTTGGCTTCCCAGTATGGAAAAAACAAGGGGAGCTGTTTTCATTCCAGCCAGCCGGCCAACCCTCCCTGTGCAGATATGCGGTCTTGGCTGGAGGGTGTGGCTGGGTTGCGGCCGACAGACGGCAGCTGGGTGGGTTTTTTTGGGGGGTGGGGTGGGGTGGGGGTTGGGTAAAACTTCAGACGGATCCGGGCCCCTCTCTTTAGTCTTGTTAGGGAGCTGCTAAGTAACGGTCAGACTTCGTCAGGGGCCGTTGCTCCAAGCTCACCCACTCCTTCACATATCCCTCTTTTTCTCTGACTGGCATTGGCATGTGGGCATCGCTGCCCACACGCTTGTTTATTCTGGACGGGCCGTGTTGTTCCAGGGGCCTGGAATCTGGCCGTTGCTGCCGCCGCCACCACCACCACTGTCACAGCATTGAGTGCCAGCTCTGACAAGGCCCCTTGGGTGAACAGGGCCAGCCAACAACCATGAATGCACCCGCAATCATCCTGATATGGGGCATGAAGAATCCCCCTGTCGGGCCCCCCTCATATTTACCCTGTGGCCCATCTGCCTTCCCCTCCGCCCCCCTTTTCCATGGATTTTTTTAGTGAACGGGGACTGACAACATTTCGGAGGATTCTTATTCTATTGCACTGAATCGTGGCCCACTGGGTTTCATAGCTTGTGGCGGGTGGACTGGGCACGATTCTTTTTTCAATTGTCGTCGCTCCCTCCCCATCGGACAAAGCAGCTGAGGAGACAGCGTCCACAACACATCGCAATGCCTCCTCGCTCCAACTGGGTTTCCATGGCCACTCAACTAATATTATGGGCTTTCCTGTAACGGTTATTTTATATGGCAGCCATGTTGGATGTGTGATGTGGGCCACAGATGGGGAAGCCATCAGCGTTCTTCTCTTAGCTCTGGTGTCATGCTCCTTCCCCTTGCTGTGGAACCCTTAAAACCTTCAGGGTCAAAGGTCACATCAGCACCTGAGAGGCAGCGACCCAGGGCTCACTCAGGTTGGTCGATGGTCTTTGGAGGGGATCCTGACATGGGAAAGCCCTTACAAAAGCTCCTTTTAAAGTGGACGGACAGCGTGACAGGGGTTTCCATGCTGGGGAAGGAGTGGGTCAAGAGGTCTCTTGTTAACACACTGTTGTGGCAGTCATCCCAACCCATCTGTTCTGCTGTGCGTTGTTCTCCCTCTGCAGAGTCAAGGCTGCACAGAGCGAGCTTGGCACGCAGATCCTGGCTGACTTCGAGGAGGCCTTCCCCTCTCAGGGCTCAAAGGTACGGCACCCACCACTCAAATATAAACCCGAGACACTCTAGGCCAGGGGTGGCCAAACTACAGCCAAAGGGCCAATTGCGGCCTCTGCTATCTTTCAAGCGGCCTGCCATGAAGTCAAAAAACAAAATGTAATGTGGCCTGTTATTACATTAGTCTAGTAATAATAGTGCAATAGCAGCTCTTTCAGTTGGAACTGGTTGAAAACTGGTGCTTTGGCCCTTTTTTCAGTGTATGACCCACAAAGAAAAAAGTTTGGACACCCCTCTTCTAGGCAGTTGCATTCTTGTCTCACAAGAGCCCCTGAAATGATGGCTTTGATGAAAGATGATTTTCTCACAGAGACCTGTAGGTCCCAGCATTGTGCTTAGAGATGCCTGTTTGGTGGCCAATGTGCTGGATCCACGCATCAAGCAGGAGATCATCAAGAAGTTCATCAGGCAGCATCTTTCCGAGTACCTGGTACTCTTTCAGGAAAACCAGGATGTAAGCTCATGACTAAACCACCTCTTAAGTCTCCCGGCAGTAGAACATGTCTGGTCACTTCTTGATTGTATATGCTGTTTCTGCTGTACTTCATAGGTGGCTTGGCTTGATAAGATTGACAGGCGCTACGCCTGGATCAAGCGTCAGCTGGTGGACTACGAAGAGAAGTACGGTCGCATGTTTCCAGAGGAGTGGTGTATGACGGAGCGCATCTCTGTAGAGTTCTGCCACATCACCAGGTACTGACAACAGTAATTGCATCACAGCTATGGGAGAACCAAAAGATGGGGTCAGACCTTTATTACATGAAGCCCCTGTGTTATCTTTTGTATATATTTTGTGGGAATGAATATAGAATCACCACTGTTCTTTCCATATCCAGTATGAGTGTTTCATTTTGTGCTTTGGAAAAATTAATACTTCAGGGATGAGATTAATTAGTAATGGACAGCAAAAAAATTGTCTCTGATAATAATGGCCAGAACAGAAGGACAAGTTTGTTTTTTTACACTTAAAGCCTTGTTTTTTGATCGTTTATGATGAAATACAATGGTTAAGATACAAATTTTGAGAAATGCTTCTGTTCAGAGAATTTTCGGTTGTTGCGGTAGCAAAATTTCAATCTTAACCATTGTATTTCATCATAAACGAGCCTACCCTTTAAATAAACAAGCAGCCTTTCAATCCATTTCCCTTAACAATAAAATGTTTCCTTTTTGGTATCAAATTAAACAAACTGATTGACTGATTAAGATATCCACAGGTTCAGTGTTGGTAAGAGAAGGCTTTTCAGACTGTGCGAGGCCTCTCTGGTCTATGCACACCGGGTCTTTGGGTGCACTCCAGCTGAACTGTTATCTTAATGAGGCTTCAGCAGGCAGGAAAGACGAGGTGTGGATCAGCTCCCGCCAGCGATCTAATCTCCTCCATCACTTACGTTTTTCCTCCTCTTCTGATGGAGCCAAATGAGCTCTCAGGCTACCGCAGATACCAGGGAGGCACACAGACAGTCCATTCATTACCTTGTTTGGATATAATGATGGCGAATTGTCAGGTGGAAATGGGGTGAAATTGGAAAATGCTTTAGAAGTTGAGACCGAGACACCCCCTGCTCCCTTCCCTTCCCTTCAGATGTGTATGCCAGGCCTTGATGACCCACATGGTCGCTGACCCGAGCTGTGTGGCGTGTCTGGCTGCTACCTGGCCTGGTTGTGTTTGGATGACCGCATGTTGCCTGATTGCCTGTGATTTTGCTCCCCTCCCATCAGGACAGAGCTAGCCAAGCTGATGCGAGCCCGGGCTAGGGAAATCGAGGTCAAGTTGCTACTCTTTGCAATCCAGAGGACCACAAATTTTGAGGGTCTGCTGGCAAAGAGATTCTCCGGCTGCACACTGAGTGACGTTCCAGGGGTACGAGGCCATTTCTGAAATGTTACAAAATGTGAATTTTTACAGTGCTACTCTCCTGTAGTCCAAGACTATGCATCAGTGATAAGCACTGAAAGGAGAGACGATCACTAGAGCACACAGATGTGTCACTTTGCTTACTTATTTATAAAAAGGTGCACAACGTGCAGTGCTGGGTGCAGGCCGGTGGTGGCGTAGTGGTTAAGGCAACTGGCTAGCTTGTACGCTATGTCTAGATTTCTAGGCACCTATTTTAACTAAAACTAAACAAAGTAAAACGTGTGCTTTGATGATCAGTTCTCCTTTTGCTCCTAATTGCATGATTTAGCGACACATCATGTTGAATTCATCTTAAAACGTGTTTAAGTTAACTTGGAGCAAATGGTAAACCTGCTAATGTCCTTTGGCTTTGCTGCTCTTGGTGAATAAAGCCTTAGGCCCAGTCTATTAGGAGATTTGTCACTTATTATAAATGAACTTACCCAGGTTTATCACTCACTTCCTTGGAATACACCCCTGCACCAGAACTAACCTTATAATGTCAAATGCAGGAGAGAAATCGGTCTCCTGGCCACATTAAATTACTGTGTTTCTTTATTTATTTAGCAAAAGAGACCTGAAACCCCTTTGGATCCCACTAACCCTTTTCTGGAGGATGAGACAGGGGAGGACACGGTGTCAGAAAAGGACGAGGATTTGGACAAGGTGATGACAAATAAAGTGACCGTCCCACTAATGTAAATTTGAACCTCCCTGACAGCCACCTAGATTAAAAACCTGCTGCAGCCACAGATACTATAAATTGAATTGGTTCAGAATGTTCCGTGTGCATTCTTGCTCAAACCACTGTTCTCTTTTAGTAATTTGTTCTCACATACCAGACACTATGGTATTCCTCACAGTTTTGCAAGGGTTTTTTAGCAAATTGCTCAAAACAATTTCCTTCCCCAGTACTCAATCACAGCAGATCTCACACTGGGACCTGAGTGCATTTCTCTAACGAGCGCTTAACGACTAAATCCTTTCCTGTTTGCAGCCTAAGAAACCCAAGGCCCCGGATAACCCGTTTCATGGCATCATCTCCAAGTGCTTCGAGCCCCATCTTTACGTCTACATTGAATCACAAGACAAGTAAGCGACACACACACATACAGTGACGTCCTTACCATGCCTGAAAAACTGGAAAAGAGGGAGCCATAGAGCGTTTAAGAGCCCATTAGAATGTTCTGGTGTCGATGCAGAACAACATGAGGTTTTTGTTTTGAGCCTCTATATCACCCCCCCCCCCCCCCTCCATTCTCAGTCATTCCAAACCGATTCTCCATCTTTCTCTCCCCCTCTCCACTCAGCCAGAAATGTTTCCCATTAGCTGTGCAACCACAGACATTGCTAACGGTTTGGAAAAAAAGTGCCAGAGCAGCAGATCTCTCCTCTCTCCCACCTCTCTCTCTCTCTGTCTCTCCAGTCTCTTTCTCCCTCTCCCTCTCTCCCTCCTATCTGTCTTTCATAGATCTGTCTTTCAGTGTGTCTCCTACTCTGGGGGCCTTGGCACAGTTGCTTCTCCTCAGACCGTGAAGCAAGGGTGACCTTTCCCCAGACAATGGCCTCCTTTCAGTGTAGTCCAGACTGACCTGACTGGCAGAGGCTGCACACATTCATGACTCTGGGGGTTCGTGGAGATCTCCACAGCTCAGTGGCCCCGCAGTGGGAATTAGAACACCCCGTGCAGAACACACACACACACACACACATACAAACACACTCTGTCTTTCACTCTTTCTTTCACACACCCCCTCCTCTGTTCCTTCCTTTCTTTCTCTCTGTCTTGGGCTCTTTTTTTCTCTCTCTTTTCCTCTCCCTCTTTCCACCCAGTGTAAAATCCCTTTTGTTTTCTGAGCATCAGGGCTGAGTCAGAACCAGGTGACCTCTGGAAAAAGGTCATGGCAAGTCATTGAATGGATTTTTTTTTGTTAAACACTTTTGTGTCTTTCTTTTCCTCCCATGCTAGGAACCTCGGCGAGCTGATCGACCGCTTCGTGGCCGACTTCAAGGCCCAGGGGCCGCCCAAGGCAGGCACAGAGGAAGGTGGCGCGGTGCTACCCAGCTGCGCTGACCTCTTTGTCTACTACAAGAAATGCATGGTACAGTGCTCACAGCTCAGCACAGGCGAGCCCATGATCGCCCTCACCACCATCTTCCAGAAGTACCTGCGCGAGTATGCCTGGAAGATCCTCTCGGGGAACCTCCCAAAGTGAGTCCCCCTCCCTCACACCTCTCCCTCCCCAGCCACCCTCAGCCCTTTCACAGAGAGCTCCAGTCCCTGAAGGGGAATCCCTTTTCCCAGGGCTAAAGAAAAGAAATTCTCCCTGTCAAAAGTAATGTGTTGCAAGGAGTTGTTTACCCTGCAGTGATCCTTAGACAGAAGTGTGCGTCAGCTTTCTGTGGCCTCCTTGGGTATTCAATACCACACTCTGACTGACTGCTAGAAAAAGAGAACAGTCTTGTGTGGCTTGACTTTGTGTTGTCTTTGGGAGTTGTAAGGCTCCCCCTTTTCTCTCTCCCTCTCTCTCTCTCTCTGTCTCTCTCTCTCTCCAAGTGATGTGTTTGTGTGGTTTTTACCACCATCTCCGTAGTGATTTCTTTTAGCTTGGCAGTAGCAGAGGGTGCTCTTAGGGTGGTTTTGTTTTTTTGTTGTCGCTGTTTTTTCTTTTTTCTTTTTTCTTCCTTCTCTCAACTTCTCTTCTCAAAAAGCGAGCATCACCATGGTAATGGTGCGTCTCTCCTGTGTCTCCCGGTGGAACAGAACGAGTCCCAGCAGTGGGGGTCTGACCATCAGCAGCCTGCTGAAGGAGAAGGAGGGCTCAGAGGTGGCCAAGTTCACCATGGAGGAGCTCTGTCTCATCTGCAGCATCCTCAGCACGGCTGAGTACTGCCTGGCCACCACCCAGCAGGTCTCACACACACACACACACACACACATGCATATACACGCTCACACACCAGAAATGTATGTATACACATATAGATATACACATAGATATTGAGTCTGGAGACATATATGTAGTTAAGTGTGTAAGTAAATGTAAATACTGTGCAGCACATACATAGACAGATACATGTCATGTACATTATATACACATACATACAAATGCATCATCAGCACACACATTCGCGCACACACACAGAAACTCAAGCACATGCTTGACACAGATTCACAGAGCATTCCGTTTAAGCATGTGTTGGAGGACAACTGTAAGGTTAAATATGTGCCCTGGCCCACTGCGGTGTGTTTGAGTGGTATCTGGTTTCTCTCCCCCCCCCCCCCTCAGCTGGAGGAGAAACTGAAGGAGAAGGTGGACACGTCCCTGGTGGAACGGATCAACCTGTCTGGCGAGATGGACACCTTCAGCACGTAATTATCACTTTAGCATGGCCATAAACACTTCAAAAAGCCCATTATGTTTAATCGTGGACCAAAGAGCAACGCACGGGAGATTTGTCAAATAAGAACCTTAAGGCTCTCTGTCAGTCCGGAGTAGTGTTTGTGTGTGTGTGTAGTTTCAAAAATGGTTTATGAAAACCACGGCTCATTTCCACTGAAATGTGTTTTTTTGCGTGTGTGTGTGTGTGTGTGCAATGCTTTGCTTGGCAGGGTGATCTCCAACAGCATCCAGCTCTTGGTTCAGGATCTGGACGCAGCCTGTGACCCAGCTCTGACAGCCATGAGTAAAGTGAGTGTGACTCAGCCTCCCTGTGTCTTGCTGAACTGTGCACAGCTATAACACTTCTTCAAGTGCAGTGAGACAGAGATAGATGGTTTTGTGTATTTGTTCCTGTCCTATTTTTTGGTGTTTTGCGGACATAAATCCTCTCAATAGCCTTTGTTTCTCAGACATGTGCAGTCCCCCCCTGCAGAGAGTGATGGCTTTGTTCTGCCTGTGTGTGTGTGTGTTTCAGATGCCTTGGCAAAGCGTGGAGCATGTAGGAGACCAGAGTCCCTACGTGACATCCGTCATCATGCACATCAAACAGAATGTCCCCATCATCAGGGACAACCTGGCCGCCACACGCAAATACTTCACGCAGTTCTGCATCAAGTTCACGAAGTAAGCAGGATGCAAGAAGTGTAATTTTCTCTGGGATATCTTCAAACTGCACATGATGATATCTCTAGGATGTTCCATGCTTGTGATTGTGCTCTTTGTCCAAACAGAATGGCTGCTCGCTCTCTCTCTGCGGTTTATTCATCCCTCAAGTTTATTGAGTATTATATTTCTAGAATGTTCCATGCCTGTATTTGTTCCCTCCAACCTAAGTGAATGTTTTCTTTTTTTTTTTTTAAATAATCCTTCACAGTTCATTCATCCCCAAGTTCATCAATCACCTCTTCCGATGTAAACCCATCAGTATGGTGGGAGCAGAACAGGTGAGTGTGAGTCCAGACAACACACCTAACTCCACCTGACAACACACACACACTGCGGGAATAACAGCTGTGAGTCGGTTCTGTCTTGTAGCTCCTGCTGGACACACACTCTCTGAAAACAGTTCTGTTGGACCTACCATCCATCGGGTCGCAGGTGGTCCGCAAAGCGCCGGCAAGTTACACTAAGATTGTAGTGAAGGGGATGACCCGAGCAGAGATGATTCTGAAGGTAAGTTGGCCTTGTCTTTCCTCACGTTGATGAATGATGGTTAAAATGCGTTTGATTGACAGATTTTGTGTCTTGAAGCTACGCTGAAAGCATTCCCCAATGATGCTGTTATCATTATGGTTCACAGTTGTTGTTTATATTTACTTCATATTTACAAGAACAGTCCTTAGAACTGTTGCTGTTATCGTTCCTGGAATGAATGGCATTTCACAGTTCTACAGTATATTCCTGTCAGATGTGTTCTGACCAATACAGAGTGAGTGTTTTTGTCACAAAGACTGTATTTATCATCGTGGGTGTCTACAGAAGCCTATGGCCTCACTGGTTTGCTGGTGTTTTAATAAGTCTGCATGGGGCCAGGATCTGCCCTCTCACAGCATGGGTGCTGCTAGGCGCCTGTTAGCCGGCCAGCTGCTCACAGGATTCCTGTTGAGTTACTGTCTTGTTCTCAAAGCTCTTTAAACATGTATGCACATACATGCCCGCACACACACACACACACACACACACACACACACACACACACAATGTCCTCAGTAACAGACACTCCATCTCACGCACACGCACACTCCAACACACACACACACACACACACATGCATTTGTGTTCACACACTTCCATTCATGCAGACAAATACTTAGTCACAAGTCACACTGTCATACAGATTCGTCATTACTCTCTAATCTGTTGCCAGCACGGTCTCCGGTTGGCTGGCCGGTCTCTGCTGAGGTTGCCGGATGGAATGCTCAGACGGAGTGGCCCGTTTTCATCCCCACACCACCACCCTCTTTCCCCTAACCCCACCTTCCACCCCCCCACTGCCAGTGGGGTCCAGCCCAACCCATCTCGCCCTAACCCCTGTCTGCACGGCAGCCTTGCGGGTCCCTGGCCACTTGTTAGGCTCCCCGGGGCTTTCCTGTTGCCGTGCTTTAACTGCCAGGAATTTAGCCTTGATCTCCCTCTAATGTTCAAACTGGGACCAGCCTTGCTGTTGTGCAAGCATGTGTGTCCATTAATCTACACATGCCTTTAGGGAGAGCGGGGACCTTCATTTATACTGGAATATGTGTGATTATTTGATAGTTTGAAATTTTACTTGAAAAGATATTCATTGAATCCATTCTTCATAGTTATGAATGGTCATTGTTAACCACATCAAAGAGTACAGTTAGTTTGACCGCCACACATTCCCAGACACGCAAAAGCCATTTTCTGTGTATTTTTAAACCAGAATAGGGGGCCACCGGGTGTCAGGTCTGCTGGTCCCCCTTCAGCCTTGGCATCTTTGTCAATGTGCAGAGTTGTTGACAGTCTAGACAAGCACAGATGAACACATGTGTGAAGCAGAGGCTTGGCAAGGTCCCTAGGAGATTGTGCTGCATGTGTTTACAAAATACAGCTCTCTTCTCTGTTCAGCGCTGACTGAAGGTGTGTGTGCATGTGTGTGCACAGGTGTGTGCGCAGGGAGGGAGTATTGAATCTGGCCTTGGACTGTGAAAAGGCTTACAGTCAGGCGTACTTTTTTTTTTTTTTTTTCAAAAATCTGGTTAACATTTAATGATTGACTTTCTGTTGCCCCAGGTGCCTCCCAGGTAATTGTTTCCATCTTGAGTTGTCTTTTCACGTGTTTTTTTGGTTCCCTTTCACGGATCCTGGGAGTTAGCAGATAGCTAGCGTACTTGCACCAGGCGTTCGAGCGATGAGCACTTCTTCTCCTCACCACAGAAATTTGTGAGTTTGCAGTCAGGGTTTCGTCAGAAAGCATATGGCCCAGCCCTAGATGGCTGTTTCAGTGTGTGGGTTGATTGGGCGAGCGCCTAGTGCTTTGGTGTGGAGATTAGTGTCTGCCGCCACCATCCCTGAAGCACGTTCCCCCTAGAGGAAGATTGATGGCCTTGCAGACGCTGAAGGAAGGCTCCACATCAAGGCGCTGAATCTCTCTCTCTCTCTCTCTGCCTCTCTCTCTGTATCTTTCTCTCTATCTCTCTCATATACACACACAAGGGTGCTTACTACAAAGTCCAAGGTTTTGGCCAGATGATCTGTTTACAACGCACCCCCCCACACACACACACATAGACCCCTTTCATTTCTCTTTCTGTTCCCCTCAGCTCAACTCACTTGCTGACTTGCTCCAAAAAAGCGACCCAAACCAGAGAGAGAGAGAGAGAGAGACAGAGTGGAAGAAAGACAGTGAGTGAGGGGTGAGAGAGAGACTGGAAGAAAGGGAGGGAGAGAGAGAGTGCAAGAGAAAAAGAGACATGAAACTGTCAGGGAAGTGAAACCAGGCAGCGCTGGCCAAGTGTGCAAGCGAGAGCCTGTGAGACGTGGCTGTTTTCCACCGCTTCGGGCCTGGCCCCCCACCTCCCATTGTGGCTCCTGCAGGGGAGTGAGTGGAAAGGCAGGCCCAGCTTTGGCCTTCTTCCTCTCTTTCTCGCTCTCTTTTTCTTTCTTTATTTCTCTCTCTCTTTCTCTCTCTCTCTCCACCCCCCCTCTTTCTTACTCTTTCGCTCACTCTTTCTTTCTACAACAAGGTCCCCTCCAAGGCTTTCCCTTTGACAAGCCTCCAGGATGGTCGCCAAAGTAAATCACTGTTGTCAAAATGAAAGGAACCTTAAGAATTCCAGACAATCCACAGCGTTACATGTCCCTTTTCCGTCTGCCGTGCCGTCACGAAGATCTCAGGCCCCCACCCCTCTGAGAACAGGGAGCAGAGAAAAGGAAAGGGGGGGAGGGGATGTTGCACTCTGTGTGTGTGTGTGTGTGTGTGTGTGTGTGTGTGTGTGTGTGTGTGTGTGTGTGAGGGAAAGAGAGTGAGGGAGAGAGAGTGAGTGTAACAGAGGGGAAAGAGGGAGTGTGTGTGTGTGTGTGTGTAACAAGAGATCTTGGGATAGAAATGTTGGGTGGCGGGTGTTGTTCCAGATTCTTTTTTCCCACCTCCTGTTCATCATTGTATCAGTCAGCCATGTGGTCTTCTGCTCTGTTACAAATATAAATGGTCACCAGCCCTATGAATCCCCCCCCACACACACACACACCATCCTCACACACACACACACACACACAGTATTAAGGACAGGCTTGCGCTCCACTTAACCTTTTTACTGATGCTGATTTGCCCAGACTCTCTCATTACCCAAAAATAATTACCGGTGAGGCTAACTCAGGCTCATTCAAGCATGGAGTAATTGCTCTGTAAAAATAAAAGGGGTGAGGGGGGGGGGCTAAATATAGCCTTCAAGTGTTGAGCTTTGTTTTGCACGCCTAGCCATTCGCTGACTGATAAATACTTGCTACAGATCCTTGCTCTGCAATGGTCCCATGTGGGATCATTTAGCCACTGAGTTGTCCTGTGATTTCGCATTGGTGGTGGAGGTTTGGGGGGTGGACCTCAAGGCCCATGGTGAACCCCAATCTTCAGGCCAAGGAAGGGAGTGTGTTTTGCGGCTACCTCCATCTATGATACCCCTCCCCCCACCCCCTCTTTCTCCACTGATGTGCTGCTTTGTTCTTCTTTCCAGGTTATAATGGCCCCTCACGAGCCAGCCGTGGTCTTCGTCGATAACTACATCAAGCTCCTTGCCGACGGGAACCCGGAGACTTTCCAGAAGATTCTCGACATGAAGGCAAGGCTTGGCTAGTGTTTGGCCCAGCATTATTGTAGGCTGCAGTGACACGTACAAGTTTGGTAATGATGCATGATTTTGGGGGGTTCTACGGCTAGTTATTCATCAGTTTTTAAAACAACACCACAGAGCTCACCACATTCCAGATTGATAGGTGGTTTGGGTTTGTTTGTGTGTGTGTGTCATCTCTCGGAATGAGGAGCTCAAATATGACTGGAAGCATTTTAACAATTTCTCTCCTCACACATATATACATTTTTCTCTCAAATTGCAATTTGAATTCCCCTTCCTCAAATCCTAGTAGTGTTCAGCACATTCCACATTGTCCTGCGTTCTCTTATCGTTCAATAGTTCACCGTCATCTTTGTGCTCAAGTCCTGTCCCGTCACTCTTTATAACTCTGCAAGTGTTACTGCATATTGTCTGTCATTAATGTAGTATAGATACACAGGCCTCTTTTCTCGCTCACTCTTTTTTTTCTCATATTCTCTCTAAAGGGTCTGAAGCGCAGTGAGCAGAGCAGCATGATCGAGCTCTTCAGGCAGAGGCTTCCAACGCCACCCTCGGGTAGCGACGGCGCCCCGACGCTCTCGTTCAGCGCCCCGACACCGGAGCAGGAGTCCTCGCGCATCCGCAAGCTGGAGAAACTCATCAAAAAGAGACTGTGAATGGATGAGTGGGACACCTTTGCAAGGACTCATTATTTTTTGCCTCCTCTAACGCCATCACAACGCCAACCCTCATTCGCTGGCCTGGTCTTTGCACCCTGCTCTTCTCCCCAGGCTCCCCAACCCTCTGTGTCCCCCTGGCCTCACAGCCCTCCATGTCACTGTTACTTTGGACTCTCTTATAGGGAGCCTACTGCACTGGCTTTGTCTCTGCCTTTCCCCCCAGCTTACTTGAGCCAAGTCCATTTGATCTGAACCAATTAAGGGTTTTAGAATCATGCGGTCCACTCAGGTCAGGTGTGTTTGGGAGAAGGCAGAAATGCATACTGACCACTGCTGTGGTTTCCGTCATTTGTAGGACTTGAAAACATTGCCATATCAGCGCCAGTAGTGGTGGCATCAACAGCAGCTTGTATCACGATGCCATCACACAAACCTCGGTGTTAAGGACAAGATTCAAATGTAAATCTTGAAAATCCTGTAACTGTATTTTAACTTATCACATTAATCAATATTTTTGGGTGGGGGAGGGGTGTCTTTACTTGTAGCTTTATTGCCGTCAGTGCGCAGGGAGTGTCCAGCAAAGTCATGATTGTGTACATTTCCTTTCTTGCCTTCAAGAGTTTCATGAATTTTTGGCCGTGAGGAAATTTCCTGTGTGGCAACACGTACAACTTTTAGAGTGACCTCTGCATTTTCCTCTGTTCTCTCTACCAACACTAATTTCCCACCCTGACCGTAGGGTGTATGTCATCCATTGACTCCGATTCCTTATAAATAAATATGTTTGCACTTAAAAACAGAATCGACAGCCATTAACTGGAATCAACCAGAAAAAGAAGCCTGCTGCTACTTGGCTCCGGTTCTTCCGGCTGTGGAGCCTCTCATCAAAATGATTTAGAGGCAACACTTTTAAACGTGTTCTTTATCCAGCCTCGACCTCACTTCGCATCCACACACCACCCACCCCCAAAATGGCCCTCGCCTGGTTCATCCTGCCATGGAACTTATAATCAGCACTGTTGGGAGATGGCTCTCAACCACTTCGGTGATCAGTGGGTCGTGGCCCAAAGTGAACTCCCTGTTCGGCCGTGTTTTTCACGTTCGAGGATCTCCAGGCGCTCTGTGGCAGAGGAACTTGGGATTTCCTGTCTCCCAATTAGAGACAAACCAGCCACACACTTTGGTTTCTCTGAGAAAAAAAATCTCCCAGGTTGGTTTTAAAATTGAAACCAGTGTGAGCCACCCCCCCCCCCCCAAACTTGTCTCTGTGCAGAATCTGTGCCAGGGCTGTAAGACTGATTTAACGCTCTCATTTGTTTAACCCCCATTTCCCTTCATAATCCAGTTTGCAGAGACCACATCTCTTTTTATGTGAGAATCGAAAAAGAATGCTTGAATGTACAGCATACGAGGGCCAGACACAGAATGAGGGAAAGAGAGAGAGAGAGAGAGAGGAGACGAATAGAAGGAAACAGCGTTAAAGTTGCCTATGACATTTACCTCTCTGTGAAACAGCAACTACAGTAGCCCTGTTCATCTCGCACGCGGACGGTTATGTCGTATTGTCATGTTAAGCATTTCATTTACGTGACTGCATGATTCTGTCTCTGGACAAGCCCCGTATGGAAACTGGAGAGAGCGTGTACATGGCAATGGCTCTGTGCAAGCAGCTGAGGCCTCCATTTTTTTTACTGTCTGCATTTCTTTTACAGCAGTTGTCAGAGATTTGTGGTGCCCTTATAGAACCTTTTTAAATGACAAGGAAATGAAGGTAAACATTTGCTAAGAATAGTTGAGATTTTCTGTGAGATTTTATGGATTGTGTGTGTGGGATTTTGCAACTAGGCCTACACTCCTGTTTTTGTGCTTAACCTTAATAACATTTTGTGTTAGTGCTGTTTCTGTACACATTCCTGCCTTGTTGTCAATATTACTATATAAGTTTATACTGTCAAAATGCAAGTGTAAGGACAATGATGAGGAATAATAAAATGCCGAAGTGAAACTTAAGACCAGTATGTGTTTTTTTGTATGCCTCTGTACTTTCAAAGCGTGTAAAAGTGATAAATTACTTGTGTGCTCCCACTCAGCTTGTGTGTATTTTTAGCGCAAGAGCACTAAGAAATTTCTCCAGCTGTTTTTTGTGTATTCCGAAATCGCTTGCTCCAATCAGCGGTGGGAGGCAGCTTTAAAAGGCGTTCCCCTCAGTACGTTTGCCTGTAAAACAATGAACGTCTTTGAGAAAAGACAAGTTTGAAGGCAGGCGGGCGAGTGGTGCCTTCTCTGGTGACATACGAAGCTGCAGACGCTCGACTTCAAACTGTTCGAAGCGCTTACGACTACAAGTTTTTTGTGCTGGATTTGAAGTGTATTCATCTGAACGACATAAGACGAACCATTTTTCAAACGAACTAGCGTGCTGAACGCTGTATACGACCTCTCTAAGCAGCTTAGAAAGTTGCCTGGTAATTAGTGTCACGTTGCCTAATCGTTTCTTGTGTTCTGCGGCTAATAAGTGCCCACTTTGGAAACACCTGGGCAAGGACGCAGCTAACGTTAAGTCTCTGTGTTGGAATATTAATCAACGCACTTCAGACGTAGCATCCGTCTCTCTTAACGCTCTTCGCTAAAGGACCTGTACCCACTTACGCTTATCTAAAAAGCGATGGTGGGTAGACTGAATCTACAGAATGTGTCTGACGACGATCCTTTGGATATGAACTTCAAAGCTGAGCGGACACTTGACAGTCCGGACTCCGGACTACCTCCAAGTCCCAGTCCAAGTCCCTGGTTGTTGCCTGTCGGCAGCGAGAGAGGGTCCGGGAATTTGGCTTCAGAGGACGAGGGCAAAGGGTCATCAGTGGTAAGTGTCACCAAAACTTTCTAACGTTACTTTGCACATAGTTCTCGACCTGAAGCCGCGTCAGATCTATCAATTTTATAGGCTGCAAGCAGAAAACAATTCTACAGAAGAGATTGTGAGATTGTGTCAGCGAGAAACTAGGTCATGTCCAGTTCGAATTGGGTCAGAAAGTGTTTGCCACCTTTACCAATGAAATTTGCTTTTTACTCTAACTTGGATCAAATGAGTGTTTTTGTTTGTAGACCTGCGTTAAAAACTTAAAATGCAGGCCTGTACCACAACGGTGCCCCTTATCCTACGGAGAAGGAATTGAACTTGACCCATTACCACCGAAAGAAATAAGGTACTCTTGCCAACTGTGTATGCATATGAGTCATGGCTGCAAGTTTGTCATATCAAAACATTTGTTTTATGGTGTTAAATGTGATTTATTTTTGTACTTGTTTTCTTTTTGAAATCATATTGCACTCATAGTTTACTCAAGTGTGCATGACTGTTTTTTTTCTGTGACACAGATACACATCATCTGTACGCTACGACTCGGAGCGCCACTTCATCCATGACATCTCCATGCAGCCCTCGGGCCTGGGTTTGGATCAGTGCAGCCAGACTGTCTTTGCACTGCCCAACTGTACCTGGCGACGCTACAAGACAGAGGTGGAGCTTCAGCCTCGGCAGAGGGTGCAGCGCTACCAGAGCACTACCATTGTGTACCCCAAGCATGCCCGCACCATCTACACCACCCAGCTGAGCTACGACGGAAGGAGGCTGGCCAAGCGCTTCCTCTCCAGTGTTGAGCTAGAGGCGTCCGACAGCAAAGCTCCCCAATGAGCTAACTGGGAAATTGGGAGGCTCGAGGAAACTTGGCGTGTCCAAAGAAAGGGTGCCCCAGATCTTGAGGTTATCAGTTTCCTCCTTGAGATCTTGGGTAGTTTGAAATGAGAAGCCCCACACGAAGATGACTGAAGAACAGACCTGCCAACATTATGAACACGGCCTTTGGCATTTCAACAGTTTAAGCAGAAGAAAAATCTCTTGGAAGTTGTGGCGTGACTGAAGAAGTCTTGAGTTTAGCTGAATTGGGGGGGGGGGGGGGGGATGCAGATTTTCTGCATTTTAAAGACTTATGGTGTTGCAAAGGTTTTATGTTGAACAGGAACTGAGGTTGAACCATGGCCACTATACTCATCAGAGGCAAAATCACCAGAGCATGGCTTCATCTCTCTCTGTTCAGTCATTTACAGTAGCTGATTGGATTGCTTTTAGTTTCACCTGGTCTGTTCACACCTCATAATGTTAAACCAGTGGTGGAGTTTTCATTGCTCTGTGGCATTTCACTAATCTTGCAGTCATCTACAGACACAGGTGGATAGATTAGAGGTTAAAAATTACTTGCGTAGATTACAGGGTATTATTGGGTATTTTTACACACTGGCATTGAAAATCTGTGTATGAATAGTGAGTGCTACGGGCAAACCCCACTGTAGTGGGGAGTTCTGATGTAGAGTTCTCGTGGTGATGTTGTTGCAAAAGTGTGCGATAGAAGTTTTTAGCAAGTTGGAGGTTGGAGATTTTAGATGGATGATATTTGTATAGTACTTTCTGTTTCTACTAATTGTTAAGACAAACTGTTTGCAGAAGGCCTACAATCAGTCTGTGACTGCCTTGCTTTGGTATTTATTTGTTTGTCAGTGCCAATCTTCTTTCAGATACACAATGCTGGTGTATATTGGGTAAACCCACTAAGCTTAAACTATTCCACAGGAATTTACTTGTTCAATTTGACAGAGACACGGTTCCATCTTTTTATGCTCAATGTAAATAAATAATATTTCCTTTCAGTTGTCTGAAAATAAAGACTTTTTTTAAGAATAAGAAATGTCTTGTCATCATGATTTAATTTAATACAGTGTACAAAAAGTGTCATCTTATGCTAAAATCCTCAATGATGTGCGCAAATGCGCAAGTAGTCAGTTAAAGTAAAAGGGTTGGGGTATAGATTTTCTCAGTGCTAAAAAATGCCTACAATTTGACATTTCTGAGAACATTGTCTGGTCCTCTCCCGTACAGATGCAATTAAGTAGTCTGTGTGGCAGTTATGCCCCCTTGTGGATACAATTGGCTGTTACACAAAGTAGTTTCGGCATTAGTAGCCTAGGGGGAAAGGGGTAATAAATCTCAAAGTCTGCATTTCTTTGAAACAGGTGCCCTCCTTCACTACAAACCTCCCGTCTCAGATTGATGGCGCAGGCTAATGGGTGACCAGATGACCCCGATTTTGGTGGTCTGTTCCCGGTAAAACACAAGAAAACCCACTTTGTCCCCACTTTTTGAAACCAAAGCAATACTTGTGATGATATTGATATTGACTGATATTGACTGTAGAAATAGGAATGTCCCCGGTTCCCAAAGAAAATTCAGGGAAATATCCCTTAGCTAAAACGAAAGTAGGCAAGCCTACGTAACAATTACGTCACATGGAGGGGAGTGGCTTAGGGACAAGTTCGGGCAAAGCACCCAAATAAACAAATTGCACACGTGAGCTGCGAATGACAGCAACACAGAGCGATGCGACAAGGATATTGGGGTATTTAAACTCAGATCGCCACAGTTGTTATGTCACAGAAGAAAACTCTTTCATCAAATAGAAACTGAACTTAGTATAAATTATGGAAGAAAAAACTGAGAAGCGATACGGGAGAAACGATGCAGAACGACTGGGGACCAGTTTAGAAAAAGGTAATATAAGTTGTTTTTACAGTTTGCGCAGAGTACCTGAAAGACAGATTTGGTCTTTGGTCAAATATTGCAGTTAGAAATGACTTCTTTATCAATGGCCTCTTTATCAAATCAGAGCTCTGTCTGCAGTCTCCCATCAAGAGACATGGAAAAGAAGGGGAAATTAGGCACAGTAGTTCTAGAGGCCTATGTAACAGGTAAACGTAAGCCAAATTAACAGGCTATGCAGTTACTGTAGTAAGAACCTTTGTCAAAGTTGACATATTGATTGGTAATGTGACAGATCTCAGAGGAATGCCAGTGGGAGTTGTTCAGACGCCTCTAGTGATCCTGCTGGGGATGTCAGACCTCTGAAGAGAAAGCGTGAGACAGAACAGCACCTTAGCCCAATGGAACGGTTCCGCCGGCGGCACTTGAGTGTCACACTTTTGTGTGAGCAGTCCTGGTGTGAGATGAAGGTGGCTTTTGGACTCCAGAGACCAGTTGTAAAACAAAAAGACATGCAGAAACCTGAGGTTAAAGTTGGAACCACTATTCATATCACAAGACGTAAGATTGATGATATGATGCTTTAGCCATTAGTAGCCTTTCATTAAGATTTATGAAGGTATTTCAACTTTTGTAACAGAATTCATTTTCTAACAGTCAATTTCTCCACAGAGCTGGAAGTTCATAAGGTTGTTCCAATCCAAGTTCAGTCCAGAGAAGATTCTGAAGCCATCAAACTTCTCAATCTGATGCACATGATGTCATTACTAGAGAAAGGTGTGGTGCAAGGAGAGCAAGTTAGGAATTTTAATATCACTCCATTATTGTTGTACTTTTTCACATTTTCAATATGTTTTCTATCATGGCTATAGTGTACAATAAAATATCCCGCACTAAATGATGCTTCATAAAATACAATTCATTTTACAGTAAAGTCTGTTTGGAAGGATCAGATGTTACACTTAATTTCACACTTAACACTTGATTTCATAGTTTGGATATTCAAGATCAAAAGTCAACAGCTTCCAGTGGAAGTAGAACTGCAGAGAAATATAATTCCTATAATATCTAGAGAATCAAGTTTAGATTGTGTAGAAGTTAGTTTTAATAGCATTTTTGAATATGAAAATCAGTTACTAATCATCCTTATATTTTAATTCTATCCACACATCACAGGACAGTGTGTGCGGGAGTTTCCAGTGTATGGGGTTCTAGAAGGAGTGTTTCTAATGGGTGTCATTGATCAACTGAGCTTCAATAAGGAAGGTGAACTTGTCCTTGGTGAGCTCAAAACACGTAAGGACATGTCTCTCCCGGGCAAGGCTCAAGCCAAAGGCCATAATCTCCAGGTAGGCTAACTTTTTTACCTTTGTATTCCAAATCAGTTAAATACAGCCATTACCTAACTTATCACTAATTACATGCTTGGGTGGGAAAATACAATATTTGTGAGAAGAATTTAATTCAAATAATTGTATTTAAAAAATAAAAATAATCAAATAATTAAAAATATTTTGAATGGAAAGCAGCATATTGATACAACCACATAGTTTAGTTTAATTAAAGCATGCATGTAATTCATTCTACAATGAATCAGTTATATACCCATTTGATTTTAGGTGGGACTGTATAAACTTCTGTTTGACGGCATGGTCAAAGGAACAGTGAAAAGAAGCGACATAATCAGATATCTCAGACTTGAGCCAAAACAAGTTCTCGGTACTGGAGTCCTCAACCATGCAGGATCCATGGGCGTGGAGGAGGGCACCTTTGGGGGTCTGGTCAACATGGTGCTGAAAAGGTTAACATTGACTAAAGTCAGTGACATCCAGCATCTGAGGCTTGAGTATGTGCACCAGGAGTCTCGCATGACCATAGACATAAGAGACGTGGAGTTTGAGGAAGCTTCTTTCAGGGTGGAGCTACGGGATTATTTGGCCTACTGGACTGGTCAGAGAGAACCCAGAGGAGTGGATGTAGAGGAGGCTTGGAAGTGCAAGCTCTGCCCCTTTGAGAATAGCTGCCTATGGGGAAAGGACAAAACTGAGGCCTGGGTCAGTGTTGACCCTGACAAAAAACCTAAATAAGATCATGCGATGGTGGTGCAGGTGCTAGAGGTGCTGTTTGGCAACTGGAGGGTTGCAGGTTCGAGCCCCACTCTGACCACATCAAAGTGTCCTTGAGCAAGATACAGAACCCCAAATTGCTCCTGGTGGCACCTTACATGACAACCACTGGTTGGTGAATGTATATAAATGCAGTCCATTTACCATCAGCACATGACATTATGCTCTATTGTAATTGTTGTTGCTGTTATTATTATTATTATTATTATTATTATTATTATTATTATTATATTGTATTACACTAATTTTAAGCCTTAATTTTAATTAGTTAGCCTTGACTATGTTAGGCTAGGGATGTGTGTTTAATCGTGATGCATAAATTAATAATATTTTTATTTTGTGGAATCATTATTGGACCAGATGCGTGTAAAACAATGAAACATTCTGTGGAATCAACAATCTGCCTTCCCAATGGCTTATTAATTCCACTGTGTTTACAGAGGTAACAAAATCAAACATTATATTGTCTAAGTTATAAATTATTACTGTATGTATGCCAATATCTTTAACATATTACTTATTTAACTATATGTATATGTAACTGAAAGTACCATAATAAGAAACAACTATGTTAAACTTTTATGGTTTGTTATTGTCACATTTTATGGCTAACTGGATTTATAATGCATTAAACTGCCATTTTCCTATTTTGCTTTCATTACTCTTGTCTGCACTGAACCTTGTATTATGTGCTGTTTGAGTATGCACACTGGTGAAGACAAGCATAATCTGCTGTAATTGTTTTGCAATTTAATACTGACGCATTCTTTCTCTTTCTCTTAGTGCACCCTAGTCTCTGTCTGACACAAGGTATTGTATTAGAACAGAAACAACTGGCAGGAATCACTGAAACCACTAGATGGGGTAGCAGCTCTAAAATCAATGAAGCTATGAACTATGTCTTCAGACAGTAGTGAAACGACCCAGACCTTATTGTGCATCAAAGATAACCATACAATTGTTGATTATGTGGTTAAACTGCTAATTTGTAAAAATATTATATCGGTGTGTGCGTGTATGTGTGTGTGATAGAAACACATCAAGGGGGTACACATTGATCTTAAAAAGACTCAGGAATGAACCCCCCTCTCCATGGCGTGTTCTGCCCTTTACTAATGCAGAAGGAACATTTAGAAATAAAAAAAAACTTATTAAGAGACATTGATAAGGTCTTATTTCATTAGTCTCCAGAAAAGACTTGACGAAGTGAAAATAGCCTCTGGCCTAATGTGAGTGTGTGTGTGTCTGGAGTGTGTCCTCATCAATCTGACACACACGGACTTAACTTGGCCTGTCATTTAAAACCAGAGACACCCAGGGGACTGTTTCACTGTGGTCCTATCACAGGGCAAAAGTCAGGCAAACATCTCAAGGCCAGTACAAACAAAATAGGCCAGGTAGGCCTATCCCTAAATGTGATACTCGATGATGTCACGTGTCTTGGTTTTTGTAACAACGTAACAATTTTAAACAGACAGAACAAGGTGGGGGTGCTTTAGCAATGTTGTGATATAGTTTTCCCATAGATATTCTTTTATATAAAAATAGAAGATATTTATAACTAACCGATTCTCTTGATGTTAAGGGTGAGCAATCTTCCAGTAAATCTCACCCAGCGCTGATAGAATCTGCAAAGGCTCTGCCTCACTAATTTTCTCTTCTACTGGAGCCTCTCTGCACCCCGCCTTCATCGGAATAGGTCTACACATCACCTAGCGACAAGACTGCCCAAGATTAGATTGTTGGGTGGAGTGAGCTGCAATTCGCGGGTAAATGGGCTGAGAGCTAGTCCCCGTTAGCACTATGTTTGCTCTCTGGCGTATCAAATGGAACTGTCCTTTCTCTTGCCCACCTGCTCATCTACTCTCGCGGGAAACCGCCGCAAAACGTTGAGTCGCTAATGAAGTCACTCCGTCTCTAATGACCCTCATTCAGAGCTCTTAAGGCCGCTGCCGCCACTTGCTACCACCATTCCCATCGGAGTAAATCGCCCTAGCACTCTCGTCCACTCCTCGGTAAACACCTATGGCCATAGGCTATGTACATATGGGCTACTCGCCACTAATGCACCACACATCGCCCTGAAGTGTTTCCACAGATTGTTACCAACGAGGCAAGGTTGGTTCAAGTTAGACTTAATCAAGCGATGGTGGTCGTGGGTGTTTAGAAATACGACTAACCTAGCTGCACACACCCATTTAACCCTCATCACTAATTTGTTTTGCCAGTCGATTCACAGTATCTCGGGAAAAAACATGAGAACAATCCTTGTTTTTGTTTTGTTTTTTAGGAAAAAATGCATGTGTGTCTATCTATCTGTCTCATGTCTATCTTTCAGAATACCTATCCTTGTTGTAGGAAATGTATTGATGTCATTCTTATTTCCTTCTGAGATGTAACTATAAACATACAGTTCAATAGCCTACGGAAACAGATTTTCCTGCGTACCTCAAGCCTACTTCATATTATGAAATACTTTCCAGCCCTGCAGCTCAACTGGTCCCAGGTCACAATGGAAACAAAATGGAAAATATCCCTATTTACCCCCAGCCAGACACGACTTGTAATGACACATATTCACAAGTTGAAAATCCTAGCACCTCTGTCTGAAATACACCAGTGCAGTTCAATGGCCATGCTTAGTTTTTCAGGAAGCCAGCCAGTATACTAGTGTCCACTGCTTTTGAGGAGATCAGCAGGAAGCTTATTGATGGCCGCCCACTGCAGGGAAATTGGGAACATCTTCAAAACAGATCGGATTGCGAGTTTGGGGGAAGATAATGTGACGTTACCGTGGAGACCAGGCAGCTTCAAACAGGCGTTGATTTGGTCCCACAGTGGGGACTCACAGTGAAGGCCGGGTTCCTCCCTGGTAGGCTGGGAGGTCTCCACAGTGTTACACAAACAGGCCCGCCTATGAGTGACTTAACCCTGAGAGCAACGCAGTTCAAGCTAGCCAGAGGCGAACCCGAAAGAATTCCCTGGCTCTGAACCAATGCCACCAGTCCAGCCACAATCACAGTATGTCTGTTCACATCACCAGTCATATAGCACAAACGTCTTTACAGACTAGTTCAGCCCCTTGTCCTCACATTTTCCCCTTTACGTCTCCCTCCCTAACTATGCAAATATTTTCTCTATCTCTCTCTGTCTATCTGTCAGTCTCTGTCTCTCCCTCTCTTTAAATACTTTTTCCCCCCTTCAGACAACTTATTTGGAAAATTCAGCTCTAGATTCCTAAAAACTATATCCCACATATGCCATGTGGAGTGTTGCTTTATCAGCTCTGCAGGAGGACCTCCTCACCTGGACAGAGTTACCTGGACCTTCCTGACGGTGCGCCATTTGATTGTGCACTCCCTGCTGACTCAGCCCTTGGCTCACATTTCCACTGGCTCAGACTTTCCACAGCTGGCCCATATAGAGAGGAAATGGTTACCTTGTGTGTCTGCTACATGCTTTGATGTGATGAGGGTGAGGTGGTTCCTTTTTTCCATCTCCCCCACACTGAACACCTCAGAGAGAGCTGGGACTTCTGTCCTAAGGGCATGAGTCGCAAGCCTGAAATCACTTTTGAAGACGTCATTATTGAATTAATCAGGGGGTTAAATAATGGTCTCAATTAAACTGGAAATCAAAGACAGCCAAGGGCTCTGGCGGTAGAGAGGAGAGGAGGGAAAGCAGACGGCATCTGTGAGTGTTCGTGTGTGAGTGTTTGTGTGTGTGCATGTCTGTGTGTGTAGTCTGGGTGTCTATGCAGGACTGTTTTGAGGCGGCAGTTGGGGAGGAAGTGTAATCACTACACTGATTGATATCACAAGTGTTTAATTAAATGGGAGTTGTCAGTGGCGGTGCAGACAGTCAGGAAACTGAACAAAAGCTTACCAGTTCCATCAAATTCACAGTAAATAACAGGAGACTGGTCACTGACACAGCTGTGACGTGTGAGCCGAGAGAATTTGCTGTCAGCTGCTCTCTTTTTTTTTTTGAGTTTACAATTTAGTGCAAAATATCCCAAACTAGAGACCCTAGTTTGGACTGTATATCCATGCATCACTGCATATACTGCATATATCACTGCATGGATATACATACATGTGCTAGAGTGTATAATAGTAATGTGGATAATGGTAGTGGGTAACAGTGGATACTAAGTACACCCATACATTGTAATCAGAATTTCAAGTCTCTTAAAATATGTTTTCATGCCAAGTGTCATTAAGCTAATAGGTCTCCTCAGTTGTATTTAGAGAAAGGATCAGTGTGCCATCCCTCAGAAGAACCATCTCTATCTCTCTCTAAACTCTTTTGAGGGATGAGGAATTAATTCAGTTGCTATTTTTGGCACTGACATGTACTGTGGACACCTATTTATTGGAGAACTTGGAGAGCATATAGCAATTATGGTGATCGAAAAAAGCCATTTGGGCTTGAATCAAGCTGGATTCGAAGTGAATTTATTTAAGTAGTCCTGTTCAGAGGCCTTCTGTAATGATTTATTTAGTTTTTGGCCAAAGGTCCTCTTCAGGTGTTACTGCAGCAGATGCATAAGATCTTAGCTGCTATAACTGAGCCTCAACAATGTCATCCAGAAGAGGCTTTTAAGCATCACAGACTCCAAATCCAGTTTAAATGTCCAAATTATTAAGCCAGAAACAGATGGCATGGTCATTTGAAATTTAATTAGGTAGTTCAGTAAACACGTTGTGTGTCCTTTTAGGGTAAACGTAATATATTTCCAGTAAAACATAAGCTAATATGATTTCACTTTCAGTGTCATCACACTTTTAGTATTCATAACAGATCTCAGGTCCTGGCGTCTGAATCCTCCCTGTGCATATAAACAAGAGAGAGCATGCTGGGAGAATTACTTGAGTCCGGTGTCCAGGCACATTATTTGCACTCCACGGCTCCAAATAAGGCTCATTCTTTTTCAACATGGCTCAGAGAGCTTTATGGACATACTGAAATGGACAAGGTGTTCCACCGTGTCCATTAGAGAGGCCTAGCGAAAGTGAGATAGGCGTTCTGCTCTCCTGCAATTATGGCATTGTGAACAAGTGCACTGTACACCCCCCCTTCTCCTTCACCCTGCCACCTGGTGCTTTTAAAATGGATGGCTTTGGATCCATGGGGCAGAATAGAAAATTGAGTGTATAGAATAGTCAGAATAGAGGCAGAGAACCTCATCTCTACAAACACTGGCTGGCATAAATTACGTGGCACATATTATACACAATGTTCCATAATAATGCTGTAATTAAACCTTAAATGTGTCTGCCACTATATTTGATGTTGAGCTTGCACACTCCCCTACCCCCTTCTCCTCTATGGTGATAACTACCCATTGCAGCGGAATATCAGTGTTATTGTGCGGAGTGGAAATGCTTGAGGGTGCAGATGGCATTTACAGGTGGAGAAAACAGCAAAGGCTGGTGAGGAGCATGGAAGCTGGCACACTGCCAGCCCTGATGCCCTGAGATGCCCTCAGAGAATCAGCATACACAGGTGGCCTCTCTTTGACTGGCAGGTAGGATAGTGAGATAGCAGTGGGCACGGAGGTGATGTATCGTTGTAATTGTCATGCATGTTGCACGACTTGAATTTGGTCACTGTGGTTTTCTGCTCACTTGTTCATTCGTATTCAATGGATGATGAGCCAGGATAGAAGGCAAGGCTGTGGAATTGGGTTTACCCATAATTCAATAGCTCACCGGCTGCTTGGATCCTTCAGACTCCCAATTGGGGGATATTTTTAGAAGCCACCGCTCACTGTCAGTTGATAGTGAATCTTTGCAGTGACGTTCGTTCTTTAGCTGAAAGGCCAGAGAGGGGGCCTATTGGATGACCAGTGGAAGGCCGCTTGGCCTTTAAACAGAGTTCAGTGGCTCCTGTGCAATAACACAGCAGCTCTTGGGGGAGTTAACTGCTCTCTCTGGGATACCATGTACTTGCTAATCGCCGCCAGATGACATGGTCAGTGATGGCGTGCAATCTGGTGTCTGTATCCCACACAATTCATTTTGATGTATGAAACAAAACCCTCTGCTATAGAAGGCCAGTGTGACCAGCTGTATAAATTATCCAGTGAGAACTCTTAAATCCCATCAGAATGTGTTAAATGGATCTCATAAACAGGACTGTACAGCACAGCAATTTAATGGGTTTCTCTCCTGGTGAAGGACCTCCATCTGTGTGTCACAAACAGTTTTGACTCTAGAATCTGGACAGAACACATTGGGGACACCGACACTGAACTGTGCACAAACCGCTGGATATTTGTTGTAATTGTAAAAGGTAATGCTAGCATGACCAGACACCATTTTTGTTTTACTTGATGTTTTCATGGAACTGTGGTCATGATGTGCTGAAAGCCATAAGGAGGAGCACTTAGTGAAATGGAGCAGGAAGAGTGAGAGTTTCTAAGCCCCTTGGGTCAGAAATGCACATTTTAAATCGAGTTCACATCAGGTAAAATATCTTGGATCACCTAAGGCTTAAGTTACCCTGGCAGGTGAATTGGAACCTATCATAGAAAAAAATTACATAAAGATTCTTGATGAACTGTCAAGCCAGTAATACCTACTGTTACTTCATTAAACATAAAAACTGTCCATACTGTGTACATACTGTAATGTGGCAAGAAACTGGAGAAAAATAATCTAAAAAAAAATCAATAAACTATTTTTCCATTACAGATGAGCAAGTAGACATTTGGTATTTTTTGAAGACAAATCAATTCTGGCCCAGTTTCTTAACAATAACAAAAGCTTGAAGAATTAAATCACTTCAGGAACTCACAAAGCCATATGCGCAAATGCACATACACAGACACACAGGCAGTACTAGTTTAGCCTTTTCCTTTATAGCCGCATCTGCAATCTTGGATACATTTGTGTTGCCATAAATGTTCTTCATATGAATAGAATACATGCACTTCTAACATATTGGTCCTTGGTCCTCCTGACTATATCTTTCCAAGTATCGTTGCGAGCAGACAAGAATGAAAGGCAATAATGGCTCACAGGCAATCTGTGTGGATCCCAAGCTGTGCACAAAATCATGCCAACCCTGTGAGGTACTTCTTTTGTTCATTGTAAAAGTTGCTGTAGCTTCAAAGGGGCTGTCAAAGCTGAAATAAATAAATAAAAGCACTGTGTATGCACACTCAGCTTTGATGCCAGAAACCATAGTGGAAAAGATTAAAACATACAGACTATAATATGAAGAGATCCTCCTTTAGTTCCTAGATGGCACCACTGCTGGAAAAAACAGCTATAAACTAGGTAGCTGGTTTTAACTGTCTGTAACTAATAGTCTTGGTGGGATTTATGATTTTACTGGTCTTTGATGGTTTAGCTGGTTGGGCCACAAACTAGACATGCTGCAAGCTGACCATGCTTGTTTGACCATCTTATCAAGCTGGTCGTGCTAGTATGGCCAACAAAACCATGAGCAGCTAAATAATCAAAAATCATGAAACAGTATACTTTAAGCTTGTAAAAAAAAAACAACAAATCTTAAATCATCAACTGAACTTAATCTTAAAGAAGCATCTGTTTTCAGTGACATAAACAACCCATACTAGGAGGATGATATGATTCAGCAGTAATTCATCAACATAAAATTAATTACTGCTTTTTTATTGATTTTTTTTTCATTGACATTGGAGTATGTTACAAGAAACTTAGATCAAAAGTTGTACATCAAAGAAAGGTAGTTCTTGCGGAATACTTTCAGTCATCTTGAAAGCAGCTTTGTGTTTACTTGTGTTGTATTTAATACAGCATCCAAATGGGGTGGAATGTGATATTAGGCCAGTAGCAAACCTGTGCATCCTAACTTCAGTGGATATTTGGACAACACAGTGTTTTCACATAATATCAATGTGGTTGTTTCTAGACATTCTCTTGCTGTTTCTAGGCCATTTTTGAATGTTTTAAACTAAAAGTATTACACATAGCATGTTTAAATTTACAGAATGTCCAGATTAATCTGATATATAAAACAGGTCTGGGGTTAATCAACCCAAAGCCCTGTTGTTCGAGATCACAGAGTGCTATCGGTAGGAAGAAGAATGGGGACATAGACCAAATTTGCAAACTGGCAGCCAACTCTAACTGAATGGGGCAAAGGAAAAAAAAAGAAAATGAAACTGAAACAACTTTCCTTGCCCTCATCAGTTATCGTTAGCTGCTTTGCTATTCGGCCTACGTTGTACCAACAGAATTTGGTGACCTCAAAAAACAACAGGGCCATGGGTTGACCTCAGGACCTATTCATATTTTCACTCATTCTGAATTTGCTTTTACGTCATAGTTTGACACAGTCTTTGAGACTTGCTTTCATCTTTCATGGATAAAGAGGATTCTAATAAACCATAAAGATATGATCTGAAATACAACACTCAATTTGATCTTGTGTGAAAATACTTTCTATCTCTGAGTGTACTTATGCAAATAAGAAATGAGGGCCGCATTAAATTTTGATGATTTGAAGCTTTTAAGACTTAAGTCTCCCATCCCTTCTTCCCATGTTGTGAGGAATGTGATAGGATTTGTCCATTTGGAGCCACTGTTTTGAACTTTTAGGTGACTTTATTCTGTGGCTACACACCAGAAGCCCTGGTGAAGCAAGCCACTGTTTGATTAATGTGATGTGAAAGGTCTACAGCTGCTTTGAACATGGAAAGATAAGAATGCCTTTGAAGATACTGTTCAGACTCAAACAAATATCTACATTTTCTGTGTGATACCATCCCATTCATTCTTGTGGGAATGTCTTTCCCAGTAGTCTCTGTAGTTGTCTAAAAAGATAGAGGTAAAATTTACCAACTACTACTCTTTGATCAGCCTAAATGTCGGGTTAAAGCAACAATTTCAACATAAAGAATACATTTGGGTTAATGACGGAGGAAAGCAACCGCAGGGGTGGCCAAATGTGTTTGCGGGCCATAAACTGAAAAATCTAATCTGCCAAGAGCCAGTTCAAAATTAAGAGCACCTGTGTTCAACCACTTAAGTGAAAGACATATAATGCTATTCATATTAGATTCACGCAACAACAAGCCACATTACATTTCAGTTTTAGACATCATGGCGGACTGCTTGAAAGATAGCAAAGGGACGCAGTGGTCATGTAAATCTTTAACATTTAACGAAATGTTCATCACTAAGGTTTGACAAACATAGCTCCTGGTCACACACACAAGCTTGGTACTTTGCCCTTATTACTTAAAATGTTGCACTGCATCGGTCTACATTTCCCCAAGTCAAAAACATTGACAGATTTACATGGCTATCGCAAACACAGTGTAGAGTAAACATTTGTGAAGATTTTCAACATCCCAGGTGCACATTTGTTAGTCACACAAAGAGTACACACAGGAGTTTTGGCCAACAGGATTCATATCCTTTCTAGACCTCATGGAAGCACCACGCAAACTTACACTTCCAGGGATAAGCTACAGTGAGGAGATTTAGTAGAGCAGCCATTCCATCTCTTATCTCCTTTGAGCAGAGAGAAGAAAGACAACATAGTCTCAGACTAAAGGCCAGGTTGTTCCAATATCTACAGGGCATAATTTCTTAATAGCCAGAGTTTAAGTCTATTTCAGGTTGGCTCATTTGGAAAACGGGTATTACTTTGACAGATTTAAGAGAAGTGTAACAATCCATCTTGGAACCTGCCAGCCTTTATGCCAAAGCAAAGTGGTCAGGGCAATTTGGCAGCCAACAAACTGTAGCAGTTTCAATTACTGCCAAGTATAAATTAGATCCGGAGGCTCTACAAGAGAAAGCATCAAAAATCCCTGTGATTACCATTCAAAGCAAGACTAACATTTTGATGCAGAATGGAATGGAAGGTTCAACCCTGGTGGGGGGGAGGGGGGCGTTCCCTTGGGATAGGCTTCCCTGACAAGCCACAAATATGTTGAACGGGGCCTAACAGTGGGAATGTACATACACACGCCCTTTGGAGTATTACTGTAAAAAAAACAATGGTAGGCGGGGGATGCTATGGCATGGTTGGCTGGAGTGTCCGTGCCATAAACTCAGGGCTTCCGGGTACATTTCTGGGCCCGTGGGTTGTTTCCCGATCCTTCACCCGTCTCCCTCCCCAGCCATTTCCTGTCACATCTACAGTCCTGTCTGATTAAAGGCAATACAAGCCCAAAAATATACTTGTATACTAAATAGGGTAGGTAGGCTAAGCAGTGAGCATTGCTCAGGCATCATACAGTATCTTTACACTTCACACAACAACAAGTGTGTTAGTGTATAAATTCACTCCCCTTGAAGTCGCTACTCTTATTATTTTCTTTACCTGAGAGTATTTCAATAGGAACTTCAAAAACATAGTCCGGTGGTAAGATGATAGAGTAATACACTGTTTCACTGATCTATGTACAACTGACATCACTGTAGAAGTATTATGAGCTGATATTTTTACATGTAGCTTATGGGTTCTGACCTTGCAGTAACCCTGATGAATTATGTTTTTACCCATTGTTTTTACATCAGAGCCTGTTATACGCTGGGACACCTCAGAAGCACTTAGAGAATGGATGGACTGCAGGACAGTTTAAAATACTAATGGTGCAGAGTCACTGGAGGAAGCATTAAGCCCATGGTTAAGTACTGCACTCATATGAAGTGCCTTTGTTTGACACAGACAGCAGCACAGTTGCACTCCATCTTGTTGGCCTTTTCTGGGAAAAAATAGAGGCCTTCGTAGCCTGGGAATGTGAAGGTCAGGGAACTGGCAGCCCTCAAGCTCTTCATTCCATGGCAACTCTTCCCATGAACTTAAGGTGCCCTATCCTGCCCTCTTCCCTCCACTCTCCATCCAGCCTGGTAACCACGACACCCTCGTCTTGCTGCTCAAGCATCACATCAACAACCCCACCCCCCGCCACCTTTGAACACCCGGTGTTTCACACACACAGACACCCCCCCCTGCCATGATGACTCAATCCATTCAGCTTTTCTGATCCATTAGTGTTTGATTCCCTGGCCTTTTTGACAGTTCTTGTTATTTTGCCATGGGTCACGCGGTCCTGCTTTTGTTTACCATGGACGAGGCATGAACAACATGAATGAGCAAACACATGTACTAATAAACATACTCACTGCTGCATGTTCTCTTGATGCTGTCACGCTCAGTCTCCATCTCTTTCTCTCTGTCTCTCTGAAACGAGCCAACCGAGCGGAAACAATTACAGTGGCGTATGCATCGTATCCCTGCACTTCAGCCCTTATGGGCCCAGCTTTCAAACTAACCAGACTTTCTTTCATCGCTCTGTAAACAAAGCAGACCCTGGAAACAGCTGACAACCATTAGGCAACGAGGCCTGTCCACCATTCAGGGAGAGTGTTGGTTAATGAGATGATGCATGGAGATCTGCTCCAGCGCGCCTCCAACACACCCTTAATTCCCTAGGGTGCAGATCTCTCTTTCCCGGAGCCACAGACACACAGATGTCATAAAAACACACATCGAAGCCACACGTGTGGTGGTTGTTTGTGGTGTCATGGTTAAAACGGAAAGCCGACCTTTGTGCCTCGATGTTCAGTTATTGACCCCTCATGTACTGTACACAGAAGATTATGCATGTGTATGTGCACATAAACACACTCTAACAAACACACACACATTCATGAACACACATATGCTCGCCTACAACAAAAATATGCTAAAAGTTCCCTCTTCTTTCTCTTTCTGAACTGAGAAAAGGAGGGAATAGCCTGACCCACTTTCCATGTACTTTTCCCATGTACTTTTCAACAAAAAAATACACACATCAGTCTTAATCTTTCAGGGTCCCTCTTTTTGCTCATCTCATTTCATGCATGGCCACACAGCACTCACTGATGGTGTAGTAATGTGAACCGATAGCAGATTGACCCACATTAGCGGGTAAAAGTTACTGCTATAATATTGCGATGTGGGAGCAGCCAGGGGGGAATTTAGCAAATCTGATAATGAGTTCATTAGCTCACTTTTACAGTAAAGTTTGAATTTGGGTCATAAACGTGTAAAGAGCTGTTCAAGTCCATTAAGAACGTCTGGCGCCTCTCCTCAACGAATGCTCGAGTGCAGATATTCTCTCTCTCGGTTGTGCTCTTGCTCGCTTGTTCGTCAGCCAGCATGTCTTCAGTCTCCATGGAAACGGGGACCAGTAACAGCACTGTGTTTTTTTTTTTGTTTTTTTTTGCACTGTGGTGGCACTGAAGAAGACAGCAATGCTGGAGATGAGGCAAGTCTGAAAGACTGTACCCTCAGGATCCCCACACCCAGTGCTCAGGCTCATATACCACCCTCCAATTCACCCCACTCTATCTCCCCATCCATGGAAACCTTAGAAGGTGCTGTCATCATGGAGGCCGCAGTGCTGACACTGAAAGGAGCACTTAATCCCTGATATCAGTCTAATCCTCTTGTGACGGCACCTACCTGCCACACCACCTCATCAATCACAATTAAGAAATGCCTGACGAATTTGCGGAGCACAGGAGAACCAAGACTGGTGTTTTTCTGGTGTTTCTTTTTGACTAGACCTAACACTGTGTGCACAGTGCTCACTCTGTGGAAGTTACTCACACACACACTCAGACTCAGAGCCCTGACGGACAGGTCCTCTGCAGACCTGCCAAGGTAGCCTTGCCCACTGTGCAGCTGTTATAATCTGATGCATTGTATACACTTGTAGCACTGCCGCAGCATCAGGTGGAGCTAATGAGTACAGACTGCAGCCATATTAGCAGACTGGGTTGAATGGAAATAGCTTGGGTGAAGAAGGGGCTTTGCTTTCTCCGGTGTCAGCAGACATTTCTCCACTCATGACCTGACTGAACAGCAAGGGGGTGGGTGTCTCAGGAGTCTTTGCATTCAGAGTTGCACGTGGGTGTGCTGAGAAAAGATCAAACCTGTTGCTTTATTATCTGGATTCCCGTTAATAAATAACCCCATCTGAAGATAAAAGCTAATAACATGCCAAAATTATTATTATTAACGACTCAGCTTGGGTGGGCGATAAGGGGGATTGGGGGAACAAGTTTACCTAGGTGTAAAGTCAACGTTTGCCTCAGCTACAGAAATAGCTCTGCAGCCCACAAGACAAGAAAAGGTTACTCCTGCAGAGTTCAGTTATGTGTGGCCGGGTCTCCGGTTGCAGTAGTTTCGTCGAGCAGCGTGGTGCACTAGCATTGCTACCTTACAGCAGGAAGACAAAGAGGGTCAGGAAGTGAGCCACAAAGGAAGTGGCCACATGGCTTACTGCTTCATTTGCCACCATTAGTTACAATAGCATCAGTATGAGCCAGCACCATGTAGGCTACAGAATCATCTGCAAAAAAAAAAGCCAATAACAATACATGTGCACCTGCAAAAGTGCAGCAGAATGACAGCCTATATCTGGAGGCTGCTATATTGGACCTGCGTCACACAACCCACTGATTCACTGCCATACTGAAGGTCTCGAAAGGAGAAAGCATACAACAAAAGGCTGCCAGCTGAAAAGCTGATGAGGTGAAAAACATAAAGACAAGGAGCTGTTTGTTTTTCCTCTTGGTTGTTCTTTACAGGCTTGTGCCATTAAGACCATCTCCTTCAAGGCTGAGATGTCTACTGAAAAACATCCCACCCAAGTGGAAAAACTCTACCACCCCTTTTGCGTCACACATTGTATGCTGTCAGCAAGGTTCAAACAAGGGACAGCCAAGGAAATGCAGAACAAACGGCCTTATAATTTAGTGACATACTTTACATGGAACCCAAGTCAGAGAGTCTCCTGTGGGTCTCCTGAGCATTCGCGGGGTGATAGATTTATCGGTGTTATAGATTTAAAGAGGGGGATGATGAAGCCCTGCTGTTTGATAATTGGGCTCTTCCCTGAGGGAGAGTGGCAGAGACCGGCTGGGAGAAGTTCCCTGTTTCTCATTTAGCCATATGTTTATGTCTGCAGTGTGTGCGTAGTGTGTGTCCACCACATACACTGGTGTCCACCATAAAAGTCAGGACGGTGTTGCCACAGTGACGTAGGTTGTGGTGTCTCGATAGGACTGGCCCTTCAAGGCGACAAACCGCTACAGGACAGAGGAGCCTGGATCAGCAGCCGCACTCAACACATCAGCAGCCCTGTGACAGCGCCTCAGCTGGCCGCAGCTGCTTTTCTTGTTAATGCGCCGTGAGGCAAATGTGTTTTTTTCTGTGAACAGGATCTCACACACAACCACAGTGAGCTGGCCTACAAATACTGCTTAAATATGCTCCGCCATGCAATAACGCAGTCGACTCTCTCACTCTACCTTCTGAGAAAAGCCTGCTGTCTGGCATTGCTGGTAATACATAAAGCACTTTATAACAATTTGTATCAGTTTAAAGGTGAGATTAAAGCTGCATAATGTTACCAATCATCATCCGGCCACATCTCTTGAAGTCACTTTATTCATAATGCATGCAGGTTGTGATCCATAATTCAGCTATTATGAAGCCTTCATTTTCATCTTAATTTTTTCTTGGAGTCAGCACCCCAGGGGGAACAGAGGGCCATATTTAGCCCAGTTCTGCATCCCTTGCCTATGAATAATGTAGAGTAGAAGCCTAAACCTGAACATGGGGGGCCAAGGGTCAGGGAGCTCAGCATTCCTCATTTCCTACCCCCTTTTCGTCCCTCCCTCTCTCTCTCTCTTTCAGCATGAGTCAGGCATGCATGCTGGTCTGCTGGCCTGATGCCCTGAGAATTACAAGACACCCGTGGAAGGCAACTAGTGATGAAATAAATTAAGAAAAACATTTAGACTAAGACTCGCATATACATTTGCCCACAAGACACAGTCTGAGAAAGGTATAGAGAGGCATACCTCTGTATTTATGTGCAGACACAATCTGCTACTACTACATAAATAAATAGAAATGAATCAGACATATTCCACTGCCAGGCAATTTAGGGCAGCAGCCCAAGGTTATAACTGAACCAGGAACCTTTTCCCTCATTAGTTTCTTTGTTTTTGTTTACATGCTGTGCAGTCACTGACTCTCTGACATCAAACCCCACATGTCATGTCAAGGCCCCTGGGGAGTGTGTAAGAGTGTTTCTAAGCCAGGAAAAACATATCTAGAGACTTTATTTACATTTGGAAAATAAATCAATAAATCAATAAATGAATGAAAGTCCATGGGCACACACACAGACAGACAACAAATGGCAAACGTGTTTGTGTTGATGAATTTGTTTAAGCTGTAAGTGTGCAACTCTCTCTCTGTGCTTGTGTGTGTGTGGTGTGGTTTGTCTCTGTTTTGCATAAAACACAGAGGTCCTTTGAGTACAGTATAGTGGTGCGTAGCACAGAGCCCCAGAGTTCTCGTTTTTGTTTTTGGATATCCTGTGACAGGGCCTTGAAGGCCATGCTGCCCTCTAAGCAGCAGGTGAACAAAGGCAGCAGTGACAGCAGGAAGCAGCGACCCTCAAACTCTCTTCCTCTTTCTTCTTCTTCTTCTCTCCATCATGTTCTCTCTCTCTTTCTTTGTGACTCACTCTGTCCCTTCCTCCAAACCACCAAAGTGCACTACATGTATACTCATACTCAGAATATTCCATAAATAGGACTAAGCCCAGCCTGATCCTCTCATATTTATGTTGGGGTATGTATGATAAACAATGGCCAGGCATTAAGTGACCTTACTGTGCCTGCTGGTGAATGCCTGCCTGTGTCCTAACCTGATACTGATGTCGGATGACATAAACCAGCAGTTTAAACAATAACACGTTAGCAAATGTCTGTATGATGATGTGTGTTTTGAAAAAGGCTGCATGTGGTGATGGGAGACGAAACACAAGGCATTCCAGTATCTGTTCTTTGTGTGTTAATAATACTCACAGAACAATAGCACTAGTGCTTGCCAGCATTTGTGAGCCACGAAAGACACCTTACTGATCTTGTGCCACATATAGGCTACTTTTATGACATTATAAATGCGTAATTTGTCCCAAGGACTGGAAAATGTGTGGGGGATCCATTTTAAAGCTTACCCATGCATTTACTGGAGATAGAGAGCTCACATGGATGCCCAGAGCACTGAAGGCAGCCTACTTGGCAGCCTACAACTAGAAATTCCGGTTGTCCATCAGGACAGTGTAGAGTTCGAGTTGTCTTTTGTGTTCACATTGGTCCATATTGTACAGTATGTTCAGAGTGATGTGGTCATCTCAACAGAAGGTCCAGAACCAAGCTTAACAAACAAAATGTTCTCCTGTTATCCCGGGGTGGGGGCTATTGGTGTATTTTTTTCACCCACTCCTGTGCACTTAAGCGCGACATAATTTTTCACTTGGCAACCTTATACCCTGTGACATCACTCTCTGAGGCTGCAGAGAGCAAGCTAACTCTGAGCAGCTGTCTGACTGTGCTGTCACACACTGTCATATTCACACTTACCACCATGACATGCATGGCGGTTAATGCCTCTTTCAAGCAATCAAGGCAACAAAAAAAAAACTTTTGACACATTGGTATTGGTATTGAGATACCACAATCAACACTATTGTAAGACTGCTAAGCTGTACTATATCAAGTAACAATATATTTTTTTCACAATTAAATTTGTTAACAAAATACTGACAGGACATAGTTAATTGATGATGCAGCAATCTTAAGATCCGGGCTATCCATCTAAACTAATTTAATAAGTATACTACAAATCGCAGTAGCTGTTGTTTTGTGTTGCTGTTGGGTCTTTTATGCATGTTTATGAAAATATCTGGGGCCTAATGTTTTATGTGTGTACGTCAGATACACACATTAGCATGACAATATTTCAAGGCATCAGATGCACGTAAATTTTACTGTGTCAATTTAAGCTTTCATTTATTTATTCACTTGGCACAGACATGCGCCGCTGTTTCTGGTTTACTCCTCCTGACGTCCCTCTTGGCTGCTTCACTTCAGCTCAGCTGTAGATTTTAAACGAGCTCTTCCTCCTACCTTCTTTGTCTCCTGCACAAGTAACGATAGACCAGCTTCTGACAACCATATGCCGACGTCTGACAAGGACCGCAACCCTTTTTTCCCTCTCTTGAATAGGCAACAGGCATGGACGTATTTTTAAGGTAATCGTCTGGGACACTGTGCTTTACCTTTAAAAAGGGTGTTCGAGAGAGCGCATGGATTGTATAAAGTCAGGGAGCGCTCTCTTTTAAAAATACTTAGGATGTAATTGAGATCTTCGTGTATGAAACGGCATTGGACACGTTAGACTGAGCTGTGCGTTACATCATAAAATCAGATAAGTTAATAGCATGTAAGGAATTTTAAACTTCACATATCAGACACTAACAACTTGGGAGGTTGGAATGGCTCTGCTGCTGGAGGTGAATGCCCATTCATATCTGCTTAACCATGCGTAGTTGCGCATGAGTTGGTCTCTGTGAGGAAAATGAACCCGATAAGTAATTCGTACGTATGTTCAGAATCGTTTGTTCATTTGGCCACAATAAACCCAGCAATTCCTAGTTTGTATTTTTTTGCATTGTAGCCTCGTAAACCGTGCAAATGCTGGAATGGTTTGGTGCTGTGTTTATCCTCATGTTGGCTGCAATATGGTCAGCCTCAAAATATTTAAGAATATCCAGCCAGCCATCGTCAGAGGTTCAAGGACTAGGGAATGCACGCCGAGAATGGAAGGAGAAAGTCTTTGAAAGGTGTATCCTCAGTCGCGATGTCGGAGCAGGTCAAAGTACGGACGGATCACTAACGTTAGGTGAAAGCTCTTCTGTCGCGTTAATATGCAAGCCCTCCGCTTTGGCCAACTACCTACTAAAACACTGCGTAACTTTCTGCAAATTACGACCGTGGCCAACATGGAACTGGCGGGCGAGCCCTTTGCTACAAAGCATTTTTGGCATCTGCTGGCCCTACGATTGCCCTGTTCACTTTGTTCGGGACCATCTTCAGATGAGCGACGATGGCATAGTAGCACTGGACTGGGCTGTGGCTGCTTCAGTCTCAATTCACAAGAGGAGACGGACATCCAGCAATTCCACCAGCCCCATCCTTCTCATCATACCAAATTCTTTTGGTAAAATCACCAGGAATGTGCTGAAGGTAATGTGATTAATGTAATCAGGCTCTAAAGTTCTGTTGCCCAGTACACTTTTCTAATTGTTGAAATTACAATTAGCTGATGAGGTGAAGAAAGAGACACTTTGGATTACTATGCGCTCAGTAATTTGACAGCATTTTTTTTCTTTCAGTTAATATAGGTCAACATTGTTATCAGTTGCACTTAATATAATAGCTTTACTGTAATATAGAAAGATATGTATTATTCTTTGTGGTTGCCTCAGTTTTTGATTGGCAATAAGGCATACAGAAAAGACAATAATAAGACATTTGGTTAGGGGGCAATTCCATCTTCTAGATGTCAGAACATGAGCAAGTATGATTTTGTGCATTTTTTTCACGAAACCTCTGTAGCTCAATACAGCAAATCCTCTTATAATTATTCACATCATACAAATACCTGGCATTTTGCATGGGGTTATGGATGTGACAAAAAATCACTGTTTATACTGAGACACTGCTTATAATATTTTTTTTTTACCTCTTGGGTGACCTAAGTGCTACAAAGATATAGTAAGCCCGGTTGTGTTGTTATAAAAACAGAATGTCTGTGTGCTTCCCTCTGTGGTTTGACCTGATGACATAAGTAAGAACCTTGGCTGAGCTGAATTCTTTAATTCGGCTTTTTGGAGAAGATGGCCCTCTCTGTGATATACACAGATGATTGATAGATAGGCAGGTTATTTTATTTATCCCAAAGGAGATGTACATGTGAAGTTGTTGTAGTGCAAACTTTTTTTTTGCTTTCTGGTGATTTGCTGCCTCTTCTCCACATTGTTGTAAGAATGTTGTCTACATTTGCCAATTTTTGGACAGATACCAGTGTAGGCTCAAGCCTGTGTTCTCTCTCTGGCATTTCTTAATAGGCGAATGTCTGCTTGATGAAAATGATGTTGGGTGAAGAGAGACAGATCCAGACACCAAAGTCCATCAGTTGTCTTTTCTCTTTCATCAGTCACAGCTGTATACTCAACTTATGCCACCTTTACTTCATTTCACAACCTAATGGGTAGTGTTCAGTGCAAATTCCTGTTTAGCTGTCACACATACCAAATGAATTAGAGTATCAGCAGTAAAATACCATAATAATGATAAGCATTTTTTTGTGTTGTGGAGCTCATATATTATTTAGTCTATCTTTTCAGCACTCATAAATGTTCACAAAGTCCTGCATGGTGCCTCCCCATGTCATAGCCTTTTGTAAACAAACACAGGCTGGCATGTTTCAAATGTATTCAAAGTTTTCAATGCGCAGTGTCATCAATTTTGAATGATATGTCAACTTGACTCTTTGAGCAATAATGCCCTTGTTTCTGCAGTTGTGGTTGGGTGGTGAGTCTAGCTCTGCAGTTGTCTTCACCACCATTGCAGGGAAAAATAGTGGTATTAGACCAATGAGAACATAGATCCCTGTGTATCCAGATAAATGTGATTTATGAAGCTTTTTATGGCTGCTGTATGGAGCACAATATTCCTCCTTTCATTTACTAAAGGGGGCTAAACCACAGAGCTTATTGAACTGGGTGTGATGTTGGAAGGACCAATAATGGCAAGCCGGGCTAAAGTGATGCTCTTCTCAGTTGCCGCACACACCGTAAACCTGTTAACAAACATTAAGCATTAGCTCCAGTTTTCCCTGTTTTTGTAACCACTAGTTTGTTTCTCTTGACGCCTTTTCTCCCTGACGCACAAGACACATTTGGTGTGTTATATGTTGCAGAACCGTGTGTATATTGCCTAGGGATAATGGTGCATGGGGAAAGGGTGCAGCCAGGTCACACGTCATAAAAGTGTCTCATTGCAACAATAGCCAAAATGAACAGTTTTGTTCCTTAAACAGAGGCCAGGTTGTTACTGTGGGTCACATGAAAAAGGTAAAACAAATTTTTGACAAAACAAAATTGACAAAACTAAATTTCCCTTTTCACAAAAATACACCTTTTATTAATTTAGACATGTGGTGGAGTAGTGATGTGCTATGTGTGTGTGCGTGTGTGTGTGTGTGTATGTGTATGTGTGTGTGTGAAGTTGTGAAGTTGTCTTTGTTGGCCCAGCAGCTTAGGTTGGATTTCAACGCTAAGCTGAAGATTAGCTGGCTTGGAGACAAGTTATGAGCAACTCTAATACCTCTCTTTAGTTTAGCTTGAAGTGATTTCTTGTGGAAAAGTGTCAAATGAAGTGATTAATTGAAGAATTAGGCATATACTCTCCTGTTAAATCGCAGTGAAGCCCAACTATAATTTCCTGGTTTGTTGTGATGTGCAGCAGTACTAGACCTAGGGCACACACAGGTAATTGGTTTTGACCTGTTTGTCACCAGACTTCTGCTCTGGGCCTTGACCCCTCAGCATCTTAACAGGGAGACTGATCAGAAAAGTAAGTGTGTGTGTGTGTGTGTGTGTGTGTGTGTGTGTGTGTGTTGGGGGGGGTTGGCAGATGTGTGAGGAATGTAGTGTCAAAAGGACGGGGCTGCTGTTCTCTATGTGTCTCGAGCCTCTGTGACAGAATTCCTCAGCGACCCAACACTGGCACTTGTGCTCAGAGGGGAACAGAGAGGAAAACTACCAGCCTGGGGGGGTGGCAGCAGTAGAGAACGAGGGTCCAAAATGTCTGCTCTCCGTCATGCTAGCCTGGTGGACAAGATACTTTCATTTAACTTTGTTTAAACACCCTGACTACTCTCAATAGACATATGTTTACTTCCTCCTGGGTAAATACTTTCTGAGAACTTAGAAAATATTGGTTTTGCTTTCAGTCTCTCTTTGCTGATTGGATGCTAAAAAAATGAGTTGTGGGGAAACTGAAGCCTAGAAAATTCCCTGACATAGTCCTGTAGCAAAATACACTATTGAGCAGAGGTGCTATGGCTACGCTAGTCTGGCTACCAATGTAATGCACTCATTCAGCAAGCTTAGAGAGCTGGCTTTACGTTGACTCGGGTGAAAGTATTTTACATGCTGTGTAGAACATAGCAGGCTCATGTAAGCAAATTATTTTTTCATGGCCCTGGCAGTTCTCAAAAACAGTGCCAAGAAAATAAGTGTGCACAGCCTTACAAGAAGAGACATCCTGTCAAGTGGAATATTTCAGTTCATGTAACTTGTGTAGTTTTGCACATTTATATGTTATACTGTGTGTGTGTGTGTGAGAGAGAGAGAGAGAGAGAGAGAGAGAGAGATGTCATGCTGCTGCTGTCTCCCCACCCTTTCTCACACTCCATCCCCTTTGTCTGTTTGTGTCCACAGCTGTGTGAGGTGGCCCTTACTCATGGCTACCTGCCCGTGGTCTTCAACCGCCGTGGCCAGAATGGCACGCCCCTTAGCACTGTCAAACTGCAGCAGTTCGGCGACCCGTCTGATTTGCGCGAGGCCGTGCGCTACATCCGCTACCGGCAGCCGGCAGGCAGGCTGTACGCCGTCAGTGAAAGCACGGGCTCGGGCCTGCTCCTCTCCTACCTGGGTGAGTGCGGCTCCTCCAGCTATGTGACTGCAGCCGTCTGCCTCTCGCCTGTCTTCCGCTGCCAGAACTGGTTCGAGAGCGGTCCTGCCTGGCCCTTCCACTGGGTTCTGCTGCTCTACCAGAAGATGTGGCTCAGCAGGTACGCTATCTGAACCAGTTTATTATTATTATTTTGAATAATGATTTATGGGCTTTTATGGCCTGATGGGGACAAGGGAACTGTTTTCCTGTTTCCCGTACAGTTAGCATTAGCTGCCAGTTCACAAATTTGGTCTGAGTTGTACTATATTTTCTCGTTCTTTTTCCTACCATTAGCATTTGGCAACCCCAAAATGGATCATGGGTTGATTGACTCAAGAACTGTACAAGCACTGCAGTTGCACCCGACATAATGATTTTTAAATATTGATTATTGAAGACAGACTCTGATTCTTATTGTCTGTCTGTGTCTGGCTTTAGTTTCTCCAGAGATTGTGTTGTCTGTTTGACACACTTTTCTTCCCCTCTGCAGTGGGACTGAGAGATCAGTCAGGGAGAACATCTGGTTGGGGGTGGGATGGGATAGAATTAACATTTATGCTTGAATTTTGAACATTAACATTGAGGGGGTTTGTTCCCTTTACTCTAATGTAGGTATAGAACGGTGCTAGGGGACACAGTTCAGACAGATGTCCTCTTCTCCAGCTCCTCCCTTAAGACCATGGAGGAGGTTCTGTTCTGTCGACCGGGCCCAAAGGCCTCTGTCTCAGACAGCGGCAGCAATGGCACTTGGGAGGCCTACTGGGAGCGCAACGACCCGCTGCGTGACGTGGACGAGGTGGCCATCCCCGTGCTGTGTGTGTGTAGCCAGGATGACCCGGTGCGCGGCGAGCCTGAGTCCTCCCTGCCCCTGGAGCTGTTTGAGAGCAACCCACACTTCTTCCTGCTCCTGACAGCTGAGGGCGGTCATTGCGGATTCTCCTCCATGCCCTCGGGGGAGGGCAACGCCTCCATCTGGAGCCACCAAGCTCTGCTGGACTTCCTGCGTGTCACCAGTGACTTCTTTGCTGCGGAGGAGCGGGCAAAACACACGGCCCGCCGCCGCGGCCTGAGTGGCAGTGGCAAGGCACTGCGCCACCGAACCGTCAGCACCTGCAAGAAGGTGCCCGTCTGCTCGCACAACATCCACGCCATCTACAGCTGGCAGAGGTCCTACACCAGATGATGATGGCCTTTCGGTGTGGAGGAGCAGGGTACAGCACAGCAGGGTACACTTGTCATGGACTAATAACTGAAGCTGGGAGGATGAGGGTGTCTTGTGAATGAAGGCTTAAAGCATGCATACACCGGGCCACCTTCAGAAAACTGACCACAATACAAACTGACTGATGCTGCCGCCACCGCCAATGACTCTGCCCCAAATGGGCCAGCAGATATAGGCCAGTGTTGGTGGAGCTGCACATGTCACTCCAATTTGGGCCACAAACACTCACTGACGGGCCCAACACAATCAGATATCTAACCGTTGGCCCGGTGTGCACATGCCGTTAGAGGTGGCAACCAACATAAATAAATGGCACAGTGGTTTCAAGGTTTGTTTAGCTTGCTCAACAACAGTTTGGGATGTTGTTGTTCAGTTAGGTTTGCTATCCCAATAGTCATAACGAAGATCTTTCATCTTTACTGCTGCAACAATAAGGAGTGGGAACAGTTCCAACTGTTGAGATGTAGTTTTATTAACTGTATCCTCATTTCCATTACCTTTATCAGGAAGTATTTTTCACAAGGTGCACTTACTAAAGGTCTTGTTAAATGATATTTTTCACATGGTTGTCAAAGTGTAGCCAAATCGTAGTCAAATTGTGTTGTGTTTTGTCATGTAAAATTCCAGTCTGGTAGACATGTACTCATGCTTGAAAGTATCCATTGTCTGATGGATCAGATTAAGGACACACAGAATAGATTGCAGGGTGCTTTTATATGGGGTTTTATTTTTTTTTTTTTTGAACCTGGCAAAATTGTGTTTGCACATTGGTGGACAGTGGAAACTTTTTTTTTTATTCTGTATCCCCACTGAAAAACTGAGCTTGAAGACCACATGGACAAGGTGTCTTAGCATCTGGGATTTATATGGGAAGGCAGAGAAACCTCTGGAAAAATTGACATGATGGTCTCTTGGAAAGCAGGGCGGAACCGGTTAGTGGGTTTTCAAGATCTTGTAATTCAAGTGCTGGTTTGTTTATGCCAGAGATCACAAGCTCCTCTGGACTTTGTTGTTACCCCAGTTGTGTGTTTTGTAATGTTGAATGTCTGTGTAAATTGTCAGTAAATTATAACAGAGATCATGGGGGAAAAAAATAAAAAATATTCTAAGGCAGTTAGTTTGTTTGTTTGTATGAGTTCTTGAAGAGATGGAACGTGTGTGTCTAAATATACACCCCTTTCTTCCTTCTGTCTTATGACTCATATAGGTTTATGACCTCTTGTGTTTATTTGTACGAAGCTCAGATGAGATTCTATCAGTGAATATAAACACAACATACACATTGGGCACAGCATCTCGTGAGCAGAGAGGCTGTCTTCTTGAGCTGTGACTGCGTCAGATGGGAGTTGATCACATGCATGAGGAGTTCCTTCCTCGGTCGCTCCTAAAGATAGCCCAGGCTCCGGGTGCTGCTGTCGCCGGGAGTGTGGAGCTCTGATTCAGAGAGACACTCGCCTCTGAAGACCCAGTCAGAGCCGCAGCCATGAAGGCGTGGGTGCCACTGCTCACAGAGTGGGTGAAAGACGGGATGCATAAAGAGAAGAAGAGAGAGAGAGGGAAAAAAAAGAGTCCAAGAGTAGAGGAGTCATCCCTATAGCTTTATGTGAGAGAATCATTATTCCTGCAATAGGAATGAAGTCTACACACTATGGCTTCACTTTTTTTTTGGAGCAGTAGGCCCCTTATTTGTCGATGGCCTGGTTGAGCTGATCTTTGGAGAGAGATAGCTTTTTCATTTTGTGGTTAATCTCTTTGCTCGTGGCATGGAACGAGACAACAAATGGTGATCAGACGAATCAATACCACAGTTAAATGGTTAGAATCGGATTGTCCTTTAGTTTACATAATGCTGTCAGCCTGAGTCATCATTGGGTCTCATTTAATTAGAGCGACATGATTCACTTTATCTGCAGCAAGGGATGATGTTTTAGCCTACTCTCAATATCGACAGCCTAGAAATGGTCATGGACGTGCGTGCATTAAGTCAAAGTAAAATACTAAATTTATGCATCTTTCCTGATCATTTTCAATTGAATCTTGTTCAATAAACTCACAATCTTCATTTGTTACCATCTGTAACCTATTTTCAGTGGAAACAAACATATATATATATTTTACAGCATGGATATCTGGCATATATATAAGTCTGTAAGGGAAATATGCCAGATATCCATGCTGTAAAGTCTGTAAGGGAAACTAATGGATTTTACTAGTCAGTGGAGTTCAAATTGTCATAGAGCGCCCTCTAGTGGAATTCCAAGAACAGGAATCAAATGCTCTAACTTTCTACTTTTAGAGTATTTACAGGCAGTAAAAAATGAAGCAGAATATACAAATACAACATTATAATTACACAAATAATTTCCTTGATTTTAAAATTGGGAAAAATAATATAATATAACTGTTTCATATTTTTGTGGTTCATTGTATCTCTGATAACATCAGTCCCACAGAATTATGTCTTATGACTTTTCAGTACAGAATCCATAAGAGTCTCAGCATATCTGCAGACATTGGAGGAGACTGTCTGAGAAGTTCTTTCAAGCGGTAGGTGGCAGTATATACAGTACACTGACTGGTATGCCAACCATCCCTTATATGAGTGACTGACACAGTGACGCAGTTATCTCTCCTTTTGGCTTGGAAACTGTGATTATATTTAGCTCTGATTTTTGCCTTGTAAATCAGAACACCACAGACACACAAGGTCTTATTTAGCTCTCCTCTTTCTCTGTATCGTAATGTCACACAATGAGAGGGATACAGAGGCTTCCAGTGCCTCCCAGGAACAGTGGAAGCTACTGTATATCACACATACACACACACACACACACACACACACACACACACACACACACACACACACACACATATATACACACACATGCATACAGTACCAGCTGTGTCCAAGTACCAAGTAGTTTTTTTTAAATCCAGCACACAAAAACTTGTTAGTTTTTGAAAATGCACTGAATAGTTACAGATAAATAGACATTTCTGACTATTGATATATCACAATTGGCATTCAGTGGTCATCTGTATGATAAAACAATCTGAGTGAAACAACTGGTGATATGTGGGAAGGGTATATCAGGGAGAGCAAACAGTAAATAGCACAGCAATGGTTTTTAATAGCCTCAACTTGTGTGCCACATGCTGTAGATCAAAGGGTGAATAAAAAATAAATAAATCAGCTAAGTGTTTTCTTAAAGTGTGATGAAGGTTGCATTCATACCTCCTCTCAGGTGTGTGTCCTCTCTGTCTCTCTCTCTCGCCTGCAAATATTTGCAGAACCCTTTGGCAAATTCTTAGGTATGCAAGTGACGTGAATACAATAGGTGGGGTGAGTGCAGTTAGCGTCAGTTTGGCCTCCACAGCACATTCTTTCTCCCTCTCTCTCTCTTTAACACTTTTTCTTTCTCTCTCACACTCTCTCCTTCTTTCACTGTGGAGAAAAGGAGAGAAGAGCTGGTTAACTCCTTCCCCCTAAGCAAATATACACAACTATCACATACGCAGATACACAGACTGACACGCGCGAATACACACACGCACACACACACGCACACACACACACAGACGTACGCACACACACACACACACACACACACACACACACACACACACACACACAGACGTACGCACACACACACACACACACGTATGCACACACACACACGCACACACACACACACACACACACACACAGGAGATGTAATTCAGAATGACAGGCTGCCTGTTTTGGCCCTAGTGCATTTCATCACTTCAGAGATGGATGCCAGCAGACTGAACTCCACTGCAGGATTTGGTGATGCCATGGCAAGGGAAAAATCTCCATTTCTTTGAGGTGGCTGTGTGTGTGTGTGTGTGTGTGTGTGTGTGTGTGTGTGAACGGATGTCGCTGTGATTGCCAAGAATATTAGATTTCACACTTCCCTGAGCTCTTCTATGGTATGGTCATCTTTGTCAGCTCATTGCATCATCATTCTTGTCTTGAAGACCTTTCACATTTTATTAAATATATAAATATAAATATAAATATAAATATATATCCTCCATTGTGCAAGTCCTGTTGTATGCGTTATGGCCTAAGCAGATGAGTTTTAATCAAAGTATGGCCACATAGTTTCCCCTGAACAGACGCATCAGCACAGTCCCCAACCCAAAGTTCCCTTCAGGGAGGGCAGGGCAGGACAGGCTGTGCGAAGTGTGGCTATGGAGTCACCCTATGCCCCACCCTGCCCTAAGGAAACAGACAAATCTCTGTGTAAGTAACAGTTGAACTCTGGCCACAACGGACTTGATAAAAGCACCTTATACAATGTTACGCATGTGTGTGACTGAACAAGACGGGCGGTGTCCTGCAGATGTCAAAGGTGCCTCCCTGGCTGTGGTTGTCAAGGCACCCTGGATCACTGAAGGTAATGTGCTACGGTTATCTATGGAGCCCAATGTCTCTAATCTTCATTGTACCGCAACCTCTAAAACAACCCCAAACACACACACACATATACACTCACCCATAAACAGACACAAACTCACACACGTATACACACACACTTTTAGGGTCAGGGTGAAGGAGGACAGGACCCATCCGGCAGGCATAGCCCACTACCCCTGGAAAAATACCGCACTTATCTCTAGGCTTTAGAAATGTTGTGTCTCATTACCTCCCAATGAGACAGCCTTGCCAGGGTGGCACCCTGCCCTGTGCACCCAGCGCCCCACCACCCTGCCCCCTCCTCTTTCTCTTTCATTCTCTCTCGTTCTTCATGCTTCGCTCCCCCAAGTCTGGCTAACTGGAAGCATCAAAGGCTTCCTAAGAGAAGTACTAACAGAGGTCTGAGAAGCTATTTGAGCTTTTGGACTATTTTTTTTTTGGTGTGTGTGTGGGGGGGGGGTCGGGTGTTCGGTGGTGGTGGTTATGCTGTTCCACTGAACCTTATTGCCTGTCTGGAGAAAAGGCCCTTGCGCATAAGATAGCTGCTGGCGACAGAATAGATGAAAATGTTATTATTGCTACTCGGTGACAACAGAGTGAGGGAACCGGATGATTCATTCCCGAGGTTAGCCTCAGAATCTGGCAGTGGGCTACAGCGAAAGACGCCTACGGACTGCAGACTGGAGAGTACAATAATCACTTGGCTATCTGAAATGGTCGGAGACAAGAACACGTCCTCACTAGAGCCTTGTGAACATAATGGCGGTTTCATTCGAGAGAACATTCAAGATGTTCTCTTTCACCAAAAAAAGCGATATGCAAACAGGTCAGCTCGAACAGCCAAGCAGCATGAAATGAGCATGAGCTCTCGGAGAGGAAGTGCCTGCTCTTGGTGCACCCCCACCCCACCCCCTCCCAACAGATCTCAATCCAAGGCACACTGTATTCACTTCTAAAATGTGGCACTAAATGCTAGACAAGGCATTTCAGTGAAGGCACAGAGATATTGTTGAAAATGAACATTTGTTGCAGTTTTTATTTCTGTCCTTCTTCATTCAAAAATAGAGAGCTCAACACACACACATACACACGCATACACAAAGTTACATCCACACTGTGAAACTATGTCTTCCTATATTCTAGATTCTAGAGTGCTGAGTTTTCACCGTTGATCAGGCACTCCACAGCAAGTTAGGGGTCCAGTATAGATTAGCAGTGGCACCATTGTGCTGAGGGGTTAGCTGTGATCTGGCCTGTGTTTCCCCCATGCCTATGTGAGTTATGTAAATGTACGCTACCGAGGAGGGCACTGTGCTATAGTTGGACCAGCAGGCTCTATTTGTGGAAAATCCGCAGGATGGACGACTGGAATCTGTGTCACACTTCGGATGGCCAGATTTTGCTGTGTACAGATTTTAGAGGAGTGAAAAAAGATGCAGTGTGTGTGCGTGTGTGTGTGTATGTGCCTGTGTGTGCGCCAGTGAGTTTCCAAGTAAGTGAGGGAGAGAGAGAGAGTGCAAGTTCGAAGCGGATTGGACCGGAATGGCATTCAAAATCCTAATGTTATTTAACAGCCCAGTGACCTCATCTGAGCAGTGCAGGCACAACAAAGCCATGTTGTGTGTAGAAACACAACCACTTGTGACATCTGTCTGCAAGGTCATTGTATCACTGTGACTCAGACACAAATACACACATAAATGCGCACACACACTACGTTACACCCATTCTCTATCACTGTGTTTCGCTCAGTGTGCCTCTCTCTCTCTCCGTCTCTCTCTCCCTCATTCTCTGTCTGTCTCTCTCTCTAACACACACACTCACAAACACACATACACAGATCCACTCATAGGTTTCACACTTTACCAGTGGCTGAATGGACATGTGACGGGACTGGGTCGTGCTTAAGGAGGTGCGGTGCTCAGCTGCTTTGCTACATAATAATTCAGACCTTTAGAAAAAAAGAAAAAAAAACTCCCAGTCACAGTTTCTCAGACCTGACACATGGCAATGGGCTGTGACCCAGTCGGCAGTGTCCGCTCAGAGCTGGGTGGGGAGAATGTGGGTCATCCACACCCAAAGTGCCGTCACATGTCCTGCTGACTGGTATCACCCTTCCAGTCACCCAGGCGCATTATGTAACATGTTATTGATTCCTAAGTGCTCAGAGAAAGCACAAATGCAAGTTCACCTATTACCAGAACAACGGTGTTGCAATGACTCAGGGTACACATTATAAAATGTGATGGCTTGGTCTGAAAAGACCCCTGCGCTTGGCTTTTTTCCTCCCCCCAGCTTAGATAAGCAGGTCACAGAGAATACATTTAGTGGATAGTTTCCACCAGCATGCCACTTCGTTCATGGTGGGTTGATCAATACTCTTCCACAGGGTGGAATTGGACTGTATGCTAATTTGCGGTACACTATGCTACAGGGGTAGCCCAGAATAATTTTGAAACGATCTGTCTGATTAGATTATGTGCTAAGCCATGAAGTCATTCAGAACGCCTTGAATCGTGTGCATGTGTGTTTTGGGTGGGGTGGTGAAGAGGGGCCATGGTGACGTTGTCATTTTTTCAACCTGTCGAGTTCCTTCCCCGCCTGTCGCAGTTACTCAGCGTCAAACATTTGCTTTCAGCTACTCAGACAAAAAGAGAAAGAAAAGAAATTCTGCTTGGTTCATATCAAATGACCAGTTATTGCAGTATTCAAATGAGGGCTGTTGAAATCCTGAAAGATCTGTTTGTCCAAGGAGAGCGTGTTCCATAGCAAGAACAAGGCTAATCATATCTGCAAAGTAGGCCTTGGCCTTGTGTGTGGAAACACAGAGATAAATGCTTCTCAAACTTTCATCCCTGGTGCCTGCAGGGCAGGTCTGTTCACATGCAGTCGGGGGTCAGAGTCCTTAGCCAACGGACGCTGTGGCACCGCAAACTGAGAGAGAGGAAGCGGCCAGAGAGTTGACAAGTCCAAAGGGGAGTTTTTTTTGTTTTTTTTTAGGGAGGGGGGGTCAGAGATCCTGTACAGTTTCCATTCACACTCCTGTTGCCTTGTCCCTCGCTCACATGACTTGGGTCTCTGCGTACAGTACGTTGGAAACTGTTGCTACTCCAGCAGTGTCTGGTTACTCCTCATACTCCCCTGAGAGAACCAGCTCCAGCAGCTCAACAAGCACCAGCATGAAAATATCATGAACTCTGTCACTCATTTACTGTGGTCTTAGGTGTATGTTAAATGAATGAATTTTGATGACATACTGGATCTATAGAATGTTGATATTATAACTAACCATTATAGCATTTTAGATGTCACACCAGCCTGTGACCACAGACAATGTGCATATTGAAATATGTGGTACAGTGATATGATACTTTCTTTTCTTGGGGTTTGTAATTATACCTTTAAAATAGCTTGTTAGCCATCAATTACCCTCTCGAATGTATGGTTAAGTGAGGGGTAAACCATGAGATTATCACCTTGTGAGCTGTCAGCCTGTTGGCCTTGGGGAGTTGGCTGCCTCCAGGGCCAGACAAAGAGGTATTTCTTGACCCTTCTTCTCCACTAAGCCCAGGCCAACGAGAACGCAGCACATGATGTAAATAGGACCAGTGCTTTGTCACTTAGGTGTTGCCTTGGCTGACTGTGCCCGCTCTTCTTCTGGAAACAATGTCCATTGCTCAGCTCACGCCCCAGCAAGGTTCTAGAACCATCCACAACCCCTCCCCCCACCACCACCACCACCACACACACACACACACACACACATTACTCTTCATTAACGAGTAGAAAAGCACAAAGTTTGCGGGAAAGTAAGCAATGTAATGTGTTAAAGTGATATCAGAAAATATCTCAAATGGTCTGTGGGGTACAATCAAAACTAGGTCTCTCTCTCTCCCTCCCTGTCAGGCTACACTGTGCCACAAGAACAGTGTGTTCCCCTCTGCCGAAGTCATAAGAATGTCAGTGAATCAGTGCATCTGAGAACGCGCTAGCGCTGTGGCTCTCTCACGCTAGTTGCTGAGTCATGGGTCGTCTGCCATGGGCTGGAAGGGTGTGTCCCCTCCGTGGAGCAAAAAAGGGAAAAACGGAAACCTTTATGATCGCAACTTCCCAGTGTACTTTGAGTTTCCTCGAGTCACTTTGAATTGAAGCCACGATCCCAGCATGGAAGGAGGGGGGGGCTAAATAGGAACGAGAGGGTGGAGGAAGGTGGGGGGTGTTGTAGGACCAGCTGTTAATTTTTTTTTTTTTGGAAGCGTACCACCTCTGCCTGCCGTTACATATTGGGCACTGGCTCTTTAAATTGCTGTTAAGTGTCATCTCGCACGCACTTGCCTGTGCTGAGTCACCGGGTTCAGGCTGGTTTTGTAACCTCCGCCCAGCAGGCCTTCTCATTGGTTTGAGTACTTGTGCGGCTGCACGAGTGGTTGGCTGCCAGCACCACTAATCAGCTCTCTTTTCTCTCAGAAAGGCAGCTCTTAAAGTCGCAGCAGCGTCTTTTTGCGGCATTCCATTGTCTCTGATCTGCAGAGGTGACTGGGTGGGGTCAGGCAGACAGGAGATATGCTAAAATGTCACCACGACAGAAAAGAAAATGCAGGGAGAGAGTATGAGGGAATACAAGACACGGAGCAGATAACTAGTCTGTCAAGAGGTTTTACATCAGCGATCCACATAACGCTGTACAAAAGATGGGATCTTTTTAAGCTGTTAAGACATATCAAATGTCTAGAAGTGTGTGAATGACTCCAAACAACCTGTAAACATCTCATTCATGTATTATTTAAGATCAAATCTACTTTGGGTCTAAAATGCACAGAGCCAAGTACCAGTGCACCAATCTTGCATCATGCAGCATCTGCACCTTGGGCTGCTTATCCTGTAGTGAAGTAGAATCTTGAGTGTGCATAGCCTAATGCAGTGGTTGTCAAACTGGGGTATGAGTACTTGGTTCAGTTCTAGGAGGTACACAAAACAAATTTGTGAATGGGTTCTCAGCTCTCACCAGCATAAAGACAACAAGGAAAAAGGTCTTATTCTCAAACTATTCCCAATAAAACCCAATTACTTTTAGATTGTTGTGTATCATGTAATATGTGTTCACATGTTGTGTAGCCTTTTGTTTATATATGTAAAAATATTGTCATAGCAAGTGGTCTGTGATGCAGAGGGAACTTGGAGTGTCTCAGCAGTGTGCAACAGTTGAAAGTTTGGGAACCACTGGTCTAATGCATACGTGTTAGTCCCATAAAGTAACGCACCAGCACAGGGTGGCCAGCATTGGCTCCAGATGATGTTCTCCATCTCTAGCGAGAGGAATGAGGGTCTGGTTTTATTACCAGGCTAAACGTGTGGGTGTGTCATTATTACCTGGGCTAAACGTGTGGGTGTGTCATTATTACCTGGGCAGACCTTCATCATAGGCAGTGTCTTGCTTGGCAAAAGCGGTGACTGATTCCGGGAATCCATTTAAAGAGTGGGATTAATGCGGCCTGGGACACCAGTGCACTCTGCAAACTGGATGTTCACTACTATATTTGAGCTGCGTAGCAAAAGAGCTGCCACACTGTCTGTGCCTCAGCCACTTTTGAAGTGCTTGGAGAGGACAGTGTGGGAAAGTATATTTAGAAAGCTCAATTAATATGAAAAGTGGCACTTCATACTGTACTTTTGTATTAGAGGGAGTATTGCACAAATGGGACTGACTAAGAGATGAAGGAGACCTGTGTGTGTATGTGATTTGAACAGGGATACTGTGATTAAATTTGAATGCCATCATTCTCACATGAACATGTGTGTACTGGATTTTAATACAAGAAAGATAGCTAAAGAAGTTTTTCAGTTCACCCTAAACAGTGAGGATTTTGATGAAATAACATTTAAAATAAAACAATAACAACAATTTAACAGTATGAAAATAAAAATATATTTGGATATACATGCAACTCCATGCAACTAAAATATTCAAGATGAGGCTTACAGTCTTTTTTCCTCCCATTTTTTCTGCTGGACTTAGGCCTCAGTTCAGGCCCCTAAAGACAAACTCCTAGGAATTACAGCCTCTTGTCTTCAATTAAGCTCACATAGCAGCAAATATTTTGCGTGCCTAAAGTAATAGTGACAGTGTTTCTCTGCATAGAGGCTGGAGCTGCATATTTTCACCTGATTGTGAATCGAGGGGCTTTGCCATCGCCAAGGTGGTGGTTGATGTCCAAGGGTATTCCTAGACTGCTGTGCTGCGCACCCTCTCCGGAGTCTGCCGCAGGGATATGGGTGTGGGAATGTGAGATGCAGTGGAATGAAATAGGACACTTGGCCCTGCCAGTGGTAACCAGGCAGAAGTATGCCTCTGTCTTTGCCCAAGTGGCGCACTGAAGACACACTCACACGCTAAAAGGCTGCTCTGGGGCTGTGGCCGGCCGAGAGCTATTTCCTGGCAACTTAGCTGCAGAGCAAAATATAAATAAACAAATAAAACAATGAAATGGCTGTGAGTAATAAAAATGAATGGAAAAGCAAAATGAAGAGCATTCGCCCACACGTATTGCACACAATCACAAAAAAAAAACAAAAAGAGCGGTTTCTTCACTTAAACTGTTGTCATACATTCTAACCCTGATTGTTGAATTCATACAATCTCTCTCCTTTACATTCAGAATGTGAAGTAGTAGGCTAGGTGAATAGTTTGGGGCACCACTTAAATGGACTACACGACTCCTCTTTTAGTGCCATTTCCTTATGACAAGTTCTTATATTTGATTGTATTTTTCATTGTCTTATTATTGTCTTGTATGGAGCATGAACATGAACATGAAATGTGTCACTCTTCTGTGATATGGCTTTTCTGATGCCATGACTAGGTATTGCAGATAACTAGTAGTTTAGATTATAGGCCAACCAAATAATAATTTCATGTGTGGTGTTTTAATAGGGTGAAAGATCACAGTTTAAAATAGTGCATTCTCTGATAATGGTGGCAATTTTCAAAACAAACTTTTGTAATTTTAGACTACTCCAGTTCTAGACTAAAGAATTTTGTTAGGCAATATGAGAAGTCCAACACCTGTAAAAATCTCAAAAATCACCAAAGCAAAATGACAACTCTTATTGCATCTAATGAAACTATGCAAAGTGTGAAGACATAAATTCTGTTACTGTGAAACTTAAACTGTGATCGCATTATTTCAACAAAAAGACAGTATTTTGCAAACTGAATAGTTGCTGTGGTGGTGTTGCAAATGAGCAAGCCTATCTTCACTCTGCATTCACCCTGTGATACATATAATTGTTATTTGACCCCACTGATTCAACGCAGAAAAGCTGGGGTCTGGTGAACACTGAAATCATTTCTTTACACTCAAGTATTAGTTTGTGGTATTAACCTGTCACTGCTACCAAACACGGTAGTTCTCGTGCAATGAACTCTCAGATGGTGAAATCTTTTCATTTAACGCAATACTATAGGTCAATGGCGAAACGCCTGTCGACTGCAGGTCGTTTAATTGGCTGCTCCCAGTTTGTCCCCGCCTGCCAGCGAGAACGGCATTGGTGAAATTACCTGACATTTTAGATCAATAAGTGGTGGGCGTCATAGCTGTTCTTTGACGTTAGAGTTTGATTGGTCAGCTGTTGCATTTGGCGTCATTGCACTGCCAGCTGATCGAAAAGAGAAGCCGGTATGAGGGGAGTTGAAGTGAAGATCCGAGAGTCGTCGACAAGCTGGAAAGAGTGGTGAAGATGTGGTATCTAGGTAGCATCTCGTTCTATCGATTTTGTCGCACTAAATTGTTGGGCATAAGGGAATTATTCTGTGACACTAGTGGATATTATTTGGTTGCGTGGTTATGGCTGAGACTGGTCTTTTGTAGGCTACTTGGAATGTCAGAATTGATTTAGGGTTAAGGTGTGGCTCTGTAGAGGAGAATTTAAGTAAAGACGAAAATACTTGGTTAGAATGTGTGCAGATTGCATTTTCGAAATAAATGAGGCGGTAGGCTATTCGAGGTTTAGGCATTTGGCTTGGTTTTGTGTCAACAGTCGGAATTGAGTAAGCTTTTTAAAGGAGAGGAAGCGTTGGATTATACAGCATTAATCACTGGGCCATTGGGCTACTATGAAGTTAACGTTACTGTGAATGTTGTAAATATAAGTCACCATTTTATCAAATAGATCTTTGAGGCATTGGTAAATGCTACTCAGATGGGCTATTACTTAGAGACCGCAAGTTAACATGCAGGCCACCGATAGGACTGAATAATTGAGAGTTGACGGAACGACATAGGGCGTGTGCGAGCTGTGTTGTCCAGTCCTACGATCTTCAGTTCAGAATTTAAGGATGTCCATTTAGTTATTTATGCACGATGGAAAACCACATAAAATGAAAGCTTTTTAAATCAAATTCCTTTCCGCGAGAAAAAGCAAAGTCATTGGAGGATTTCACGACAAATGGTGAGTAGCCTGTACTCTACTTTCCCTAAGCATAGTTCAGTGAAACTTTTCACTGTCCGTATGGTTTAAAGCAACAGTATAACGCATTAAATGCAACATGATGTGTTTAAAATAAATTCATTGTCAATAGATCAGTGTTAACGATGATCAATGTTAACGATGTTACATTATTTCTGTTAGCAGCCTGAAAGACTATCTTGACGGGTGCAAGGCTTTTAAAATGCGTGCAACAGGAAAAGTCGCAATAGCCTTAGCCTACACTTTTATCGATATTAAAAAGTGGGCGGTGCTTCGAGTAAGAGATTAATTTAATAATGTTTTAATTAGGCCTGGGAGAAAATTTCATCCTACATGTTGCTTTGATGTAGGAGCCTAAGTGCAACAAGATGAAACCAATGAATTTCTTTTTACGAGATATCTCTGTAGAAATTCATGGAGTAGCCCAAATTATTCTCTATAGGACCAGGCCGTAGCCTACTGCTGCTTTTTGGGGTAACGTTAACGTTAATAAATTAATGTGTAGCCCTGTTTCAGTTGTCTGTTCTCCTAAAACTTATTGTGAACCTTTCAGTGAAGTAGCCAAATTGACAAAATATGCTAACCAACAAACTTAATCAGTAGCCTAAGCTATATGCAAAAATAATTGTTGGACTTGACGGTCCTTTAGGGAGGCAACCTTTCCAATCCTCTCCGCGAAATGAACGCATGGCAAATTCCACCAGGCCCCACCCTGTACATTGCGATATAGATGAGCACGTCTCTTTTACAATTTTTCCCCTTTTCTTCTTGACGTTTCTCATTGCTGACTATATGTCGTTCACTGGGACTCTCATTTTGTTTTCTCCCTATATACAGTGTTTCGTGGGAAAACGTCAGTAATTTCTGACTGGTTTGCAAGAATCAGTCATCAGGAGGTGGCGAGACACAGCCGTCCTCTCCGCCAAAGGTAAGCCACCTTATCACATTTATCCATGGGTTACTTTTTTTCTCTCTCTCACTCCCTCCACTTTCTGGCTGTTGTTTTACATTTTTAAGAGCACCCAGTCGTATATAAATACCTGAATGAATAACTACCAGACTATATTGGAAGTTGTTCCCCAAACCTATTAGTAGTAGGCTATTGCTTGGCCATTATTGAGAGAGGTTGAGATTTTCTTGAAATTGTGTTGAAATTGAGGCTGGAATTATGCAAGTTAGAAAATGTTTACAAGCTCCCCAGCTCTTGCTTATGCAGTCTTAGTTTCAGGATTTCAACACACAAAAAAATCATCGTTGCTGCTTACATAAAACCTTAAAGAGACTTTGGTTTTAGTTGGCCAAACCAAATCCTTCTAAAGAAAATTTGAAAAAAGTTTCTACATTTTTTAGTTTGTCTCAGATGTGACAAGATGGCGTTCGTCTACCACTCAGTTCACCTGACTGTATTGCGACATGGGGTAGGGTGGGAATGTGTGAAGGAAATGTAGTTCACCCAGAAGCAATCGGTGCTGAATTGCCGTCAAGACCTCCAGGATGATGCCGAATCCTGCCAGCCGGTTGCTGTGGAGTGCCACCCTGATTGATGTACACAGGGGCCCAGTTCTTTGCCCCCAAGACTTGTCTTCTCTGCGACATTAGCGCTTCATCCTTATTCATGGATGTGAAGGGGCCAAAGTTTGCTTCCTGGCCTGCTGTGTGCGGCAGGCAGCTTGGATGAGCTACAGGGCCCTTTTGGGTCGGTTCCCACCCTCTCAAACATTTGAGTTGGTGCTGTGGAGAGATTATTGGCACTGAACCACCCGACACCCACCACTGCTGCCTCCATTCTACCCTTAAACCCCCCCCCCCCGCCTTTTCTGTGGTACTGCTTGTCGCCCCTTGATGAGAAGGCAATACAGTTATTGAAAATCAATTGTGCCCCCTGTCATGGGCCTCTCTGAATTGCAATGACTTAATACAGCGTCTGTTGCACCAGCCAAGAATGAGAAAAATGCAGTCAAGTCAAATGGAAATAATGGCCACTTAGAGTGATGAAAATTACGGTACAATACATTTACAATTACAAATATAGTAATTTTTCCACAAGAACGCAGTTTTAAATGGATGCAAAGAGCCATGTGAAACTTTTGCCTTTGCTTAATTCTTTTCAGATATAGGCCTCAGTCACACTTGCATATAAACTGCATGCAAAAAAAAGAATATGTCCGCCTTGCTGTGTTGCAGGTCATGTCTTGTATATTATTCACAGTTAGGAAAATTAATTTCCTCCTATTTTGATGGATGCTGAAATGGCGGCTCATAACCCCCAGGCCTTAGTCTTATTCTCTGTTAGTGTTTGCTCTGTGTTCCCACTGTCTGGCTATGTGTCTCGACTCGATTAGTTTATTCTCACCTGCTGGGTGACCGTATAGATTAATGCTGACATCCAAGGCTATATGTCTAGACTCTAGAATGTAGTTTTCCAGTCTGTCTCCCTGGGCAGTATGTATTTGTGTGTGTGTGTGCGTGTTTGTGTGTGTCATATGGAGAAATCACTGCAGTGGCTTGCGTGAGCAAGCGGCGTTCAAGGCCTGTGCCGTCGCCCTGTTTTTCTCCTCTTGTCCAGCTGCTGATATCTCCGAGTTGTTTGGTTTGGTGTGGGGCAGAACTCCCGCAGGCCCCAGGCTTTGTCAGCACGAAAACACTCAGAGAATCTGCCATGAGACTACAAACTTTGATTCTTTCTCAGCTTATTGCAACTGCCTCTGGCAAAGAGGCCCTTTCTGGGCATGGGTTAGTAAAATTATTGTGAATTAGATCCACATTTTGAATTCTCAAAGAGGTGATCAATTTGCTTATGCTAGGGCAGAGATCAATAGATGCGTGTTGGCCTTAAATGAAATGCTTTAACGCTCAGACCAGCTGGTTGGCATCTGCAAGATTTTTTTATGACCAAACCACCTCATAGGTCATTGGACTTTTAAACAGATTTTTTTGTAATCCTCAAAAGCATTGATTCTAGGCATTTTTTTTACAACTGTATGTAAATGACGATCCTACAAAAACCCTTCTGAACGGAAATTCTGGCTTCCATTTGTCACGCAGTGTGTGGAGAACAGACAGTGTGTGGGCTGTGGGGGTGTAGCTCTCTCTTTCTCTTTCTCTCTCTCTCTCTCTCTCTGTCTGTCTGTCTGTCTGTCTCTCTTAAAGCAGTTTGGCTGCTTTGGCAGAGGGTCGCAGCGGCTGTCGTTCTCCGGTGGTGGGAGAGGTGCAGCAGAGGGTGTTCTGACACCCTTTGCCTTTTGCCCCCACCATCCCCACCAGTAACAACTACCCATCAACACCCATGCCCCCACCACCCCCTAGTGCTCCCCCCCTCCCCACACACACACACATCCCCACGTCTGCTTAGTCCTGGGGGGCCTGGGTGTCAGACAGACCTCCTGATCCAGACTGGAGCTGAGCAGGCCAATCTGTCCCAGAACAGAGCCACCCCCGCTGGGCCCCCCTGTCCTTGTCCAGGCTGGGGCTGTGGGGGCCCGGGCTGAATCCAGCAGCACCAGCTGGCCTAGATCAAACCTCCTTGCCTGACCAACGCTACGTGCCACCACCTCTCTTACCCAGTATATTGTAATGCAATGTAAAACAATTCAGTGTATGGCTGAAGAGATGAAAGAAACACCACATAGCTGCATTTTCCTCTCTTCCCACCTGTAGAATAAACTGTTGATATTTGGTATGTAATGAATCTGTGTGTGTGTGTCTGGTGGGGATTGTCAAACAGCCGAGTCGCATACCTCGGCCTTGCCAGGCTTGGAGACTCATAGCTCGAGTAGAGCGAGTGCGTTTCCTCCGAGTGCCTGTCCTCGGGGAGCTGTGTAATCTCCCTTGATTAAATGGAGTGCAGGCTTTGTGTTTCACACTGCCATGTAAGTGACCCAGTTTAAGTTTTTTTTGGGCTATTGTTCCTCATGGAATTTTAACCCACCCCTAAACACACACACACACACACACACACGCACAGAAACCAACAGCGTAGATCTCCTGCCTGCCATGCCGTCTAAGACTGGTGTCGGGCTAGGCGAAGGTTGATATCTTAAAACCTGTCGCTCCCTGTTCTCTATGATGATCTCTCCCTCAGTGGGTACAGTCAGTCTGTCATTTTCAACCATCTATTATGCTTGCATTCCCTTGGCTTCCTTTCTTGGTGTGTGTGTGTCTGTCTTTCCTCTTTTTCTCTAATTTGTATATCACTCACTCTTCCATTGCGTTCCACTCACTCTCTTTTTATCTCCTTTTATGACTTGTTCTATCCATCTACTTATCTGCATCTCCTGTTCTTCTATCTCTCTTCTCTCTCTCTCTCTCCCTCCCCTCTCCATCTCCCTCCCTCTCCCTCCATGTTCTCCTCTGCTGTGTTCTGTGCTGATTCACACCAGCAGAGCACCCAGGCTGCACTGGCCCAGTGCTGCTGACGGAGAGAAGGAGAGGAAAAAGAGGAAGAGAAGGGGGGAGGGGAGAGAGGGAGGAGGTGGAGTCAGTCCAGCAGAATGTAGCTTCTCTCTTCTCTTCTCCATTGCTCTCCCCTGCTTTGCACTCCTCTCCTCTCCTTTCCTCTCCTCCCCTCTTTTCTCCCTGTGCTGCCTTGCTCCACTCAGACGGTATGAAGGGCCTCAGCAGGCGGAATGGAATTTTTACCATATGTACCAGGCATCTTCGGAATGTGTGGCGCAGGGACCTGACCAACGGAAAGGCCTTGAGAAACGGGAATGGATGAGGGCAAAGGGGGGAGATTTGGGGGGAGGCTGTGGGAGAGGAGGGTGAAGGTGCGATAGAGAAGGAAACAGGGTGAGACTGAGAGGGGGGTGGGTGGGGGTGGCGGGCAGAAAAGGGGTGGCTAGACTGCAGGAACAAACCTGTTGAGCATACTTCCATGTAGGAAAAAATGCCTGTAGGGTAAGTGATGGTGCTGTCTATTTGCTGCGTTCTGACAAACCCTGAAGTTAAAAGCCTTGCTCACAAAAGCCTTGGTTTCGTGCTCATATTACAAATTGTCAGTGAGGCATTAATGTCTTATTATGAGCAGATGCTCTTAATCATGGCACTTTAGTGACATAATTGCACTCGATCATGCATCTCTGTCTTTGAAACTGAAGCATTTTCTACACCTTTGTTCAAGCCAGGATTCAGAAGAAAGCAGAGTTAACTTTTTTTGAGTTAACTGAGTAGTCTAGCAGTGGGAGTATTATAGAGTTAGAAAGTAGAAAGTTGGACAGACTGAGGAAATTTGAGGGAATGAATGATGCAGATTGAGATGAAGATCTGATCAAACCAATTGTCTGGTCCTGGTCATCTGAATGCACTCATGTGATCTGAGGTGGTTTGGGGAATTGCGTGTGATGGCTACCTGCCACTTCTGCAGGTCAGGTATCATGAGTGAGTGAGTGAACGTAAGTGCCTGCCTGCCTGCATGGCAATGCTTCCAGAATGTACTCTTGTGGAATGCAGGCTTTGGCCCTGTGTTAGAACCGCTTCAGGACCAACAGGAATGCAAGGGGAGGTGGGAAAGGGGGGGGGGGGTGACTGGAAGCCACTGAAATCATAGCCTGTCTGAGTCACGCCAAAAGGACTTTAGCCAAACGCATGCACACACAGGTGACCGCTGGAAGAGTGAAGTGAGAGAGAGACACACACACACACACACACACACATGCACACACAGGTGACCAGTGGAAGAGTGGAGACACACACACATGCACACACAATTTAAAGAGAAGCTTTTGGAGGGAGCACACAGAAGTGTAACTCAGCAGACTCTGACACACTCACACACTCGCACTCACACTCCCACACACACACACACAGTCTCGCAGACAGAGGCATTGAGTCAACGGTCACGGCGCAGCAGCCGCAACCCTACATCCCCATAGTCTCACAGCACGGGAGGTGTGTCTGGAAAACTTGATCAATGGTAGGGAAACCACAGAACATACAGAAAACCCATTGTGAGTGTACCACCAGCATTTAAATTCCTACTGGAACATGAAACACACGCTGAATAAGACACACCAAAGCTAAACAGATGTGTGCATAGGCGACTGTTGAAGGGGTCGTTGCCGGGGCGATGACATGGACTAAGCATTTTGTTTGTTTAGAGTCACTGGCAGTGTCTTCAGCTCTCGCTTGGTCTGGTCTGTCCTAACATTTCTGGTCCCCAGGGGAGCGGAGTTGGAGGGTGACTTTTGTCAAAGTCGGCTGCATAAGTTGCAGACGAGGAGAGGGGAGGAGGGGTGTGTGTGTGTGTGTGCGTGTGTGTGTGTGTGTGTGGAGAAGGAGACGGCAGAGGAAGAATAAGAAGAACTTGGTGCCTTTTGTTAAATCTGGGCCAGATGCTTGGTGCGTCTTAGCATTGGCATGTGAAATTCCAGAGAGCAGCCCAGGAAAGCATAATTACCTGTGGGTGCTGAATACTCCTCAGCCCTTTCATGCATGCACACACACACACTTAATTTGCCAAAAGCGGTCGGTCATGATTAGTTCTTTACACTATGTACCAGAGAGAGTGGATATACAATCACAGCTGGCCTGTTGAGGGGACACCATTTTGAGTCTGCTTTGGAGTCATGTTAAGCACGGGGACCTAAGAAGCTGTCTCATCTTGTCTGCCATATGTACATACATTCATAGCCTGCCATGGCATACACCACCCGGATTGTGTGTCTGTGTGTGAGCGTGCACGCATGTGTCCATGGTGCGTTTTGCTTTTTTTGTGTGTGTTTTTCCATGCACATGACTCTTGTCTGAGTGCGTTGCAGTAGATTTGGTCATACTTTCTCTCTCTCTCTCTCTCTCTCTCTCTCTCTGTGTGTGTGTGTGTGTGTGTGTGTGGTTTTTGTGGATCAACCCTTCCCAAAATGCATAGTTTTCAATGAAGAACTGTCAGAGACATTATCATGTCATCAAACTGACACCCTACACTTTTTCCCCCCCTAATAAAACCTCATCCCACCAACCCACCCACCAGGGCTGGATGCACATGGACGTGTGGTCCGTGTTTTGGGAGAGATTTATGGAAAGTCTCCTCCCGGCTCTCGGCACAGATATTAAGTAGAGATTATGGCAATTCCTGGAGTGGCTCCGCTACTTCCATGTTTGCCCCCACAGTCTTTTCCATTGTATAAGCTCTGTGGAATTTCCTCCTTTGCATCTAAACTATTTTGTTTGCTTGTTTGCTCGTGTGTGTGTGTGTGTGTGTGTGTGTGTGTGTGTGTGTGTAAGGAACGAGTGTTGCTGCTGCATGAAAGTCAAGGTTCAAAGTTCAACTCTCCCAGCCACTCTGAAACTGGGACCTATGGGATTTGTGATATATGGACCCAAAAGTGGTCATTTCAGCTTTCACATTCCACTCTCACCCAGATGGTCATTCATTTATTAAGTGAGAGACATGTAGGAAGTGTGTATACGTGTATTGTTAAGTATAGTGTAATTACATACTTTATATATATATATATATATATATATATATAAAATAGGTCCCTTGCATAGCATAAAGTAATTATCCTATACAAGGGACCTAATTTCCTTTTTTGTAGAGAACAAAGAGCCACTGAGTTAGACTGTGTGTGTGTGTGTGTGCTGTGTTGAAGGAGACGGTGTGGAAGGCTGAGAAGCACTCGAGCAAATTGGCCATTTTTGATGTGTATCTCTGTCTGTGCAGCGCATGCCGGTGCATAGCATTTAGCCAGAGCTGAGGACATTGAGATAGGCAAATAACACTGTCACACACGCACACACACTCTTGCGCTTGCTACGTCAACGTCGGTAAAAGGCAGGAAGAGAGGCATCGTTACCACGTCTGGGAGCCTGTGGGCTCGGAAGGCTTCGTGGAATCCAGCTGGCAGGATGTCTCTGTGACGTCTGACACCCGGATGACACACAGCCTTCACTTCCTGTTTACTGCCACACCCCCCTCCCCACACCCCACCTCATCTTGTCTTTTCCAGCACCCAATACTATTGTGCTTCCTGGTACATCTGATCAACCATTTCGGGCTAATTTTAAACAAGTCACACTTCTCCTCTACTTAATATGGAAATGAATAAGACTGTTCTGCTGTTCTGAATGTCACAGGAGTTCTGAATGTCATCTCTGACAAGTGGACGTGATTTATTGTACTAAATGCATTGCATTGAGGCCTGGTTGACATGTTTCCTGTTGGATAGTTTAGAGTTGTTGTGGTGATAATGGGGTAGCTGGAAGGGGTAACCAACGCAAATGTATTAAGAATTAAAAGCAGACACTGTAGGCAAGTGTCCGAGGTAGTGATGAATTATTTACAGTGCCCATGTGGTGTCAGGTCTGTGTGTGTTTGTGTGTGTGTGTGTGTGTGTGTGTGTGTGCGTGCATAGAGAACCATCAAATTGGACTGGTGCACTCTCAAATCAGCTACATAGACATTTCATAGACTTAGGTTATCAAGAAGATGTGGATATTACCTGTTTGGTAAGCAATTATGGTCCCTTGCATAGTATAAAGTATAAAAATTGTGTGTGTGTGTGTGTGTGGGTGTGCACACTGGGTAAAATGTGTCGGGATATACTTCCGGTTAAACAGAATCTGTGCAGAATCTTCTGCTCTTGCTGTGTCAAGTGGCACTTCTTAGCTAAAATGGATTCTCTGTTTTCCCAGAAGGCCCTAGCGGTTTCCTTCCAGAGATTCTTGCTGCATTCTGGAGGGAATGCCAATTTATGGCTCCAACCTCAAATTATTCAGAGCAGTAGAGAGGACAAGACTGCTTCCAGCATTTCCACCACTGGGTGTGTCTCTCTCTCCCTCCTTTCTCTTTCTCTCTCCCTGTCTCTTTCTTGTCTTTTTCATTCACTGTTGTTGTTTCTCCTTTTTTCTTCTTTTTTAGCACACTTGTTTCATTCTCTCTCTTTTTTTTTAATATTCCTCACTAACTTGTTCCACACACACTCACATTTACTCTCTCTCTCTGTCTCTCTCTCTGTTCCTGTGCTTTTGCGAGTATGAGACGAGTATGACAGGAATTTCACATCTCCAGCCACGGCCTGTGTGAATGGCAAGGAGCTACAGCTCTGTAGAACACACTGTCCCTTCTCCGTAATTGTTATTGCTGTTTACCTCGAGTTTTATTTTGGAACGCTGGCTTCCTGTGTAGAGGGAAGGCAAAAATCAGGATTTTACATTAATTAAATGGCTTTCTCTCTCCACCCCCATGCACTCCCCTGCCCCTGTTCCCCTCCTGCCCCCTCCCCCCCCCAGTTCCCCCTCTTGCCCAGCTTCCTTTTGGTTATTCATTCGGGCCCTGAAGAAAGCCCTGACGCATTGATCTGTGTGTCACGTTGATAGATTTATATGGGGCATTATTTACAGCCTCATGGCAGACAGGGAGCCACTGGAATTGACTACGGAAGACTGACGAGGCTCATTCGCTCGCTCGCCTGCTCTCTTTCTCTCTCTCTCTCATTCTCTGTATCATTGCCTATCCAGATTCCTCTCCTAGTTCAGTGGTCAGAAGAAAAGCAATTGCTCGATTGTGGTTTAAACATTGTGTGTGCGCGTGCGTGTGTTCGTGTGTGTGTTTATAGGTGAGTTAGGCGTTTGTGAGTGCATCACCTGTAGAGGTTCCCATAACTGACCCCATGCAATGAGATGTTGGCTCTCTACTGATATGTGTTGGACCAAACAGTTGCTCCAATGTACCTGTTGTCACTTGACTTTTAGCTGCCATGTGGAAGCGATGGCAGATTGTGACTGTGTGTGTGGAAGGGCAGAGACATGCTTCTCTGCCTCACCTAAGCCATGGGGAGAAGGGTGACAAGAAGCAGGGAGGGGAGGAGAGCATTTTTTTTCCTCTATTCATGTCGCCACAGGTCTTTGATTAATAGCTTCATTTAAAGAACGGGGCGCCTTGTTCCTGTGACTTTAGAGTGGATGTGAAGGGGTGTGTGTGTGTGTGTGTGTGTGTGTGTGTGGAGGGGGAGGAGGTTGGGGGGGGGGGTGCACCGTGGGGGTGCTGTTTAGGCCGCAGGGAGTAGCATGTGGCTGAGCAGAATGGGAACGTGTGTGTGTGTTTTTGGGGTAGGAGAGGATAAGTCACCACACCAGGCAGCCTCATCTTCAGTCTGGTGTGCCGGCTGACTGTAATTGTTCTGGGAAATGTCCACATTGGACAATAAATCACTCACTGGGAACAGAGTGTTCCATGGCGACGACCAGCGCAGTTTCATGCAACCATGAGTGACCGTGTGTGTGTGACAGGAAGAGTATAGTATGCTTGAACTCTCTCGTTTGTCCTGTAGTGGCACCAGGGTCCACCCAGCAGAACCCAGCCCACCTCTCCCTGCCTGTGCCACTCTGGCGGGGTCAGAATGAGGTTGGCATTGTCTGCCATGGTAGGGTGGGTACTGACTGGAGCGGTTCAGGAGGGGGCACAGAGAACTGTAGTTTGGGGCAAAGCTCTTTTACTGGTTCTGGAGCTCCAGCATAGGTGGTTGCACAGTAGAGTTTTGGAGTCTTGAAGTGCATTTGCCTGCTTGTTGCCCAGTGTCTTGGTTGGTTGCATTTCCATGCATCCGTGTGTATGTGTTTGTGTGAGGGTTCTGCAAAGTAAGAAACATTGAATGTGTGTGTGTGTGTGTGTGTGTGTGTGTGTGTGTGTGTGTGTGTGTGTGTGTGTGTGTGTGTGTGTGTGTGTGTGTGTGTGTGTGTGTGTGTGTGTGTGTGTGTGTGTGTGTGTGTGTGTGTGTGTGTGTGTGAAACTATACTCCTCAGTTGTTCCTGCTTGTAGGCTCCTGGACACGGAGGGAATTTTATCTCCAAACTGGAACAAAGAACAATTCAGGCATTTAGGTGTCTGATATCCACATGCTTAAGACACAACAGAAAACAGGGTGGAGGTGGATAGGGCTTTACTTAACACCAGTACTGTTCGAACATCACAGGCAAACCACATTTTGTAAATTCCTTTTTGCCGACACACACACACACACACACATACACACACCCACCTCTTTTACCCTAGTCTGGTTTCATCTATCTGGCAGTCAGTTGGATGAGGCCAGATGAAACAGGGCTTTGCTGTTTGGCAGAGCCAGCCATTTCCGTGTCACAGTGTGTTTTGTGAGCGAGAGTATGTGACTGTGTGTGTCTGAGAGGGACGGAGAGAAAGAGTGTGTGTGTGTTCGCTAGTGTGTGAAAGCGCAAGAGAGAGAGTGTATGGGGTGGCAGTAAGTGAGTGTGTGTTTAGGTGTTTGTGTTAGGTCTGTGTGTGTGTGTGTGTGCGTGCGTGTGCTGTGCCTCAGGCGAGTGCTTTGCGCTCTGGCTCTTTCCAGTATGGAGGCAGCACCGGTGGTGGTGGTGGTGGTGGAGGTGGTGGTGCAGCAGCAATGTAGCGTAGCTCAGCTCCGCACAGGCTGGGGTCGATGGGTTCGTGCTGCCTGCCTGCCTGCCTCGCCCTGCGCTCATCTTTGAACCGCTTTAGAAATGCATAGCCACAAAGCAACCTTTAACACCAGCCCACTGGCTGCCCCAATCAATGTCTCTTTGAGGTGCTGTGACCAACCCCCCCCACTCCAACCTTCCCAACTCCAAAAAAAAAAGGAAACACTTAAGTCTTTAAGCATGACTGCATGCATGGATGTCGGAAGTGCCTGCATACTGAATCTCCTGGCTTTATTTTTAGAATGAATGGCATCAATTCTTAGGTTTTCTGATTGTTCTATATATTTTGAATACAGTTCAAATATAGCCTACTTTACTTTGATTTTCTTTTCTTTTTTTTTAAGCTCATCATTGTGGACGGATAGCTGTTTAAATTTAAATGGGGGGGAGTGTTAAAGTACCCAGTGGCTTACAAAGGCGTGAGAGCTTTCCTGTTTAAGGCAGACAGAAGGAAAGCGATCCTGATGCGTTGACTGTGAAGTTTACAGCACGAGTCATGAAATCTGGAGTGTTGGAGCGCTGAGGAACTCCAGAGCAGAGCTGCTACACGCGCCCACCCCAGGCCAGACCGCCTCTTAAACACACACACACACACGGCAGCATACACACTGGCAGCCACACCTCTCCCAAGCTCCTGTTTGGGGGAAAAAAATGGAGGGAGGAGGTTAAAAAGAAAAAAGAAACTGAAAGCCCCAACCCTTATGATCAAAAAGAGCCCTCTCTCTCTGTCTCTGAGTTGTCCACAGGGCTGAGCATCTGTCTATGTTCAGTCTCTATCTCTGGGTTGTCAGCAGGGCTGAGCATCTGTCTGTGTTCAGTTTCTGTCTCTGGTTTTTCTGCAGGGCTGAGCATCTGTCTGTGTTCAGTCTCTATCTCTGGGTTGTCAGCAGGGCTGAGCATCTGTCTGTGTTCAGTCTCTATCTCTGGGTTGTCAGCAGGGCTGAGCATCTGTCTGTGTTCAGTCTCTATCTCTGGGTTGTCAGCAGGGCTGAGCATCTGTCTGTGTTCAGTGAGGCTGGAGGGGAAGTAGGGAGGTAGGGAATTGCCGCAGGAAAAAGTAGAGGAGGGAGAGGAGTGTATGAATCCCCACCCCTCTTATGGGAGTGTGTGTGTGTGTGTGTGTGTGTGAGAGAGAGAGAGAGAGGGGGAGAGAGATATTATGGGTATGTTGAGATATATTAAGGCCCCACCAGGAGGACACAGCTCTTATATGAAGCTCCAGAGCTACTGGAATTTTAAACACACACACTCACACACACACTCAGCCCCAAAAGTCAATCTAAGCTTTGTCTGACTAATGCCACAGTAAAGCGCCATAAATCCCGACAGGCCTGTGGCTCTGGGTGGGAGATAAGTACACGCTGGCCCAGGCCAACTGGGAGCTCGGTCATTTTTTTACAACTGCCGTCCCACGTCGGCACGGGTGGCTATCATTTAGCACTGGGGAGAGGCCCTGGAGGCAGGGTGGAGCGCCCAGTGGATGCTCTCTCCCTTGCTTCTGTCTCTCTCTTTCCCTCTCCCCCTCTGCTGATTGTTTCAGTGAGACAGAGTACCAGAACTGAATGTTCTAACTACTACCAACAAGCGTGGTTAGAATGAGTGGATCTGTAAAAAATGTTTGCCAACATGTGTTTTTATAACATTTCTGAGAAGGAAAAAAAAAAGAGGGGGAGAGAGAAAAATTCAGAGAACTCATTGTCTTCTAGCTGTCACAACTACACACCCACTGTTCTAACTGGGGTTTCTCTTTCTTTTCTCCCTCTCTCTTTCTCTCTCCCTCTCTCTCTCTCTCTTCCTTGTCCACCTGCAGGGGTAAGTGTGTCCTACTAGAGTGTGTCGTCGGAGGGAGTGGACCGTGAGCGGACTGCGATGATGGAGTCAACTGAAGGGAAGGCACCGTGCTTACTGGCTGACCCGCAGCAGTTCTTCACTGGCAAGCTTTATGTTCTTGTGCGCCGGCTAAAGCTGCCAGCTGAAGAACTGTTGTGGTTGGCTCTTGCTCTGCACGCGCTCCCCCCTCATCTCCTCTACTTCTCGTCTCCTCCCCAGAGACCAGCACCAGCACCATAGATGCCCCACTAGGCGGTGGAAGGTAGTTGAAGAAGTGGACGAGCAGACAGGCAGGCAGGCTGTGAGGAGGCCTTGTTGGGGGTGGGGGCTGCAGCTGAGAAGTAGAGTTCTCTGCTTTTGTTCTCGCTTACTAACTAGCTCATTGAGCCGAGCCTAGATCCGACCAGACATCAGACACAACCCATCCATCTCTCCCACCTACCCACTGTCTCTCTCTTTCCCTCTTTCTCTCCCTCACTCTCCCCCTCTATCCCTCTCCCTTCTCTCTCCCTCTTCCTTTGGTCAGGCTGGCCCCCTCCCCTCCTCACTGACATTGGTCTGGGATGTGGCCATCTCTTACTGGCTGAGTGCTTTTCTGCTCAGGCATAAACAAAGACAACTGGGCAGGGCCCGTGCTGACTTAGCCACATTCCACACCCTGGTCACGTCCCCCCACCCTGCCCTTATTTGGGTGTGGAGTAACCAAGCTGCATGATGCTTTTACAATGCAAACAGGAACCAGCAGCCTCTATACATCTATGTCTGTTGTCTGTGATGCTTGCTCACAGCCACCCCCCAATCTCTCCATCACACTCTCACTCTGTCCCTCCCATCTCTCAGCTCTGCTCTCCTTTCGCCTCTCCTCTCCTCTGTGGCTCATTGAGTTAAAATCAGGTACAAAGCCACTCCCTCTATGCCTCTCCTCATCTCCTTCTCTTTTATTTCTCTCCTCTCCTCTCCTCTCCTCTCCCATCTCCTCCTTCCCTCTCCATCCCTGGGTTTGTGTTTGTGACTGTTTCTGTGCCTGTGATGTAGTAATGTCACAGCATTCTGCCAGAGAGCTGATGATGAAAACATCGGCTGGACATGGAATCAATGCCCAATTATTATATAATTATTATAGTTTTATTTTTTATGGATCCCTTGTCCAAATGTCCTTGTTGTTTTTGTTGTTGTTTGCTGTGGTTTTAGTTTGTTCAGACTGAATGCATTGTGTGTCAGTGTAACTATATTCATACTTGCGTGCTTGCAAACACACACATAAACACACACATTCATGCCACAGAGGCTGACTGGACCCTTATGCGTCGTAAATCATACTTCAAGGGCGAAAGCCGCCGCCAAAAAACAGGATATGAAAAAAAAAACTGGCCTGCTGGAAAGCGCCCAGCCAGATGAACACAAAGGTAGGGAATGTTCTCACTAGATACCAGATGCCTCTGTGGAGTCCAGTTGAAGAAAAAAACAAGCTTTACCCATTCAGTGCCCATTCTGTTTCAGTCAGCATCACATAGGATGAACTACGAGTGCAGTGTCAGAAAAGAACAGTAACTTATATTCAATTAATATTATACAATACATCTTTCTTTCTTTCTTTCTTTCTTTCTTTCTTTCTTTCTTTCTTTCTTTCTTTCTTTCTTTCTTTCTTTCTTTCTTTCTTTCTTTCTTTATTTCTTTCTTTCTTTCTTTCTTTCTTTCTTTCTTTCTTTCTTTCTTTCTTTCTTTCTTTCTTTCTTTCTTTCTTTCTTTCTTTCTTTCTTTCTTTCTTTCTTTCTTTCTCTACTTGCATACATGCTCTAGTTTTTTAGACTTATGCTCTAGTCTGTCTACAGGATTGCACGGCTCTTAGATCTTGTCCCTGTAAGATATCCTACTTTGCTAATGTAAGAGAGCTGCCTCTCTCTGACCCCTGTGCAGGGTTTTTCCCAGTCAAGGGCCAAGGTTGCCTACCTGATCCTCTCTAGGCTGCATGCAATCTGGCTCCAAGTACATTAAAAGATTGCAGAGGGTCCTCTCAGCTCCTGATTTGAAGTGACACACATAAGACACCCCACGCCTGTCTTGGCAAAGGTTCCTGTGCTTTGTCTGTGTTTGAGCCCCCAGTTTGCATGTATTATTGTAGTAGTCTGCACAAGAATAGTGCTAGTTGTGCTGACTGAAATATGTGTACTTGTATGCAGTAGTTAGCATTAGTAGCATGTGACAACTTGTCCTTGTGTGCTCTCATAGACTGTACCTGCTTACCTGGTACAGTCTGCCAAGAGGCTCAAGGGGTCAGACAGATCAGCTTCTCAGAGATCACGTCCCTTTGTCTCACACACACACACAGACACACACACGCACACAGTCACTTGTGCTGCAATTTGGAAACTAGGTGAAGGGTCATATACAGGAAGTCATTGCTTTGTCATATCTCTGTCTGTATCAGTGACATTTCTCAGTAACCGGTTCAATAAACTCTTGAGTGAATCAATTACCTTGTCCCAAGTTATTTTTATTTTCAGAGCACTACAGTTGACCGGCAGCTTCTGAGCTAAAATTAAGGAAGAACATGTCCTGTGTCAGTGAGCCATGGCACCAATTCAAATTGGTAAGGGCAAGTAGAAGTAGGTTTGAGAGTGTTGGGTAAGTCAGGGCTGTTAAAGGTGATCACTGAACAGAGGAAAGGAGGAAAATATGATCTTAGTAATGTGAAGGAACATTCCTTCTTTGACTTTCAGTGTTTAAAATCACAATTAAGAAATGAGACGAAAGCAATTTGAATGGTGATTACCTCGCTATTTGTTGAACAGTGAGTGAGTCATGTTATGACAAAGCATGCATGGTTTAAAAGTGACTGAGACAATGGTTGTCCCAGTTCAAGCTAAGGACCATGTGATTGTGATTTGAAAATCTATGTGTGTGTGTGTGTGTGTGTGTGTCTGTTTTGACGTTCATGCTGTAGACTGTATGCCCCCCAACCTCCTCTCAATCCTGTTGGATGACTCATCTGTCTTCACATGTTCTGACCGGGATCAGGGGAACACACACACACACAAATACAAACATACAGCTTCCCTTCCCTTCCAAAACCATCTGAAAGCTGCTTAAAGAGATTATCCCAAGTGCCAGGCTACCGGGAGATCGTTATGTTTGCACCTGACAAAAAAACGGTGTTGCAACGCCACTCCATCCTGCAATCTCAACTTGACCTCCGCATGCCAGGGTCAGTGTGGTTATCAGCATGGGCTAGCAATGGAGCACGGCTAGATTATATGATAGTCATGCTTTAAGTAAATGAGCTTAACACTGATGTCATATTTATATGATTACTAACATTTGATATACTTCTAAATTAAAACATAGAAAGTGGCATAATTATAAATATTTAATATACTCCAAAGTAAATGATGGACAGAGATGAAACGGATGACTGTTAATGTGAGAAACTGCTCAGTGGGTTCACACTTCACATAGGCTCAGTTTGACCTGAAAAAAAGCTCTCTGGCGGCCATTTTGTCTGAGTGGAAGAGAGTCACATGTCTTCAGACAGTGACTCAGTGCACTGCTTCCTCAGGTTCTTCTGCTCTATTGCGGCTGTGGCCTAGTCTCTCTCTCTCTCTCTCTCGCTCACTGTCTCACATTCACACTCTCTCGCTCTCTGTCTCTCTCTCTCTCTCTCTCTCATACTAACCTAGTGCACATACTGTTCCTGTGTCTACACCACATCTAAACTGACCTTCGGTAAATATGAATTCCAGCACATGAGTCACTGTACACACACACACACACACACAGGATGTGGAGCAAATTCCCCTATGTGTGAACTGAAAACTGCCATTGGAGAAGAAAAGAAAATGGCCGTCCACTGATATTTGTCCAAAAAACAAATACCCCCCCCCCCCATACCCACGACTGGAGGGAAGGATTTGTGCTGTCCTGCTACAAGAGGCCAGACGGTCTGGGGGACTCATTAGGGGCTACTGGAAAACCCATCCCTGGGTATCTTATGGCAGCAGATGACTCAGAGTATATGTCCACCACTGACTAACAAGCCAAACCCCCACAGCCCTGTATACGTTCTACTTCATGCACACACACAAACAGCATGCGCACATGCGGGTGGAAAAGGGAGAGAGTGAGAAAGAAAGAGAAAGAGATTGTGAGAGGGATAAAGATTAGTGTGGGTATGAGTGAAGGGAATAGGAAGAGAGGGGAACAAAAGGAAAAATCATCTGTCGCTTCTCTACCTTCACACTTAATCCCAGGCAGTGACGTCAGGTACAGGAGCTGTCGGGCAGACAGACGCTTTTCACCCTTGCTCGGCCGCAGGCCCATTACATAATCTCATGGAAAGTCTGAGCGGGGGACACACACACGCACAAGACAGACAATCTTATTAAAGGGACATGGTTCTCGGGACATGCTTTCTCATTCTCAGCATCCACAAACCTGGAAATGCATGTTTAACCAAGGGAGTAGAGCTCACCTGAATTGGCTCAGATCTGGGCAAGATGCAGTCTGGTGCAGTGGCAGCTGTCCGATGTCCTCTACAGACATCACACCCATAAGCGTGACTCTAGACTCAATGGCTCCATTTTGGACCATGCTTCGATCAAACACAGTGTCTACATAAGTAATCAAAATTCATGCGCTATTTTGGGATGTGTGTGTGTGTGTGAACTTTTTCACATTTTCATTTCTAATTCCTTTCATTTTTGCTAAGCTTAACTGTCCGACTGCTGATTGTGTTCACCACCAGTCAGGGCTATGGGCAGTTACAGTAGATTGGAGAGCCATATTTCCAAAAAGGTCAGAGGGCACAACACTTTTGGAAACGACTGGGGGAGGCACCTCAGTGTTTACTGTGTTTGGAAATAGCACAGGTAATTAACACCTGCTTAAGGACATTTCATTTTCTTTACACACACACACACACATACACATGCGGATACATACACATACACACACCCACACACATATTATTATAACATATTATTTGTGTTTTCCTATCTGCATTGGTGTGTCCCAGAGAACACACACATACACACACACACAGACAAACCCATCTCCTCATGTATATGCTAAGTCACACTATCTGCACACACACACTGACATGTGTAACCTGATCTTTGTTCCTATGTTCAGCTCTTGTATGAGCTAGATGTCATGGCGAGTTCCGGTTTCCTTGCTGCTAAGCTCAGCAGAGAACAAGCTGTTCATGTGAACATGGTGGCATGGCAACAAACCAATGGGGACAATCAAGGGAACTAATGCAGAGGCTTTGTTTGGTAAAAGAGGAACAGCATAGTCTCCACAGTGACCCTTTGTTTCCCTTCCTCTCTCTCTCTCTCTCTCTTTCTCTCCTTCTCTCTCTCCATCTTTCCATGGCTATATCTTACATAGAGGCTGCCCTATGATGAACCCACAGGTTTTGCAGCTGAAGCCATAGAATTGTCTTGTATATGCATGTTTGGTATAGTTCTCAGCTGGTTCACGAAGCTTCTGCGGCCTCTCTCTCTCTCTCTCTCTCTGTGTGTGTGTGTGTGTGCGTGTCTGTGAGCCACATGTAAGGCCACGTGAGAACAGTCTGCCTTTGATTTAGCCAGGCTATGGGGCCCTATTGGGATGGGCGCCGCATGTGTGCTTGCATACTTCAGGAAATTGTCAATAGCTGCTCTCGCGAGCAGAGAGAGAGCGTCCCCAGTTCCTCTTCCTCTCTCGGGGGCCGGCGGCACATGGAAGCCGTTACAGCAGACATGCGATGGATGGACATGGCAGGCGGACAGACAGACAGAACGCTTTTTCACCGTTTTGCAATCTCAGCCATTCAGTCTTTGTTGTCTTTCTCTCTGCCCCTCCCTCTCTCTCTCTACCCCCCTCTCTGTCTCTCTATCTCTCTCCCTCTTTCTCCCACATGCACCCATGGTTTAATTGACCCAGTTCAGGAATGCCTCAGGAGAGGGATGACTCTGGAGGGTCATGGAGTGCGTCTGGGAGCGGGCAGCCCTGTCAGACCAGGCCATCAGACGCCCCACTGTCTGCTGCTGTTGCAGTGAGCCATCACCTGCGGCGCCACGCTCCGCCACACTCCACAGTGAGCATGTGCAGGAGACTGCGGCTTACACACCAGGGGTGGTGTGTGTGTGTGTGTGTGTTTATTTGTAATACTGAGTCACAACCATATGAGCATGCTTGTACACAAATCACACACATTAAATTACTGTACAGACTATGCACAATAAAATGTTGTTTTCATCAGATTACATCATATATCTACAACTATTTGATTTTTGTCTTTTCATAATATATAGGCTTGTGAATAAATATACCAGTGAAAACATTCAATGCATCTTTTCTTTTCTACATAAATATCACTTGGCCCTGATAGATAATAATTTATATGGACTCCATAATTAATTTGACTGGAGAACAAAGTGCCAAGTCTAAATTCTAATTGAAAATAATTCAGTTGCTAAGAGAACTTTTTCACAAACACTGGCTTGCCACAAACACTGGCTTGCCGGCACAATATTTCTCATATATGAGACTCTTTGTTCACTGACTGATTTTGCACTTTGTCCACCTTTAAAATTTGAGTCCAAGGTGGTTTACTTAATAATGATGATCCCCCACTTCCCAGTCAAACCTCTACTTGGTGCTAGTCTTATATTTAATCCAGACAACCAGACATTATACAGTACACCATTGGTTATCAAACTGGGGTCCGGGGACTCCAGGTGTCCGCAGCACATTGCCAGTTGTATTGTGCTCATTACTCCTGCCAGCATGATATTAGTGACAAATTAGTCTACATGATGCATTACAATCAATCTGTCAAAGCACTTTCCTTAGGCATTAGCATTACCTGCAAGCGAAATGAATATTAGTTATTATTAGTTATGTGAAACAAACAGTATGGTTTTTTAACACAGTAGGCCTAGATATGACCATAAAAAATCAATCCTTTCAAAACTACTTCTGCACTGTCAAGTTTTGCTAAATGCAATAACATGCCTTTTTAAAACTGCAAAACTGTATTAGCAAATTTTTAGAATAAGAGTTCAAAAGCATCTGAAAGAACAAAATAGGCTATAGTCTTATATAGCTACATTTTTGTTGAGATTATGAGGGGTCCTTGAAAAAAATTCTGCACCACGAGGGTCTCTGGCACAATAAAGTTTGAGAACCCCTGCTATACATACACCATGAGACTGCCTACAGAATACAGCAGGCAAGGTACTTGGTATATTGGGCACACACTACATTCTTTCCCAGAAGCCTTTGCTAATTTTCTGACCTGAGATGAACTCAAGATTACTCAAGAGCAGAGATTTCCTACAAAGTCAGCTGGAGGTGCCACACCATACTACTTTTACATCACATCACATCTAAGACCCCCTTTCTGTTAATAGGATTATATCTGATATGACATCACTAAGCTGGAAATCCTTCGTATGAATTGAGGTCTCTCTTGTTAAGACAGCACAGGCCTAAATAGTTGGTGGAAACAAGTGTGTAACGCTTGTGTATTTCATAGCAAAAGGAATGAGTCTCTGTTGGTTTCTCAAATGAAATGGACTCAATGTGTGGAAGAAAGCAATCAAACAAACATTAAGGAAACTCTTACAGCTGAAAACGATTTAGTCCCTTTCTTAATAATTAATTGCAGCATTAGCCCTGCAAATTGGGTATCCATTGTCAGACTCTTGGCTGTTTTCCTCTGCGTGTTTCTTCCATAACTGTCCTGCCACCCAGGGCGTTGCAGGGTCCCTGCGTGGGAGTGTTTAGCTGACCTCTGACCCTGTGGTTCTCTCCGGGGAAGAATGTGCTAATGCAGCGCAGATTTGGCTTAGCCCCTGCGGCTCCCAGCACGGCTCTCTGCCTGGGCCTCTGGAGTCCACGCCACACCGCAACAGTCTGCTCCCCTAGGGACCCATGCTGACCAGTCACACCACATGCATGCCGTGCTGGAGAGCATAAGCCCAAAGAGCAGAGCATAACCTAGCCTAACCTAGCATAGCATAGCATAGCATTGCATAGCATGATGCAGTACAGTCTCTCATGCAGAGCTAGCAAGCTGTGTGTGAACACAACTACGGGGCATAGCCTGACCGAACAAAACAGCAGAGCAATATAGCACAGCACAGCCTAAATATCCAGCAAACAGTGCACCATCAAGCAGCCTATAGCATGGCAACATACCACTGAGCCAGACTGAGTTCAGAAGAACACCATATAGGCTAGTTACAGACTAGTGTTACACATAGTAAGGCTGTTGGTGGATTGATGCCATACCACAGTCAAACAGTGGAATGTAGCAGAAATGCAGCAAAACGTATTTTGAACCAGACATGGAGGACCGCAGCTTATAACATTCATGCTATCATGCAAAAGAGTGGTTTAGAGAATAGAGGAAAGCACAATAGGCTACAGAAAAAAATACATCACAGCACAATGAACAGCAATGTAGTGCAGCCTGCTGGACATGTGCACTGGGCATGGGATCCAGGGGGACCCAACACAAAGATCTCATTTCGTCTAGGCAGTCCAAATAAAGTATGCTGAGTGAACACAGAACTAAACCTCACTCTCAAACTCCTCTGAGAGCCCAGGGGTGCCGGCAGAAATTTTAGACCCTGTGACAGAACATAATTTTGGGCCCGCCAAACATTGATTATAATATTGAAATGTTCTTTGGGGCCCTGTGTCAGTGCCAGGCCCATAGAATCATCCTAACGCCCCCCTCCTCTCCCAGCGGCGCCCCTCCAAGAGCCTAAACAAAAGTAGCCTTAACTGTGTGGGAGTATGTGTGGTAATGGTCAAAGTGTCTTGGAGGAGAAGCCAGGCGTGTGATTAAAAAGTTCCATGCAGCTTCTTCAGTGCATAGCACAGACCGAGATAAACCGCCACAGCAGAGCACAGCACTGAGCAGAGTGGCGGCAGGGCTATACTAGACCTCTAGACAGGATGCAGAATTGTGTGGTGGGGCAATGCACATGGTCCCACATAACCTTACGATCACAGCATGGTGCCAAGCAGAACAGTGCATTATATAAGAGCACAACAGGGCACTGTGCAAGGCCACATAATTAGCAGAGAGCACAGTCAAGCCCAGCTTTGGGCCTACTATTGCAAAGGACACTATGAATACAAAATCACAGCATAGTCACAAAAAATAAACACAACTTCATATACACAGCACAGAGAAAAATTTGTTCCATGGTGGGTAGTAATGATAAAGTTGTACAATGGGTGATACTTGACAGGGATGCTTCAAATAAAATTTAAAAAAAAGAAAAAAAAAAGTGATTTTTTTTTTAATTCAAAATGGCCTTCAGTACAATTGCTGACCAAAACTGCTGCTCCAACTGCCACCTAAATAAAAGTATTAGATCTGGGAACCTTTTATTCATTGTGTGAAACCATTCATATTTTCTACAGGCAGCGAAATATATAAAAAACATTCAAAATGGCTGTCTATGTATTTGATAATTACAGTAACAACAACTACAGAAGGAGAGCTATGGAAAATAAATAAGAAAAATTGGTACCAGTATAGTTGGATCTCAAGGAGTACCTTCAAAGAGATCATTGTACAAGGTTACTTTTTAAAAATAGTGACATATTAGTAGTTACTAATGGTAAATCCAATTTTTATTACTTTATCAAAATAATTAACTGTTTTGCATTTAATTACTTTTCAATTACCTTTTCATTGACAAATGAAAAGTGATAAAAATTCTCACAAAATATAAGCTATATATATATATACACTGTAAGCCTATAGGCTGACAGTAAGGTATATTCATATGTATTGTAACCTCCCAGCTTTAAAAAATTATATAATTTAGCATGTTGAGTAACCCCAAAATGTTCCAAAAACAGAATATGAGCAGTTGAAAACAAAAAAATGTATTTTGAAATGCAGCCCACATGTCTTACTCATGTTTTGGCCAAGCAGAGGAGCTGAGACATACCTTGTCAAATTTTGAGTGATAGAGTATATGGTATGTTGAGTATTTGTAGTTCTTTAGGCCTCAATTCTGCTTTGAAGTGTCTGTCACTGCGGAGACTTAAAACCTAAAACAAATGAATCAATGAACTTTTAAGTATATAATTAGCCAGGGTATGTGGTACCCCCCTTTTCTTATTATATATCCACCTATACTTCTTCTTGTCCACTGAGCTTTCAATTTACTTCTTGTCCATCATTATTTTTTAAGCCAATGAGCCAATGTAGGTGAAATGTCTATGCCCTTGGAAACTGAAAATGATAAACGATGCCTTGACCCATTTTCAGTCTCAACATCAACAGAACAGAAAATGTGCACATACATAAGGTACTTCATGTAGCAATTCATTGATTGCTTACCTCACCATAATATTAGAAATAGCAAGCTGTGTAATATTTTTAATAAAATATTTTTACGATTAAACAATAACATCATTATTCTTCTTAATATTTGTTAAATACAAATGTACCCCATCCAAGTGAATTTAACGATATTTGATAATTTAATGATAATGGAAGCAAATTTTATGGTTACAGTAATTGGTCCGGAATGTCAGGTATCCCTTTTAGTGAGGTACATCCTGAAGGGCAGCAGTGTCTCAATGTATCAGGTCTGAGGCCTTTTCCTGCTCTCTGTGGTATAGAAATGTACATCAGCAATTTGCAAATAGTTCAGACAAAACTGCTTAATGTATACTGAAAGCAAATCAACATGGAAGCAAGCATCCTATGACTTACAACTCACACCTGAACATAACTATAACTATTAATTAATAATAATGAATAACTATAATAATTAATTTGTCATGTTGCTCTTTCAGTTAAAGTTAAGAGAAACTGAGTAATGAATTGCAGGACATATCATCCCCAAAAAGTGGGACACCTTAATTAAAAAATAAAAGATGATAATTTAGAAGTCCAAGTAAACACAGTATTACTTAACAGAACATAAACATATCAAAAGTCATAGTAAGATTTTTATTTATTTATTTATTAAAATGATCACCTTAAATTTGATGGCAGGTTCAAGAAGGATTACAAAAGTTGTATAATGCTTAATAAAAAAACACTTGGAAGTGTTAATAAGTAACATGGTAGATATGAAAAAGTGTATATATATATATAGCGCAAAAGCATGAAACAGGAACTTCAAGAGGTGCCATAGTGTGGTGACAGGGTGTGAAGATTTTTCAACTTTAAGTGTTTATTTTGTTGGAAATGAACGACAGAGGAAAGTCACCTATCCCAGCATTTTGTGTTAACATGTTCCACACCTGAGACACACAAGGAGGTTAAAACTCACTCCACGGGACTGTCTGATCCCACAGACATCCCAGAATATCCCAGTCAGCTGGTCTCCAAGGGTGACGGAGCTAAGCCAAAACCACGTGAGAGTGTGAAGGTGGCTCCGTCAGCAGGGCCATGTGTCTGTGTGAGATTGTGTGTTTCTGTGAGTGTGTGTGTTAGTGAGTGCATGTGTGTAATGCTCTGGA